>WOVY01001107.1:0-487500 GCA_013436015.1 Rhipicephalus annulatus | reverse complement strand
CAGTGAGACTTGAAAGTTTCATTAGAAGCGATAGACAGTCTATGTAAATGTGGGCTGGCGTGTTAAAGTTGTTTGTAAAAACGAAATGAAGGGCTTCTTGGAATGCTATTAATTCCGTGTCGTATGCGCTTGAAGCGTTGCGGATCTGAAATTTTCTTACAGTTATGATTTTTCCATCCTTTGTCAAAGCAATATGTGACGTATGAAGCGACGATGATTGGTAGAAGCGGAGAAGGAAGAAGTGAGATTGGAATAAACATGGCGTATGAGCCAGGCCATGTCGCCCACTCATCCTAGCGTCACACACGAGTCGACAGGATGAAGACCTCGCAACCACTTCATCGCCCGGCCATCATCATCGAAGACCTCAGCGAGACGCAGTGACCGAACGCGGACCACCAAGACCACCAAGCATCATGACAGCAGCATCAGAAGACCTCCCAGCCACTTCATCAGTCGCTCATCATCGACGCAGTTCGCCACAAGACGCCCTGACCATACATCCACTACCGATTCATCTTTAACCAGGACACAACGACCACCGCCATGACAGATTCATCGGCCGACCTTGACATCCCCAAGTACACCGGAGCAGCGGACGATGGACCTGTGCAGGACTGGTTCTACCTGTACGAGCTCCACGCTACCGCTGCATCATGGTCGGAACGGGAGATGGTTACGAACTTCAGCGACTATGTCACCGGTGAGGCATTTAAGTTTTACCTCACCCACATATTCGACAACGACGAGTCTTGGCAAAAGATAAAAGAAGGAATGATCATCTGGTTTCAAGACTATAATGAAGATTCGATTAGCACACGTACTCTCAGTGCATTCAAACTCAGTCATCGCAGTCATAAGCAGCCTTCACGCACTCGAGTACAGAGCATGAATTTACAATTCCCGTCAGGTGAAGTTAGCCACATGCTCACGGAAAAACCACGTGGTCGTGTTCCCAACCTTCCACCTGGTTCCTCATCCGCGGATATATCACCAATGCTCAACTCACCGCTGCATAAAAGAATTGAATCCGCTATTAATGACCGAGATGCATTTAATACTTCATACCACATGCGTACTTTGCAAACTGACTTGGCATTCAGCCCAGCAGTGCCACAAAGACAGAAGCATTCACAATCAGCATTTTGTGAAGGAAAGTCTTCTGCAGAAGCGTCTAGTGTTAATCAATTACAAGATCGAAGTGACGTGAATCCAGTATACAACCTCACTGCCAACAATGAAAACAAAAGCAGAGGTGCGACTCCTGATGACACAAGTAATCTTCAGGCAACCACCAACAATGAACGATTTATGAATACAGAAGATTCAAGTGCACGAAACCCCGCACATTGTTTTATGCCGGAAACATCTACGTTGGTTCACGTCGTAGAAGCCTGCGAAAGACTTGCTAAGAAGCCTGACACAGCACGATCAATGTCACACCACAAGCAAGTCGACGAAACCAAGAAACTACAACGTCAACGTATACTTCAACATTGTCAACGACGAAAGGAAACCTCATCGAAACCACTTTTAAGGCTCAAAGAACATTGCAAAAAGGCCCGTCGTCGTGGATACATTCTCCACCAAAGATCAAGAATGTGCCTTCCATCAAACCATCTGCGACATCGCCATAGAAAAATCTCCAAAAGCCACAAAAGCACCCCTTTTACTCGGCAGAAACACAGGCAGCGCCCAATCAACCTCGATCAACGCGCGCGCAAGCTGCCTGCACGACCTGTACCACGACGACGAATTCCATGCCTACGATATCCGAACTGTCCATTCTGCAAGGTGTTCGAACCTCGTTTGTTCTTCACAAGAATGCCGGCTGCGATTTCCCCTATCTCCACGTCCAAAGCATTCTTGTGTTATCCAGGACGCAACCATCAGCCTCGCCCACCAGAACTCCTGCGTTAACCGGACTGCTGCACTCTTTCCCGAAGCTTTGCGAGTTTACGGAACACCACAGGGCCATGAAACCAATTGTGCATTTTGACATTTGTGACTTCTCAACCTCTCCTTGTGTACTTTTCTTTGTTCGTATTCCATGCATTCTTTCGGGGGGAGGGGGAATCGTGTAACGTATGAAGCGACGATGATTGGTAGAAGCGGAGAAGGAAGAAGTGAGATTGGAATAAACATGGCGTATGAGCCAGGCCACGTCGCCCACTCATCCTAGCGTCACAAATATATGCCGCACCCGCCGCATAGGACGTGTATGAGCCGTCAGTGTATATGTGAATGGCTTTTGTTTTGAAAATAATCGCTTCTTGTGATGGTGAGAGTTTAGTGAAAGTAAATTTATATTTTTTACTGGGGTGATGAGCCCACGGACTGCATGGATATAGTATGTCAGCCGGTTTGAATGTTTTTACACCATAATAAGTTACGTTCCGGAGTATGAATAAGGAAAAAATCTGCAGATTGTCTGTCCAACTCTAGTGGTAACGGAGGCGCGTTAGCGAGAATCTGTAGGGATGACGTACGTGTGGTGTAAAATGCACATGTTAAGGAAATTAAGACGGTTCGCTGAACTGATAAAACTCGCGCCCTAATGAATTTTGATGGGAACATAGGCCACCATACCGGAGATGCATACGTGAGAGAGGGCAATATCACTTGACGGTAGAGTCGTCTAATGAGTACTTTTTAATGAACGGTGCGACTTAACAAATGCGAGGAGCCGGGACGTGGACACTTCTGCCTTTCCTTTAATGTAGTCAATGTGGGCATGAAAATTTAAAGAGGGGTCAAATAATACGCCTAGAATCTTAATTTCTTTCTTGTGTTTGAGAAAAATGCCATCCATACGGATAGATGGGCAGCGTTTTGATGTACCCATGTGTCCGTTATTAAATAACACGAAGAACGACTTCTCGGCGCTTACGGTAACTTTTTGTTCTCGTGCCCAACCAGATACCAAAGCCAGGACGTGCTCAGCCTTTGCTTGTAATCGGAGTCTTGACTTATCTGTGATAACAATGATAGTATCGTCCGCGTACGCCTGTATGTGTACGTCGGGTGGCACGGGAAGATTGAGTAAGCTGTATATCACTATGTTCCACAGTAGCGGACTGATAGGGGATCCTTGCGGGCTGCCAATTGTTGTACGAACTGTCTCTTCTGTGACGTTGGTTGAAAAAGTTACAGTGCGGTTCGATAAAAAGGATTTGAGTAGAAAGTACAAGTTTTGTGGACACCTGTGCTTGCGTAAAAAGTTCAAGACTGCAGGATGCCAAACACTATCGAATGCTCCTACAAAATCAAGAGATATGAGTATGGTAGGAAGTTTGGCTGCCTTGTATGCAGCCAATTTGCTTCGCAGTGTGTATAGTGCTAAAGTAGCACTTTTATTGTGCGTGAAACCATATTGATCATTGTGAAGAAGATTATTATTGTGCAGGAAATAATACAGACGAGAATTTAAGAGTCTTTCTAATACTTTACTGAATACAGAGTTCATAACTATTGGTCTATATGCATTAGGCGAATTGAGCGGAGTGTGTGTGTGTGTGTGTGTGTGTGTGTGTGTGTGTGTGGTGTGTGTGTGTGTGTGTGTGTGTGTGTGTGTGTACTGAGAGTATTATTTCAATGGGCCAGTTTGGTGAACATACGGGATATAACACAATGGGAGCGCTGTCAACAAGAATAATTATATTTATTTCCTAACAATTTCGGGACTCCAATCGCCGAAGACGCGACTCGAACTGGCGATCAGTGTCTCGGTTTAATATGGAGGTACAACGGTTCAGCAGAGAGGCCCACCGCATTTGCCACTATGGTTTGTTGGGAGCAGGCGTCTACTGCGTAAAACATGGTTACCCAACACTCCCGCTGCACCGCTTCTTGGCTGCTGACGGCTTAAATGCGAGCTTCGAGGGAGTCACGCTGCTGGCAGAGCACCCCAGAGTACAGCTACGATGGACGTCAGCGGCATGGAGATCGGCGACAACCGCTTGCACGGCCAACTCCAGTGCCAAGCCCACTCAACAACCGGGAGCCGAGCATGGAGGAAGGAAAGGTTTCCTTCCTCCGTGGAGCCGAGAGACACAAAGAGCCATCTAGGGCCCCAGTAGTGACGACGTCGCCACTCCCACCAGCGAAGCGCGACAACACTAGGTAGACGAACGCGGCGAAGACTAGGGTGGCCGCATGCAAATGACACGCGGAAACAAAAGGTATGGGCAGTCTCAAACACGCATGGTCCCAGTCATTTCTATCGATTAGGAAAATAATTAAAAAACGGCGGCAATACGAAAAACATGCGGGGCAATTAACCAAATATCTATCTTACCAAATTGCACCTAAGGGCCTCCAGCTAGCCTGAAACCCCTCAATGTCTACACTAAGCAGAAAGGGGGAATTGGGAAGTAATATTACTAGAAGCGTCCTTGCAACTGACTCGGGTCATTGAGGACCATAGTGAGCGTAAAGCCGCCGAATACAGTGTCGCGTAGGTTATGCAGTAATCGGCATCTACTTTCGGAGAGCACGAGGCAAGAGAACAGTAAATGTATGAACTAAAGAAGAGAGGCGAAATTTCAATACTAAAAGATAGAAAATTTTACAGGGACAGCAGAAGCTTCACTGCTCTGCTACAGCTATGAGACCCTACAAGAACGCCAAGGACCATCCGTACCGCAACCTAACTTTGAAGAGAGAAAGGGGAAATCGAAACTACAGCGTAATTCCTAATCAAAGCAGCCTGACTCTCGAATATTACGGTGACACTCCCGTGGCACGTGATAGCCGAGAGCTGCCAAAGCTTATGAGAACAATATCCTCAATCTGTCATATACAACGCTTACACCTGCTCAGCTACAACTTTTGTTGTGAGGCTTAACCTTTTGTCCATCATCCGGTAGATTCAATGAATTTTAACCTTACCAATACCTCGATAACTTTGCGTGTAATCTCAACCTCTGTGAATACTTTCATGATCAGAAGGATTGTACGGACCAGAATAGAGAGATTGGTGGTGACAAATTATGGTGTCCAAGTGATCAGAGGAACAAACACCTCGATATGTATAGCTGTTCAAAAAGACATCATCAGAGCGTATGAAAAAAATCGGCCATCTAGAAACAACCTATCAATATCAGAACGAAAGGCATTCGATGAACTACAAAAAACGCGGAAAATACTATCAAACCTGCTGATAAAACCTGCTGAGGGGGCTGCATAGCAATTCTAAGCACGTCGGACTACCTAAAAGAAGGGAACGACAACTATCAGACACAAACTTCTACAAAGAACTTCGAACGGTCCCGACTCCCAAATTTGAAAGTGAGATCAAAGGAACCCTAAATAATCTCCGCCGGGACGAGAAAATTACCGGCAAAATGTTAAAAGGAATGTTACCAGCCCATTCTGTTTTCGGTCGATTCTATTTTCTCTCCATAATACACAAGGCAGGCAATCCAGGACGTCCGACAGTATCGTGTAACGGCACATCAACAGAAAACATTTCAGAATTCATCAATTCCTTAGTAAAATACATATCTGCGAATTTTCCCTATTACCTAAAGAACACACACCACTTCATCTGCGAAACTTCAAGCCTCAACATCCCGGGCGGTAGTTTTCTGGTGATTATGGGCGTCTGCTCACTGTACCCTAAAATACCCCACCATGACGGAATAACGGCTATGTTTTCTGATTATGTAAGATTTGGCTCATCAACTGGTGTAAGTGGTGAGGTACTGTTAGCACTTCTTGAACTTGTGGTAAAATATAACCATTTTGACTTCAATGGCAAGCACTTCCTTCGCATTAGTGGCACTACAGTGGTCACAAAAATGACCCCAAACTTTGCGAGCACCTTCATGGCATCGCTTAAAATCATATTCATTGAGGGACGCACCATGAAACCTTTCTACTACAGAAGATACTTAGACGACATTTTTATGATATGGAACCACGATGAGGGAAGCCTTCTGCTCTTCTTAGAGGATTTCGGCAAGCTCCACCCATCGAATAAATTCCCGCACAAAATTTCCAAAACTAGCATCAACTTCTTGGACGTGACTGTTTCGGTAGATAATGACCGCCTTTCAACAAACCTTTACAAAAAGTTTACAGACCAGCAAATGTACCTACATTTCAACAGCAGCCATCCAAAGCATTGCAAAATGGTTACTCCATATTCTCAGGCTTACCGGTACCGAAGAATATGCACCGATATACAGGAATTTGACAGACACGCAGAACACCTAAAGCATTCCCTATTGAAACAAATTTCTCCCGAAGACATTATTGACGATGCCATACTACGTGCTCGCAACGTGAACCGGAATGATATAATTAAGGGGTCAAAAAGAGTATCTAAAACGACTTCCCAAACAAATCAACATAATCAGCCAAAGCAAATGACTAACTTCAATTTTTGCGGAGCCACCTCACGTAGTGTACCGCAGGAATAAAAACCTGTTTAAATTCTTGTCATAGCAAAAACAAACCCCTCCAAAATTCAATCAGGGTGCCCTCTGTGCGGAAAAGCTCGCTGCAAGGTATGTCCACACATGTTCACAACACGTGAATCAAAAGCGAACTTCTCAGACTTCAAGTTCTGTATAACTGAAAGCCTTAATTGTGACTCCAGTAAAATAATATACATGCTACATTAAAACATCTGCGGGCAAGAATATATCGACTGAACAGACACGCCATTTCGGCTGCGGTTCAATAATCACCGGTACCACGCCACTTCCCTGCCGAAGCTAACTTTATCTAAAGATCTGCGCCTGCCAGACCACAGTTTTGAAAATATCCGCATAACTTTTTTACGGTCCGGTTTCTCAAACGAGGTTGTAGGTGCGATCGTGAACAGGCGCGATCGTGAACCGCGTGAGGCATATTTTATTTTCTAATTCATAACATTTGTAGTCGGCATCAACGAGGACCCCGGAAGATTCTTCTGCCTCCGGGAGGTAAGCCAGGAGGAATTCCTATTGGCAACAAAGATTCAGAACTGGAGACCATGACGATAGTTGTAGCGCGAGAACAGAACCACGACAAAGAGACAAGAAGGGCAGGAGCGCTTTTGTCGTCGTTCTGTTCTTCTTTTTTTCTCTTCACGTGCACGTACAAAGTTAGGTGTTTACGCTCGCCTACAACTTCAAGGCCGATGAAGGGAGAGAGAGAGAAAGAGGGAGAGATAAATTTATTGAATGAAGCTTGTCAGTGAAGGTGGGAGGCTCCCTTATTCCAGGAACCCTCTGGCTTGGACAGCCCGCCGAGCCCGAGCGACGAGTTGACGCTGCTCGAGCAGGTCCGGCTGGGAGATCGCAGCCTCCCACGCTTCACTGAGGAGGTCTTGATCCGCATCTGGTGCTGCTGCTCGTAGTCTTGGGACGCTTACTTTGCACTGCAATAGGAGGTGCGCCAGAGTGTCTGCCACATTGCAGTGAGGGCAGATGTAGCTCTGCAACGTTGGCCTCATGAAGAGAAACGAGCAAAGATGAAAGGTAAAGAGCCGACCGACCTATTAAGGGGACAATCTTCCCCTACGCGCTGCGGCGCGGGCCCCTTCCGCCACCGCGGCGACAATCTTGGGTGGCCCCACACACGTCGAGAACTGGCCAGCACAAGATGAGAACCAGATGTGAATTTACACCGACTTTTGGATGTGCACAATCTGGTTTAGTGCTCAGCATTCACAGTTTTTTTTCACTCTCGCAAACCTCTTTCAAGGCGAGAGGGACGCGGTAGCAACCAAGTTTGAACGTCTACGTTAGTCTAACTCATCCATCCTCATCATTACCAACTCTTTCGCGAAGGGGGCGGGGGGTAGGGCAAACCTACTTCACTCGTCAGGGGAGATGATATATATATGTATATATTATGAAGTCTTGGTAGTCTTGCTTGCGACAGCGTTTAATTGAGAAAAGACCTCGCAAACGAACGGGCAGAGCCAGTACACAGACGATGACGATGATGATGACCCAGAGTGGCAATGAGGACAAAGAGACAAGCGAATGATGGTGATTGTGATCATGCAGGGATGAGGACGATGTAAGTAACAAATGCCCACACTAATTCCCCCCACTTGGAAGCGGACACCCTGGCCGCCGTAAGCCAAAGTGACGGGGAACATCGCGTGAAAGGTTTCATGCGACAAACGTGGACAATCTCTGTGCTTCGGTAGCGGCGGTCTGTTGGGGCGACGAGTGGTGTCACACGATAATTAACCGGCGAAGTCTGTTCTAAAACAATGTATGGCCCGATGAAGCGTGGTTGGAATTTGTCAAAGAGACCAGGAGTGCGAATAGGTGTTAAAAGCAGCACCTCATCACCAGGTTGGAAAGACACAAAGCGGTGGGATTCGTCATAGATGATCTTCCGCTCGTGCTGTCTCGCTTCAGTATTGATGCGAGCCTGATGGCGAGACTGGGCCAGGCGGGAAATGTATTCTTCGCTAGAAGACTGACATGAATTCCCATGGCTGCTGAAGAAGGAGACTTCGAGAAAGGTAGTCGGGGTGCGTCCGTACACGAGGTAAAACGGTGAGTAGCAAGTTGTTCGCTGAACGGCAGTGTTGAGAGCGAATGTCAGGAATGGTAAAAGAGTATCCCAGTTTTTGTGGTCGGGTTGGACGTAAACGGCTATCATGTCTGCAAGAGTTCGGTGAAATCTTTCTGTGAGACCATTTGTCTGAGGGTGGTAGCTTAATTGAAGCTGTCTTGTGAGTAGTTCCAGAAGCGCACAGTACTTTATTTACCATTTGTGACAAGAACACTTTGCCGCGATCACTAAGCAGTTCACGAGGAGCCCCATGACGCAGGATTATGGCGTGAAGAATAAAGTCTGCAACTTCCGCAGCTGAGCCTGTAATAACAGAGGAAGTCTCAGCGTAGCGTGTCAGGTGGTCAACGGCAGTCACTATCCATCGTTTGCCAGCAGATGTGACGGGGAGAGGCCCGTAAAGGTCAACACCTACAACCTCGAAAGGCATTTAAGGGCACGGAAGTGGCTGTAGAGGTCCAGCAGGTGCAGACGTGGGGAGTTTACGACGCTGGCATGGGTAGCAGGAACCGATGTACCGAGCTACACTAGAAGAAAGGCCAGGCCAGTAATAACGACATCGAATGCGGTCAAGAGTTTTTTTAAAACCAAGATGACCAGCAGTCAAGTCGTCGTAGAAGGCTTCGAGCACCTGAAGTCGAAGAGAGCGTGGCAGTACAGGAACCCAGCGCTGACCGTCAGGGTGGTAGACGTGGCGGTAGAGAATACCATTGTACAGCTTAAAGTGCAGGAGTTGACGACGGAGTCACGCGTTTAATGGATGGGAAACTCCCGAAAGGTGGTCCATCATGCGTCTGCAGTATGAATCGGACCGCTGGTGGGAGATAAATGTTGGCTTGTCGTCCGAAAAGGGTTGCATTATTGATGCGAGCGTATAAACTTTGGTAGATGTGGCGGTTGAGTTCTCACCAACGCTCATATGGGTAGTTGGAAGCGGGCAACGAGATAAAGCATCGGCGTCTTGATGTTTTCTGCCTGACTTGTAAGTTATGTCAAAGTCGTACTCCTGCAAGCGTAGTATCCACCGACCCACGCGTCCGGACAAGTTGTTCAGTGTAGAAAGCCAGCATAAAGCATGGTGGTCCGTTACGATTGTGAAGTGATGGCCGTGGAGATAGGGACGGAACTTCTGGACCGACCAAACCACAGCCAAACACTCTTGCTCAGTTATAGTGTAGTTCTTTTCAGCAGGGGTGAGTACGCGACTGGCATATGCAACAACTTTCTCGAGGGAAGACTTGTCGCGTTGTAGAAAACGGCTCCTATACCAAGGCCGCTGGCGTCGGTATGAAGGATAGTCGGTGCGGCTTCGTCAAAGTGGCAGAGCAGAGGTTCAGACGTGAGTGCCAGCTTCAACAGCTCGAATGCCGTTTGACATTCTTGAGACCACAGAAAAAGGACGTTCGAAGCGAGTAGTTGGTATAATGGAGCAGCAATAGAAGCGAAGTTCTGGATAAACCGGCGAAAATAGGAGGCGAGGCCAAGGAAACTGCGAAGCTCCTTTGGTTTTTCGGGACGTGGAAAGTGAAGGACTGCAGAAATCTTGTCAGGGTCGGGCCGGATGCCATCTTTGCTAACGACATGTCCTAAGACCTTGATAGATTTGCTAGCGAAAGAGCATTTCTTAGTGTTTATTTGAAGCCCGGCGCCGGCAAGGCATGTCAGAACTTGATCCAGTCGTTCTAGGTGCTCAGGAAACGTTGACGAAAAGATAATAATGTCGTCCAGGTAGCAAAGGCAACTTTTCCATTTCAGGCCGCGCAGCACGGTATCTATCATGCGCTCAAAAGTCGCGGGTGCGTTGCAGAGCCCGAAAGGCATCACGTTGAATTCATATAGCCCGTCGGGGGTTGCAAACGCCGTTTTCTCCTTATCGTCTTCATGCATGGGGAACTGCCAGTACCCAGAACGCAAGTCGATGCATGAAAAAAATTCCGCACCTTGTAGGGAATCAAGGGCGTCGTCAATGCGTGGCATAGGGTACACTTCCTTGCGTGTGATCTTATTGAGCGCCCGGTAGTCCACGCAAAAACGCACAGAGCCATCCTTTTTGCAGACCAAAACAATAGGAGACGACCAAGGACTAGATGAGGGACGGATGTTGTCCCGTTTAAGCATGTCCGCAACGTTTTCTTCTATAATTTTTCTTTCAGCTAGAAACACGCGGTAGGGTCGGCGGTGTACGATAGATGTCCCAACAGTTTGAATTCGATGTGCTGTAGTATTAGTGCGGCCCAGCTTAGACGAGCAAAAATCGAAAGAATTTGCATGTTTCTGTAACAATGCGAGCAGCTGCTGCCTCTGTGAATTTGTCAATTCGCTGCTGATAGCGGTGGTAAAGGCGGAGGAAGAAACATGCTCACCGAGGGAAGGTTCTTTGGATGCGATGGCCTGAAGTGGCGTGACAAATACAGGCTCGAAGTCGGAAACACGGGCCACAGTAGTGCCCTGTGGCAGTAAGATCTTCTCCGGCGTAGAGTTGACAGCGATGACAAGTGCAGAGTCATTGCAAAAACGAGCGACACTGGACGGAAGAACTATACCTTTACGAACGCAAAGTGGTGACGGTGAGACCAATACATCACCCTGATAGATGTCATTGGACGTAATGCTGACAATTTGCTCTTGTAGTGGAGACAGTTCGATGTCTTTCGCAGCGACCAGACGAAGTGGCTTGCGATTGTCGTCGTCAAGCATGTAGTCGGTGTCAGCGAGGTGAACGACTCGTTGTCCACAACAAATCGCCGCGGAAGCAGATGATAGAAAATCCCACCCTAAAATTAGTTGGTGAGAGCAGCGGGACAGGACAGCAAACTGGACATGATGGCGGATGCCGTCGATGAACACACGCACAGTACAAAACGCGGAAGGGCAAATGGCGTTCCCCTGTGCAGCAACTAACGTGGGGCCATCGTAAGGCGTCATCACTTTCCTTAAATGTTCCCACAAATCAGCACGGATCACCGACAATGTCGCACCTGTGTCCACCAAAGCATCGACTCGCACTCCTTCCACTTCTACAGAAAAAGTGTTACACGGGCCTGATGGAGGAATTTCAGTTCTAATTCCGAATGCAGTTTTTCCTCCACAAACTGCATCACTTAGTTTTCCGAATGATTATCAGATGAGAAGGAGGTGGGCCGAAGTGGAGAAGTGGAACGGCGGAAGGGCGAAGGCGAGCGGCGTCTCGTGTTTCGGCTGTTTCGTGGTGTAGTCGATGCCGGAGGAGATGGAGACCGGTGCGGGGGAGACGAATTACGCCGACCTTGATAAGACGCCCCAGTTTACGAATACCGTTCGCGCACGACGTTCCGACGCTCATCTTGCTGGCGCTTTCGGCAGAAACGAGATATGTGGCCGCGATAGCCACAGTAGTAGCATACAGGGCGAGACGAGCGCCACTGTGGGGAATAGAAGGCATTCGGGGCACCTGGAGATAGCGCGGTCAGGTGGGCCGGAGGATCAGGGAGCACGGAATGGTAGTTTACCGGGGGAGCAGCAGCAACTAATGCGTAGGATGGACGCAGCAATGTCGCATGGGCGTCGCTGGGAGGCACGGCAGCAACTTCAGGGTACGTGGGTATGGGGCATGAAGCAGGTGGTTGTACGGGCGCAACGCCGGTCAGCGATGTAAGTTCCTCCCTGACGATGTCACGCAAGGGCACTCCCGAAGACTGTGTATGACACGGTGTAGGCGGTGTGAAGCCCATAGACCGCAATTCTTCACGTATAATGTCCCGGATGAGGTCACGCAGGTGACCATCAGACGTAGAGTGGTGGTCGTCAATGTCCGGTTGGAGGCGAACAGAGTCCAGCGTATCAAGGCGCTGGCATGTCGTCACGACATCAGCGATGGTAGCTGGGTTTTGGACAGCAAGTGCATTAAAGGCAACAGGCCCCATGCCTTTCAATATGTGGCGCACTTTGTCCGATTCCGGCATGGATTGATTGACACGCCGGCACAGTGCGAGGGCATCCTCGATGTATGAAGTGTAGGATTCACCGGGATGTTGTCGGCGAGTATCAAGTGTCCTCTTCGCGACAGCGGATCGAATGTCCGGGGTGCCAAAAACGTGTCGCAGCTGTTGCTGGAAGGTAGCCCAGTTGGGTAGGTCAATGACGTGGTTAAAATACCATGTCTTTGCGACTCCGGTCAGATAAAAAGGGACGTAACGCAGTTTGGCGGCCTCGTACCACCGATTAGCGACACTTACGTGGTCGTAGTCGTCGAGCCAGTCTTCTACGTCTTCTCCACGAAGACCAGCGAAGAGCGGGAGTTCCCGCTGATGTCCGTGTATGTAAATAGGAGGGGCAGCTTGTGTCGGTGCGTGGTTGATGACATCAGCTCCGGTAGGCTCGGTCTGGGACATGCTGCCTGACAGTGGGTGCAATCGGTGGCCTGAACGAAGTCCAGTGGTAGAGCGGGCTGCGGGAGGTAAGAGGACCGAAAATCCACCTCCACCACGTATGAAGTCTTGGTAGTATTGGTTGCGACAGCGTTTAATTGAGGAAAGACCTCGCAAACGAACGGGCAGAGCCAGTACACAGACGATGACAATGATGATGACCCAGAGTGGCAATGAGGACAAAGAGACAAGCGGATGATGGTGATTGTGATCATGCAGGGATGAGGACGATGTAAGTAACAAATGCCCACAATATATAGTCAAGTAGATTCTCCATGAGAAGTCACAACGTGGTTTGTTTCGACGTTTCAGCCAGTGTCTGGCCTTCATCAGGATTGAGGGTACAGTTTGTTGGTGCTCAGCTTTATACAATCTTAAATCAGAGAGAGAGAGAGAAAAAAAAGGAAAGAAAAAAGAAGAAAAAAAAAGAGAAAAAAAAGCAATGATAATATAAGGTGGACTCCCCCGGGCGCCCCTTTCCTCTTCCTTCCCCTTCCCCTCCCTCTCGCTTCCTTTTCTCCCTTTTTTTACATTCACTTTTAGAATGTCTGCGGTCTGTGTATCCTTCCTTTCACTAATGTATAGTTCCCGACCAGACGGCGCCGCACGGTTCCGGTGGTTCGGTGGGGGGAAAAAGAGCTTTCTTAAGAAGTTTAAGCCTTTAACTACTCAGCTCCTCGTCGACATCTCGTCGTTGAAAGAAGGGTGCCGCATTTTGCCGCAGAGGCTGGCAAGCGGCTGCAATGTCAATTCTTGTCCGCTTCTGGGTTACGCGTGCAGTAGGGGCCTCCCGATTGTGCACAAGGTTGCTGTTGGGCATGTCATGTTTGGCACAACTGATTGGATAGTGAGGTAAAAACAGAAACAGACGACAGCTGCACTTAGAAAGAGTATAGTTACACTTGGAATTATTTTGAGTTGTCCAGTGTTGTAGGCCCGTGTGCTCAGATTTGGGTGCACGTTAAAGAACCCCAGGTGGTCTAAATTTCCGGAGCCCTCCACTACGGCGTCTCTCATAGTCATATAGTGGTTTTGGGACGTTAAACCCCACATATAAATAATAATAATTGAGTTGTCCAGTGCCTTTCGCAGCTGCAGTGCCATGAACTCAGTTATTATTTTCATGATTGCTGATATTGTTTTCTAATGATTTAATTGCTGCAAGTGTATCCGGATTCTGATTTATTCCTCTATCGAGGATGTTAAATCGGTGGATAAGGTATGACTCTCATTGTTCACGTTCTCGGTTTGATTTAAATCCAGTTTCTAAGAGAGTTACTGATAGTTTGTCGAATGCATGGTCGGGAAGATTGAGATGTTTTGACAGAGGCAGACTTGGGCTGATTTCACATGGGCTCTGTGATTATTGAAACGAATCCTAAATTATGTTTCTGTTTGTCCGATGTACTGCATACTGCACACGTTGCATTCGACTAGTTATACCACATCAGAGGAATCGCATGTTAGGTTTCGTCGTACGTTAATCGAAAACTTGGATTGTGTGCTGGTTACTTTGTGTTTCTCGCATCGCTTTGCACACAAGACATCGTGACTTTAAACAAGGTCGGCATGAATTATTAGGGGGTGAAATATTGATTTGAGAGTGGACAAGTGTGTCTGTGAGGTTGCGTGGTCATCGCTAAACGACGCCGGGAGCGGATGGGAGTGCGCGTTTCAGACGTTCACTTTGTTCCAGAATGTTCTAATGTCGTTTAAGGATTTTGTTTACATTGGGGAAGTTTGTGCTGTAAGTTAAGCAGAGGTTTGTTCATTGCGGGTCTTCTTGCGATGGTCGCTTCATAAGTAAGTCACCACGCTTCAGTTTTCGGGCTTTTTGAACGGCGCCATCAATTACATGGGGTGGGGGAGGGGTATTTTTGTTTATCGAGCATAAGTTTTAGCCTCTGTGAGCTCGTGTCAAAATCAGCGTCTCTTTAGCAGATTCGCTTAAACCGGTGAGCCTGGCTGTATGGGATACTGTTTTTTCAGTGGCGCGGGTGATCCCTTTGGTAAGGGAGGTATTGTTGTCGATTCGTTTGTTGGCGATATAGGGTTGTAGAAAGTTTGTCTTCTTCTATCGTTATGGTAACATCAAGAAAATTTACGGTTGCTTGCGAGTAGGTGTGTGTGAAGTGTATGTTCGGATGTACACCGTTGTAAGTGTCGATAAAGCTGAGAAGTTCATCCTCGCTGTGGGTCCAAATAAGAAAGATGTCGTCTATGCATCTTCTGTATAACAATGGTTTCAAGGAACTTTGTGCAAGAAATTTTGATTCTAGCTTTCCCATAAATATCTTGGCATAATTGGGTGTCATTTTAGTGTCCATAGCAATCCGGCTGATTTGTCGAAAGTACTCTTGGTTAAATTCGAATGAATTTAATTCGAGGACTATCCTCGTCAAAGTTGCGATGGCAGAGAAATCCGGGGTGTTACATTGTCTATGGTCTGTGTAAATGTTTTGTAATGCAGCTATGCCGTCCCCGTGAGGAATATTTGTATACAATGAAGAGACATCAAGAGTAACTAAGTATGAGTTTTTCGGCACACACAGACCTGCAATGTCTTCAAGAAAATGTGTGGTGTCTTTTATGTACGACGCGAGGGTACATGGAATGTGGCTGATTAGTTTGTCCACGTACCCTGATATGGGTTCAGTTATTGTACCTATGCCTGATATGATTGGTCGATCTGGGTTACTAGGTTTATGAATTTTTGGGAGGATGTAGAAGCGACCTGGACGAAGGTATCCTGCTCGCATTAGTTTGTGGTCAGTGTTGGTTATCTTTTCTGAATCCAACGGCTTCCTTAGTTCTGTTGATAAGATATGTCTGTATTCGTCTGTCGGACCACCTGGGAGGCGTTCGTAAAATTTTGAGACGTCAAGTTGGCGGTATGCTTCTTGTAATTAGTTGGTTGTATTAAGGACTACAATTGCTCTTCTTTTGTCAGTGGGTGTTATTGTTATGTCTGCCCTAGATGCCAGATTTCTCATACTCATTTTTTCAAATTTCGTCAAGTTTTCTCGTTTTCCTTTCTTTCTGTGGTATTCGTGTAATATATATTTCTGTACTGCGGCGATATAAAGGTCGAGACACTTGTCTCGATTACTGTTCGGTGTCCAATCATATGTATTACGACGGTGAATTGTTTCGTGGTTAGAAGGACTGTCTAAGAAGTATTCGCAGAACCTTAAGCTTCTAGCAAAGTTGTCGACGTCTCGGAGCAAGTGGAATTCATCGAAAAAAATTGTGGTCGGGCAGAAGCTTAGTCCTTTAGATAGCAGTTTTTCTTCATCAGGTGACAAACTCGTGTCCGATAGGTTTACAATCACAGTGTCACAGGGTGTGTTCACAGATGAGTGCTCGTTTGTACCGTTAGTGGTTTCCTGGGTGGTGGTGTTGTAGTGATAAGGAACTATCTCAGGAAACGCGGGGCTGGGCACATAGTCTCTTTTGAGTTTATGAATTTTTGTGGTCATGATGGCTTGGTATTTATTCAGTTCAAATTCTGTTAACCGGGTGATTTCTTCATTCGATAAAGTGTCGTGGCGGAGAATGGTGTTGGCCTAAGCGACCAGTTTCTTTACCTGCTTATCACTGTGATTGAGAGCGATTTCTGTTAATTTAAGAGATGCCTTAAGGAGGGCATTTTTCCATGTTATTTGGTCGTGTTCGTCTAGGTTTGTAGCGGCTGGTGTGATGGACAGTGCCATACTCTTGGGGGCTATTCTAGCACGAAGGTACACTTGCAATGTCGCTTTATGCATTTCATGTCTAATACGTTTGTCAGCAAGTGTTCATACTTTAAGGAAGGTGGCACTGCAACTGAGAAGCGATGAGCTGGACTTACATTTCAGAGGTCAATCTTCTTTTGGGTGCGCGGGTGGCACTGATGAGGTCTGCAGATTGTAGTTATGTCGGGCAGGCCTTCGTCGTTGTAGGGAGGATTTCGGCGTTGGGCTCCCGGCGAACGTGTTCGTAGGGAGTTCCGGTCTCGGGATCTGCCATAGAGGGACGCGGCTTCGTAGTTCGGCAGGCTTCTCTTTGAGGACTGCTGTATATGGTGCTGTCGTGTAGTGCTTTTGGTCTCGACATCCGCAATGGAGGGACGCGTGTTGGCTGTCCAGTAGACTTCCCCCTATCAGTGGTGCGCTGTTGATGATGGTGAGGGGGTGCTTGTGGCTCGCGGGGGTCACAGTTTCGCCGATCGTTGAGAACTCGTCTGTGATGTGTGGCAGCTTGGGCTAGTTGGTATGGCATGACGATAGTTATAGCACGAGAACAAAACGACGACACATTTCGTGTCCTTCTTGTCTCTGTGTCGTCGTTTTTTTATCGCACTAAAACTATCGTCTGTGATGTTGGGTGGGTGCGGGGCTCCTGGAATATGTTGATATGCAGAGTTCTTGTCGTTCACACAAACCACACGAAGTTCAATCCCACTTTAACAGGCTGAGGAATGGCGTCCTTAGCCCAATTTCCGCGTCCAATATGCGACGCTCGTCTTGCTATCATGCCTCTTTTTCTGAATAAGCTTTCGCAATTAACATCTACAGGTACCACAATAGCTGTTTAATAAGTTTATCATGGATGTTAGTCATCAGGATGGAGACGTACTAAGCGCCGATACGAGCACACATCCACGTTAAACGGAGCTATAGCTGCCAAACACCGAAACGTATAATTCGGCAAACCCTCGATTCTTTATTAATGTAAAGTAACATTTAATTACCCCTGTAAAGATGTGTTTTACTTTCGTGTTATATGCCAATTCCTCTGACGGAGGCATCAACGATGTTTTTTTTTTCAAGGAATGATTGCTGGTATATTTTTTCTTAGTGAGTATTACACTTTCTAGCATATATTCAGGTATAAGTGTATTATAATTTGTCTTGATGGCTAATAGTCTGAAGACTGTATCTCGAGCATGCAATTATTAATAATGTTGCTGTTCTTATGTTACTGTTATTAACTTATTGTCAACTTCTCAACCCTTTTTAATGTTTGATTTGTGGTGTTATGGGCGTGGTACATTGTTTACAGTCATTATATTTGTATTAAAAATTATCAGCGGGCCACCTGTAAAAATACGCCAATACAAAAGGTGTAAACAAAATTGTCTTTTGAAGGCACCAAATATGGTCGATTATAACGTTAAACTATCCCTCGTTGCTTCCTTTCTAAATGGTCGTTAGCTGTATATGATTGGTGTAAACAGTCTTGGTCATGCACACAGCACCAGCTTGTTACGCGAGGCAAAAAATGACGTTAAAATGACCCATCACCTAATGACCACTAATGCATGACCACGTAAATAATAAGAGAATGAACTATTTTCGATACAGCCTATCGTTTACCAATGGCATTTACAATTGTGTGCCACAAAATCGCCTGCTTGTTACATGACGTCACGAAGCCGGAGAGCATCTCCTTCTAAATGTAATTCAAGTAGGCTAGCTGCGAATCACATAATCCGCGGCTGCATATAGCAGCTGGCGAGATGAATTATGAGTTTAATAAAGTATCTCCCCTTGCAGCATAACGGTGTTTAGTAGTTTGTGCGTATATACATCTTTGTGAGCTCATACTTGCTGAGAGAAAAGGAATAGAGAGAAATAAGCAGCACTGCTCGTGTGTGCTTCTTTGTTTTCCGAAATGTATTTTGAGCTGTAAAGGACAATTCAAGTTGAGTGAAAACCAACGAACGCGACTCTTGACTAAGCCTCCATAGTGCTAAAAACCACGGTATTTCACCTTACACCTGGTCCGGTGGGTCAAGTTTTAGGGCAAGCTTAAAAGCTGAGGTTCTTACTGAGTTGGAGTTCACTGCTTTATTCATGGCCACTTTGCAAGCTGCCGCTATGGCTCCGAGTTACCATAAGCCAAGCTGACCAGGTTTATTATAGACTAAAGCGGAAGCAATTTTTGGCGTTTCAGTATGAAAAAAAATTTAAACATGAAAATTGATTCGTCACACTCATCTCGCAACAGCTTCGACAGAGCAGCGGTGATGGTATATCCTTTTCAAAGAAAATTATTTTCAGGAAGCTGCTTTGACCGGTCCATGAAAGTTTGTTCTTTCTCATCCGTAACTGCATCACGAAGTCACAGCAGAATAAAAGCATGAACAAGTGATGTAATATTATAGACCCCTGCTCAGCGCTTGCCTGCTCTGCAACACTACAGCACAATACACTAAAATGTCGCATAGGCGACCCGCACCTCAGAGAACCTACAAGGAAAATCATCACAACGGAAATGATGGCGAAATTCCGCAATGTTGTAACATTGCCTCGTAACATTTTTTTCTCCCGTAAGAACATAATTGAGTGATTACTGTTGTGACGGAAAACTTCGCCTTACTTGTTGCCTTTCCCAGCATGCAGCCAAGAGGGACCACTGTCGACAGGAGGGGGGGGGGGGGGGGGGCTCGCGTTTTCTTTGCCTCCCCCTTATCTAATACGCTTATTCATATCATGATTATCATGTTTGTAGCAGTCATTTACATTCGTCATCTATTCACGTCACGTAATACCAAATTTAGTATATGTGAAGCTAGCGAAACGACCACGAGAGTACCATGAGTGTGGCACGTTGTCATGTTCTTACATGACACGCATGTCAATATTTTCACGTGAGGGCCTGTCACTTATATTCGAAATGCAGTCATGTCATACCATACCAGTTTTGCGATATGTCATGTGAACGAAACCACCGCAGAAGCAGCAAGACCATTACATGCAAATCATGACATTCCTGACATGCATGTCATACTTTTCATGTTATGACTTGTCAGTTATGCTCGTCATACAGTCTTGCTATGCCATACCAATTTTAGTATACATCCCATTCTCCAAACGGCCAGGAGGGCTAAATGTCGTAGGTGACTAGATAGATAGATAGATAGATAGATAGATAGATAGATAGATAGATAGATAGATAGATAGATAGATAGATAGATAGATAGACAGACAGACAGACAGACAGACAGACAGACAGACAGACAGACAGACAGACAGACAAACAGACAGACAGACAGACAGACAGACAGACAGACAGACAGACAGACAGACAGACAGACAGACAGACAGACAGACAGACAGACAGACAGACAGACAGACAGACAGATAGATAGATAGATACGGTCGAGCTCACCGAAGGTCGCTAAGAAATGCTTCACATTTAAACTGTCACATAATCAGTTAATGGCATCATGTCTCTGCTGCAAAGCTTAAAAATGTCAGGCCTGACCAGGCTGGACCCGAGTTTTTGTTTTTGTACGTCGCGCCGAGCCGGGCGGGCTCGACGACTTCAAACTTCGGGCTCGGGTGGGCCTCGGGCTCCAAAAGTCGACCCATGCACTCCTGGCACAACGTAGCTCGCGCGTCGTGCCAGCGGCGGCAGCTTGTTTACGAAAACAATCCCTAGATGGCAGCACCAAAACTCCATGTCACACAACCAGTGCAACCGTGAAGGGGATTTCCCTTCGAGAATGGACGCGTGAACTGTCCAGTCTTCTAACTTATTTTGATAATGTTGCTTGTGTAAAACATACATCTCAGCACTAGCTAATACAAATTTTGGAGTTAAACGTTTCACTGATATTGTAACACCGAAGTGCAGTTCTAACGTTCTTTAGGGAAAAGATAAATTGCACGAGTATAATTCACGCGGATGGACCTCGCAAGCGGGGAGTCCCGTTGAATACGCTTGCATCGCCCTCTCTGCTGCCGGCTGGTTGAGCGTTCTCGAACTCGATCGCCTCGCGTGTAGTGACCGACGTTCTCTCCGGCGACAGTAACCCTCATTGAGGCGAAAGTAAGTACATGCTCATGTTGTTTATTGATATTTGTCGACGTCATCTGCTGTTGTCACTGCATACGTAATTGCTGGTCTTTTTGAAATGTGAAAAATCCGATAAATTACCCGTTATGCTGAAATCTGGCGTGTGTCAGAATAATCTAATATCTTAATATAGGCAATGTTTTGTTTAACCACTAGCTTGCATGCTCAGTACGTCCACCAATAATTTAGGGCCGCAACAAAAAAAAAAAAGAAGTGATAATAAACCAGCTGACCCGCCCGCATTCTCATTGCCTTTTAATGAAGCACCGTTGTGCGCATCATTATGCACATAGTTGTACCTGTTCATTTACCAGTACAAGCGGCACTTTCAAAGCATGATCGAAAGTAAAGCTTACCCGAAATCGCAAAGCTTTCACAATTTGTTGAAGTTGGGCTAGCGTGCATGCACTTCATCGCCAGACACTCGCAACACGTGAACATGCTAGTTTGCTTTGAGCGTCATCGACCCAGTACACTAAACGTTCGACTCAGGAACGTTTAGTGAGCTAAGAGTCGTTGCAGTTGTGTAGTATGCGCCGACATTGTGCTCCTTCACCGCTTGCCACGTAATGTAACGTTTATAGCTAGCCGCTGCCCAGCACGAATAATAGATGACATGCACTGTGAAATACTTTGCCGTGAGCTCTAACAATGAGTATCTAACCCTATTGGCCCAGAGTTGCGTTTAAAAAGGTTAAACTGCATATTAGTGTTTTGTTGTCGTTGCTTTTAAACCAGCCCGTTTTGTAACAGCCCTCATTTTTTTTTGTCAACAGCTTGCGTGTTAAGAAAACAAATTCAACAGAGACAGTAGTTGACTATTAGCACTGCTCACCGCTAGCTAATCGATACGAAATAGCATAATTCTACTGCACCGTTGGTCTGCGCCTTACGTAACCATTCGTGCCCATACGGCTGCCTCGTATACTTGTTCTTGCATTACAATACGCTCAATTTGTTCCTTTCCCAAATATTCACTTGCCTCGGCTTATATCACTCATGTGTTGCACATTTATTGGAGTTTACATTACCGGCGTGCATTTATACAGAAAAGCAACCCATACGGTATTCTTGAAGTGTTTCTTTTTAACGCTTCGCCTATACATCGCCGTAAGACATTACATATAGGGGAGGTACACGTAGATAATATCATTAATCAGATTGCAATCGATACAATAAACAGAACAAATACATCAATACACAAGATACTTTTAAGAGAAAAACACTTGAATAATGATGAACTACACACAGGCTACTACACAATAGACCATATTCAAAATATCAATCAGATATACAGAAATGCGCGGAATCAACCAGCCCCTATACATATATTTCATATATTTCAGAGATTACGAGAAGGCGTTTGACTCAGTCGAGACATCAGCAGTAATGCAGGCACTAAGGGATCAGGGCATCGACGAACCCTACATAAACATGTATACTGGAAGAAATCTACTGTGGATACAAGGCCACCATAGTTCTCCATAAAGAAAGCGACGGAATTCCAATAAAGAAGGGTGTAACGCAGGGAGACACGATCTCTCCAATCCTATTCACCACGTGTTTACTGCAGGAGGTTTCCATGGTCCTAGGTTGGAAAGAGTGAGGGATACGAGAGTATGAAGAGTATCTTAGTAACCTGCGATTCACTGATGACATTATCCTGATGATTAACTCAGTGGACGAATCGCAGCTTATGATTGCTGAACTGGACACGGTAAGCAGAAGAGCACGTCTGAAAATTTCTATATGCACAAAACCAAAGTAAAGTGCAAGAGTCTAGGCAGAAAACAGCACTTTGCGATAAGTGGAAATACGCTGGAAGTTGTAAAAGAATATGTCTATACTTATAAGACAGGTAGTAACCGCGGAGCCGAAACATATAAGAGTGAAGTAACTAGAAGAATAAGGACGGGGTGGATCACATTTGGCAATAACTTTTAAATCATGAATGGTAATATGCCACTAACCCACAAGAGGAAGGTATAGAACAGATACGTATACGTATACGAAACAGAAATCTGGAGGCTTACAAAGAGGGCTCAGCTTATATGAAGGACGACGCAGCGAGCGTTGGAAAGGAAAATTATAGGTGTAACCTTAAGAGACAAGAAGAGAGCAGAGTGGGTCAGGGAACAAACCGGGGTTTAATGATATTATAGTTCAAATCAATAAGAAGAAATAGACATGGGCCGGGTACGTAGCACCAGAGTCCTTCAATACTTTTACAAAGCATTGAAGGGCTCTGGTAGTACGTAGGCCGTATAACCGCTGGTGATTAAGGGTAACTGACTGGATTTCCAGAGAAGCAAAATACACGAAGGGGATTGATTGATATGTGGGGTTTAACAATATGTGGGGCTGGGCTACATGAAGGGGAGACAGAAAGTTAGGTGGGCCGATGAGATTAAAAAGTTCGCAGGTATAACGTAACAGCAGAAAGCACAAGACCGGCTTGATTGGCGTATCATAGGAGAGGCCTTTGCTTTGCAGTGGGCGCAGTCAGGCTGATGATCATCATGGTGATGATGACACAAATTATAAACACCGTCACAGTCATACATTTTAAACGCCCAGACGCTTCGAGACAACAAACAATTCTTATTGGCAACGATATTGTGGGCGTTCCTACAGGGTAGAAAGAAGGCTTCATTATCAGTTTCACTAATGATATCGTCCCGTAGACGCTTCCTTGTCTGTACTGTTTTTTGAGAAATTAACTACAAAACGAGTGGGTTTTGTAGGGGCATTCTAATGTTTTCGTGAATGGTCTCGTCGATTTGAGACCTGCGTCGGGGTGAACACATATTCAAAGGGATTAATGACATTTATATTGCCCGCCGCAGTGGTCTAGTGGCTATGGTACTCGGCTGCTGACCCGCAGGCCGCGGGTTCGAATCCCGGCTGCGGTGGCTGCATTTCTGATGGAGGCGGAAATGTTGTAGGCCCGTGTGCTCAGATTTGGGTGCACGAAAGATCCCCAGGTGGTCGAAATTTCTGGAGCCCTCCACTACGGCGTCTCTCATAATCATATGGTCGTTTTGGGACGTTAAACCCCACATATCAATCAATCAATCAACATTTATATTGTAATAACACTACGAGGAAATTTAACTCGCAGTTCCTGCCTCCTTACCACCGTGCCCATTTCAAGGTTTGTTTCACTTCTGTGATGCTTGCAAAGGAATTATAGTTGTTCCTAACAAATTTGGCAATACTTGGTTTTGAACTTTTCTTAGTCTGTCGATCAAGTATTGCTGACGGGGATCCCATATTACACAAGCATCATCTAGAATAGGTCTCACATGCATCAGATAATGCGTTTGTTTCACGGTCTGTAAAGCTTGTTCAAAATTTATGCGTATAAAGTATAGCATGGTACATACCTTTGCCACAGTTATATGAATGTGTTTATTACACTTGAAATTGTCGGGAAAATAGGCCCCCAAATACTTTTAATGAGATTCATTGCTGATTATTGAATTACTTGATCTCGTACGCTGTGTGTATAGTTTACAAATACGGTTAGTGAATGATACACAGTGCCCCACCGTAGTGGTTTATTGGCTAAGGTACTCGGATGCTGACTCTCAAGTCGTGGGATCGAATCTCCCGGCTGCGGCGACTGCATTTTCGGTGGAGGCGAAAATGCTGTAGGCCCGTGCACGTGCTCAGATTTGGGTGCATGTTAGAGAACCTCAGGTGGTCGAAATTTCCGGAGCCATCCACTACGGCGTTTCTCATAATCATATGGTGGTTTTAGGACGTTAAACCCCACATATCAATCAGAATGATACACAACATTCCCGGACGTTTAGACTCATTTTCCACTTCTCACACCACGTTGACTTCCTGCACAAATCATCTTGCGAAATTTCAGCATCCTTGTACAATTTAATTTCTCTAAACACTACACAACCATCTGTGAATAACTTAACTGGATAGGTAATACCGTCAACTATAATATAAATAAGGACAGGCGAAGGTCCTAATACGCTCCCTTGTGATACTCCTGACCTAACGGTTACCGCGAATGAGTTTGAGCCGTTAGGTACACTCAGCTGTCGACCGTTTAAGTGGTCCTTTCTCCAAGTAATAGCTATAAGGTTTATGTTTGCAGAGAGAATTGTCAATTTTAACAGGTTGTGTGGGCCGGTATTGATGACTTTACGGAAATCGATGCATCTGCATCTACTTGAGTGCTATATTGTCAAGGATTATGCAACGTAGTATTAAATTCGACTAGCTGAGTTAAACATGAACGTTTATTTCTGAAACCTTGCTGATCGTGGCGTGGAAAAGTTGACTGACTCCAGGCATTTAACTGTTTCACTGTATATGGTGTTCTCAAATAACTTACCATAAATTGCTGTAAGCAAGATAAGCCTTTAATTTTCAACGAGCTTTTTATCACCTGATTTATGAGCCGGGGTGATGTTCGCAACTTTCCAGTCGCGTGTAACAATTCCAGTATTAAGTGTATTTTCATATATAACGCATACTTTACAATGATGCTGTGGTAGTTTTTTCAAAACTAATGCTGATAGGCCGTCCGGTCCAACTGCTTTCGTTGTATCTATCTGCCGTAACAAGCAATCAAATACAAGTATTGTCAATCTCTACGTCTTTCATGGAAGGTTTCACGACTGCACGAAGTTGATAGCATAAGGTTGTGTGAAATATATCATTCGTACGAGCGTGACCCCTTAGTCAGTCACGCCTGTCTTTTTACGCATATTACACGCGTTTTATCGACTTCAGTTTACCTTTCACATCAACCGTTTGTACGACATTGCGTCTTCTTTTTACATTTTTTTTTCGTGGAAGCTGAACTTCGAAAAAATAGTACGGATGCATAAATACGAGGAGGAATTTGGGGGCGAGGTTACGCAGAGCTAAGCCCCTCCCCTTAAGCCCGCCTCTACCCTATCTCTCGACGTGCCACCCTCGCTCGCCTGACGATTCTGACAGCACATATTGCTGTTGGCGATCACTGGAACGGTGCACTGTGACCCACCCCACCTGACGCTCTTTGGTAGGCCGGAGCGAGACGCGGCACACTTTTTGCCACCCGTTGATTTCGGCACAATCAGGGCAAGTGTTCTTTTGTTTGTATGCGGAAAGCCTTAGTTATATACTCGCACTTCACTAGCTGGGCCGGGACAAGTCCCTGTGTATCTTATACCCATCCTTAAGCTTTGTTAAAAAGCCGGGGCTGCAATACGCAAGTCTGTGGCCAGGACTTTTACTTCAGTTGTGGGGCAAGCACCTACGTAACAAACAAACAGACAACCAGTGAACTTCGGCGGCGGGATCAGTCGCGAGAACGCCACTTAAACTAGGTTATGATTATTTCTTTTTGTACGTAATTTTATGAGTTATGGCACAACGGAGGCGTCGCGTCCTGAAACCGTCTCGGGAGGTGCCCTATCTTCGCCAGGGCTTGCGCCAATATATACCGATCTATCTGGTTTGGATCATCTATTTGTCATATAGGTATGAGTGTGGCGATAGCGCTGCACGTTTCTGCGTTTCGTGCTCGGCTGCTTGATTAGGACGGCGCATCAGGATTCTCGTTGATTGTGTCTCTTTGAATCCGTTCCTCGTCCTGCACTAGGACGTTGTTCCTGAATATCGCTGCGACGCCATTATAGTTAAGAGCATAGACCCACTCGAGCAAATGGAATGTTGGAGTCATTTGATGTTTTGCTGGGATGAACGTATATATAGGAGTGACCAATGTATAACAAAATGACCAATATTACGTGTCCCTTGTATATACGGGAGCTATAGGAGCACATGTGATTGTTGAATATGTGGCTTGTATGTTTTTGAAGCATTGTCCTAAGGGTACGTTTGCGTTTGGCACGATTGTTTGCAAATGATTAATCATTATTTTAGTGACCTCTGTTATTGCTGTGTTGCATGAATTGTGTAGCGTGTCATCGTGTCGCGGCAATAAGACCTTGAACGTCGTGTTTAAAGCTAGTATATAGCACATGGTCCCCTTTGGAAAATTGCTTGTGTACGTTGTTGTAGTGAGTGTTACTCGTTATATGCACGCGCCCAATATGAGTGGTAATATGCTGCACGTGGCAAAAGCAGCGCTGATGTTGCACGACAATGCTAGTACAGAAAGTTATCAGTGAAGTAAACACTGTTTTGACTGTTGGTACTTGTAGAATTAATTTCGCGCTTGCCGGGTTTACAGGGGCCCCCTGACTAATATTGAACGCCGGTGTATACCCAGGAAAACATATATGGTCCATCACCTGCCTTTAGAAGTGATGAAGGTCCCTTTTGGCAATACTCGCTTTAGTAGGGTTTTTTTTTTCTGCCACTGTTTACACCAGCGCCGGCTGCTCCCGCCTATATCTAAGAGCCACTAAATATTTTACACACATCTATATTAATTAGGAAAAATGCTTGAAGGTGAAACATTAAAGGTATACTTGCATTCTTTTTTTGCAATGCACGCCTTATGCCAGGAGGCAATGAACGTTTACAGACTTTTCGGGTCACGTGATGAGCACACAGAATGCACGTGACGTCCTTATTGCATGTTTTGATGTGTGAGCGCGCTGTGAAATTCGACGGAGTTTAGTCTGAGCGTAAGAAGCGGCTGGTGAACAGTTGACCTGATGAAAGCTGGGGAGGGAAGGGGGGGGAAGTAGTTGGACCTAGAGTCACCCTAGTTGGACCTGAAATGCGCCAGTGCACTGAAAACAGCGGCAACATCATATTGATAAGGACGACCTAAGAGATCGCAATAAATACAGACTCATTACCTTATTTTTAACTTTGTGGCGAAATATTTGGAAAGGTAACTTCAAAGAAGACAAGAGAAACACTTTCGATTACGAATCTGTCTTAGAAAGGGGTATACTATATACAGTGGTACATCCAGAGAGAAAGTTTATAAATGTGCTTTGTACGACAAAATACTTTATATAGCTTTTATAAACTACGAAAAGGCATTGTGCTTAGTAGATACAGTGACTTTGGAAGCATTGATAATTACCAAGGATTGATTGAAACGTATGGGAATACCCTTTAGCCAACATGTGAAAAATTGCACAGCTAACTTGATCGATTCTCCACAAGAAAAGCAAAATAATTGCAATGTACAATGTGCTGCTTGCTTAGAAATATTCAAACCGACCACATATGAAATAGGAATAAATATCAGCAACGATCTTTATTCCCATTTCATATTCACAAAAAAAAACCTGTTCGAAGTCCTGAACAGAGGATTCGTTTAAGAAAAGGGACAATATGAACTAATTAAAAAATAGGCCACCTATTATCATAAATGGGTGTCAAGCTTTTTCTTTTTATTTAACTCCAGCTATATATCCACTGTTTGCTCGAATGTGAGCAATGTTGTACTGTGGCTCACGTTGTATTATTGTTGTCATAATTGTGTAACAGCTCAGCAGTGCACAGTGCCGAATTAGTTTTTTTTAAAATCTGTTAGTGTTTTATTGCTTCTTACATAATGCATAAACTTTGTGCAGTTTCAATATTCTCGCATTTGCTTAATATGTGTGAATGTTTAATGTGAACGCAGTTAATACGAATGAATAATCTGTTTGATTACTTGTTTTTGTTATTTACATTTCATGACTGGCTATAGGATAAACCGGGTGTTTGTATGTGTGTTGCCACTACCATGTAGAGATTTCCTGGACGTGTTATGCTGTGGACAATAGTGTTTAACGAAGAGCACTAAATGAAAGGGTAGCATCAGTTCTGAAGCGAATTAAAGTAGCAAATTAGAGAAAACGCGAAGAGGAGGCGAATTGAACGCTGTAGTTGTACAGAGCGGCAATCTTCGCGCCTTAATGACTGTACAGGTCATGTGCACGCATTCATATCAGATCGCCTCGTATGGCAGTAGGCAATTTTCTCGGGTATAGGCATGGAAGACTGGTTGGTGGTTCGTTGTTTATTTTCCGGTAGAAGAAACCTTTCAGATTTTTTTAATGCGAAGCAATTCTTTGCGAACCAAAGGCACTATGAGCGTTTTTATCTACGTATATATATCTGTTCAACGTGTGGATGCTCTCGCGATCGTCTCTTTAACGTGGTGTCGGCAATAGTTGCATGAGGGGGGGGGGGGGGTCAAAAGGGTTTGTCGAATATGACGCTCTGGTCATGACATGCATAAGGTGAAAATCCTATCACGTACGTCGTCACAAATTTCGCTCCAGACACTTGGGGCCCGTACCCGTGTATCCCGGACATCAGCATGTGGATATGAGCCACAGGTGATTGACTGATTATGTCTGATATTGATAGGTATGTTGGATTTAAAGTCCCAAAACCACCTTTAATGTCCCACAATTGTGAGAAACGGCGTAGCGGAGAGCTCCGGAAATTTCATCCACCTGGGGCTTTTTTAACATGCACCCAAATCTGAGCGCACGAGACAGCATTTTCGCCACCATTGAAAATGCAGGCGCCGCAGCCGAGAATCGATCCCACGACCCACGGGTCAGCAGCCGAGTACCTTAGCCACTAGACCAACACGGCAGGGCGCCAGTGCATATCTACCGAAGAACAATAAGAACAGACATGGTTAATTTTAATGCGACAGAGTTTACAAAAACCGATGTCGGCAGCGATAACACGACGAATGCAAATAATAAAATTCAGAATCGAAACAAGAATCCAACCCCAGCAGTGTTGTATGCGTCAACGAAAAAAAATAACTAAAGATGCTACTCGTTACTCTAACAAAAAAGAACGCTTTACATCCAAATAAAATAACGTGTTCCCATTAGCATTACCTAAAAAAAGTAACGAACGTTACCTCTGTCGTTTTCGGTAATCATAAGTTTTAATCGACGTGTCTGATCTGCAGGAAACCACAATAAGATTTTTTTAAATATATAATTTACGTTTCACATAAAATTTCGAACCCCAAGGATTACACCAGAAGTTCTCATCTAACGAGAATTCTTTGTACAAATTGTTATAATTGTGGGTTTGATGGCATTCCACCACAGCCACCACTGTTAGGATTTCCTGTTTGTTGCGATGGTAGTGGTAGCCGAAAGCGGCGAGCAGTCAAACGCACTTCGCTGAAGCATTCGCCCAGAGGCGGAAAAGGGAGGCCATTGGTTATGAAAACAGCAACAGGTAGGAAAGTTTACCATAGCAGCTTATCGTTTTTACGGAGCCGGCCAGCACGACGAAGTCGGCTGGGGCAAAAACCTCTAAACATGGGGCCGGCATGGCCTTAAATGACGTTTTGGTCTCTTCTACGAGACCAGTTCCCCGGTGCCTGGCGGAGAAGGTGAAGCATTACCCGGAACCAACGTTTTTAGATACCCGGAACGGCACGGCACGGTGGCGCCTTCTGCGTGGAAGGTGGCGCTGGGATGGGGGGAGACAGTTCGCCGGAACAGCGCTCCACCTGGTGAGAAGAAGCGCTCCCGAACGAGGACCATGCCTGTGGCATAACGAAATGCACCGTACCTTAGCAGTGTTGTAGCTGAAAGGGCCCCTAACACGAGATCTTTGTTTTACTCTAGAGTTCAGTGCCGAAATGTAATCGTAAATGCTCATACGCAACGTATGTTTATCCTATGGTCATAACTTGTGAAAAACTTTAGCGTCGCTTCAAAATGCACTCTTTGTCCCGTCGTGGTGGTCTAGTGGCAAATGTACTCGGATGCTGACCCGTAGGTCGCGGGATCGAATCCCGTCTTACAGCATTTCCGATGGAGGCGGAAATGCTGTAGGCCCGTGTGCTCAGATTTGGGTGCGCGTTAAAGAACCTTAGGTGGTCGAAATTTCCGGAGCCCTCCACTACGGCGTCTCTCATAATCATATGGTGGTTTTGGGACGTTAAACCCAACATATCAAAATGCACTCCTTAAATCGCAAGGAACTACGGTGCTCATATGGCGGGTGAGCGTCTGAGACTGTGTGCGCACAGGCTTCGGTGACGCTCAAAGTTCAGTTTTCTAATTGACGGACCCACGCGCTGTGAAGAAAGGAACGATGTGGGTGCTTTGAGCGCGTTTCTGTCAGGAAAAAAGAAAAGCATACCGGGCGCAGGCAGCCAAAACCCCCCTGGGAGCAGCCCGACAACTGAGCGAGAGAGGGGCGAGGAACGATATACCTCGGTTGCGTGGTTTCGTGTGAACCCCGTGAATGTTCTGCATCGTTGACAACACTCGCTTTCCTTCTTTTTTTTTCTGAAAGGTGACAAGCGGCTTCTGCCTACGTCATTCTATAGTGGCAACGTCGCGAGGTGCTAAAACACTCGGATGAGCACTTACGTAAACTTCAAAACCAGATTAAAATATCTTGAAGGCAACGTTCGTTTGTCATAATCGCTCAGAAGTGCCCACGCATAAAGGGCTGTTTCAAACAGCACAATAATCTCGAGTTTCCGAATTTGGCGTCCGGGGTCTTAAATACACTTGTTGGGTTACACATGTGATGGCTTCTCACTATGTAGCACATGGTGTTTTCTCAATGGGACATTCCACGCAACATGAGATTCCATTCTCCACGCTCGCGGCAGAGAACGCATCACTCAACTCTCCAGAAATTTACAGTAATAAAGTTTTCTTTCTTTCCTTGTTCGAACAGCACCTCTTGGGGAGATCGTCGAAATCGAAACTGGTGGTTCTTGACCTCAAAAAGCGCCCGCCGCGTGCCAGTAGACAATCGCAGCGGCCTGCGTTGGCGCCTTTTTTATATTTTGGGGGGGGGGCATTATCACGTTATTGACACTATAACCATATGTCCTCATTCTACAGACAGGGCGTGCAACGACCAGCTAATTTGCTGCGGCTGCTGCCCCGAGAGAGCCGCCGCCACGCGTTTCCCCGTCCCTCCTGTCCCTAGAGTCACTGTAAAAGAAAACCTGTCGCCACCCTGTCGCGCTGCAGCGGCCGCAACTGCAACTACGTCTGCCACGCGCTCTCCCATTGAAAGCCGCTCGACGCGGCAGGCTGCATCGTGCGCTTTTTCATCCAGCGGCCGTGCTTGAACGTCACCGACAACACTGAACCCACGTATTCTGCGTGGCAGTCAGCTGTTTACTACGGAGCCACGCCAGGTTTCGAAGCTGCTTTGGAAAAGGTCCACATGCAGGCGTAATATTGGTGCAACTTGAATTGTGGTGACAAAGCTGACTAATTTTATAGACTTTACACATGTTCTCCTGATAAAGATATCATGTTGCGGTAACTTCAATTGTGATTCCAGTGTTAGTTACGCTTTTATAGCAGTCTAATCAACATTACATCTTGTATTTCTACGTGTCTGCAAGCTATATTCAAGCTTTGCTGAACCGCGAAGGAATGCGCTAACGAAAGTTACGTATCATATCCACAACATCACATCGTAATGAGCACTTTTTTTCGGTAATACTGACGTCTCTGATCTAACGTGAGTGCTGCCATTACGCCTGACCATAAGTTATTCTTTAAACGCCAGTGTAGTCGACGTTTTCTGGTATGCCCACGAGGTGTATACAAATATATATGTATACTTACTAAAGACGTTGATCGGCCTCGTAACACGTCGCTCAAAGCTAAAAAAATAGGGATGTGCTAATCATAGTGAATGTTTGGAAATCAATTGAATACAGTTAGAATTGATTGATTGATTGATTTGTGGGGTTTAACGTCCCAAAACCACCATTTGATTATGAGAGACGCCGTAGTGGAGGGCTCCGAAAATTTTGACCACCTGGGGTTCTTTAACGTGCACCCAAATCTGAGCACACGGGCCTACAACATTTCCGCCTCCATCGGAAATGCAGCCGCCGCAGCCGAGAATCGAACCCGCGACCTGCGGGTCAGCAGCCGAGTACCTTAGCCACTAGACCACCGCGGCGGGTCAATACAGTTAGAATAGTAATGACACCAAATTGAACAAGAATACTAATCGCATACTCTTCGAGTAGTTTTTTTTCGAATAGTAATATTTCTGTTACATGACCTATGCGATGTCATTCGCAGCCAATGACATTCATAAGGAATGTCATTGCAATCTTGCATTCCGGGTCAACACGGGTATGTGAAATGACATTAGCAATCGATGGTAATGTTTATTGGCAGGCTTCTATGATGCCAAAAAAAAATTACAGCTCTCGCATTTAAATTACATTACATTGTCTGGCTGATTTAAAATATACTGAAACTCGATAAAACAGCATCAGTAGAAAAAAATCCCCGTATAGATGCCCAAAGCAAGACTCACAATTTGCAGTCGACAATATTTGGGACCCTGACAGCATTCATGAATTTGTGACTGCAATGAATGATGATCAGTACAAAGGAACGTTAATTGCTCTCCACAGCTGATGCTGCGAATGAAAATCAGAACCGACTAAAGCGCCTCAAACTAAAAAAAAGAGAGAGAGAGAGAAGATCACAGACGATGAGGGCTTTGGAGCTGCGCTTACACACCAATACTTCTACATCGGCTGCCTTTCGGCCTTCGAATATACGTTGGCGATTAACAAAGAACTGTGGTGCTTCTCAAGAAAGGAAAATCGGTTTAAGAACACTCTTCCTAACATGGTGTCCAACACGTGCGTGTGTATTCTGCTATAGTCTAACGCGACGGCGCTCAGATAGTACGTAAAAAAGTTACCGGAAAGTTAACAACCTTTAATAAACACCTGAACATCGTTTTCACTTGCTTATAGATATGGATTTAGTAACCTCTTGTCACGCACCTGTTGACGAGCTTACAAATGCCGCGCTTGCACGAGGTTGGTGAACACATTCAACGGGCGCATTTCATTAATTAGGTGTGAATGTGATTCGCTATGCTGGCAGCAGCAATGTCATTCGCAGCGAATGGCATTGTCGTGGGACAGGGGTATACGAGAACCATTTTCAAGAAGAGTCCCAGGACTCCACAACGTTTCATTTGAAGTAAATATTCACAAGCTTTCACAAAAGAACGTTCATCATCATCATCATCATCAGCCTGTCTACGTCCACTGCAGGACAAAGGCCTCTCCCATGTTCCGCCAGTTAACCCGGTCCTGTGCTTGCTGTTGCCAATTTATACCCGCAAACTTCTTAATCTCATCTGCCCACCTAATCTTCTGTCTCCCCCTACCCCGCTTCCCTTCTCTGGGAATCCAGTTGGTGACCCTTAATGACCAGCGGTTATCCTGTCTACGTGCTACATGCCCGGCCCATGTCCATTTCCTCTTCTTTATTGCAGCTATGATATCCTTAACTCCCGTTTGTCCCCTAATCCACTCTGCTCTCTTCTTGTCTCTTAAGGTTACACCTACCATTTTTCTTTCCATTGCTCGCTGCGTCGTCCTCAATTTAAGTTGAACCCTCTTTGTGAGTCTCCAGGTTTCTGCTCCGTAGCTAAGTACCGGCAAGATACAGCTGTTATATACCTTCCTCTTGAGGGACAGTGGCAATCTACTTGTCATAATTTGAGAGTGCCTGCCGAATGTGCTCCACCCCATTCTTATTCTTCTAGTTACTTCAATCTCGTGGTTAGGCTCTGCGGTTATTACCTGCCCTAAATAGACATAGTCTTTTACAACTTCAAGTGCAATATTACCTATCGCAAAGCGCTGCTCCTTTCCGAGGTTGTTTTACATTACTTTCGTTTTCTGCAGATTAATTTTAAGACCCACCTTTCTGCTCTCCTTGTCTAACTCCGTAATCATGAGTTGCAATTCGTCCCCTGAGTTACTCAGCAATGCAATGTCATCGGCGAAGCGCAGGTTACTGAGGTGCTCTCCATTAACTCTTATCCCTAACTGTTCCCATTCTAGGCTTCTGAAAACGTCCTGTAAGCACGCAGTAAATAGAATTGGGGAGATTGTGTCCCCCTGCCTTACACCCTTCTTTATTGGTATTCTGTTGCTTTTTTTATGAAGCACTATGGTAGCAGTTGATCCCCTGTAGATTTCTTCCAGAATGTTTATATATATTTCATCTACGCCCTGATTCCGCAGTGTCTGCATGACGGCTGATATTTCTACTGAATCAAACGCCTTCTCGTAATCTATGAAGGCTATGTATAGTGGTTGGTTATATTCTAAGCATTTCTCTATTACCTGATTGATAGTATGAATGTGGTCAATTGTTGAGTAGCCTGTTCTAAATCCTGCTTGTTCCTTTGGTTGATTGAATTCTAATGTTTTCTTTACTCTGCTAGCAATTACCTTTGTAGATAGCTTGTATACTACAGAGAGCAAGCTGATCGGCCTGTAATTCTTCAAGTCCTTGACATCTCCTTTCTTACGTATTAAGATGATGTTAGCGTTCTTCCAAGACTCTGGTACTTTTCCCGTCAGGAGACACCTCGTAAATAGAGTGGCTAGTTTTTCTAACACAATCTGTCCTCCATCTTTCAGCAGATCTGATGTTACTTGATCCTCACCAGCAGCTTTGCCTCTGTGCATGCTCTCCAAAGCTTTTCTGACTTCTTCTATCATTACCGGTGGGGTGTCGTCTGGGTTACTGCTAGTTCTTATAGTATTAAGGTCGTGGTTGTCTCGGCTACTGTACAGATCTTTGTAAAACTCCTCCGCTATTTTAACTATCCTATCCATATTGGTAGTTAATTTGCCTTCTTTGTCCCTTAGTGCATACATCCGCCTTTTGCCTATCCCAAGTTTCCTCTTCACTGCTTTGACACTTCCTCCGTTTTTCAGAGCGTGCTCAATTCTCTCCATGTTATACCTTCTTACATCGCATACTTTACGTCTATTAATCAGCTTCGAAAGCTCTGCCAGTTCTATTTTGTCTGTTGCACTTGACACTTTCATGATTTGACGCTTCTTAATTAGGTTCTTCGTTTCCTGGGAAAGCTTGCCGGTGTCCTGTCTAGCTACCCTGCCTCCAACTTCCACTGCACACTCCGTGATGATACTCGTCAGATTATCATTCATTGTATCTACGCTAAGGTTGGTTTCCTCGCTAAGAGCAGAGTACCTGTTCTGCAGTGACACTCTGAATTCCTGTACTTTCCCTCTCAGTGCTAGCTCATTGATTGAAAAGAACGTTACGGTTGTATTTAACCGACTCAGAATACGGATACTGTGCGACAATTATGAAAACTGAGGTAAGCTCGTATACAGCAGCGATCAGAGACTTCGAGATATTTTGTAACTCTAGGTTGAAATATAGCAGGGGTTACACTAACCAAGGCGATACTTTCTTGCCTGCTTTTAAATGAAAAAAAAGAGACATAATAAAAACTTGACATTTTTTTTACCAAACATCACGCATACATCTAAAGCTGTAATGACACAGGTGAGTCTGCCATCACAACATCGGCTTCGGCACGGAAGGCATGCAAACATCAGTGTTGAAAGCTGTATCTGCAAGACCGAACAATTTGCACCGACACAACTCTTGCGTCTGTTGTTAGTCAAGAAGCTGAATAAAACTTGAAGATGAAGACGGAAACTGATCAATGCGATGCACCTACAGCTTAGTAATTGTCAAAGTGGAGTTTTCAGAGCAAAAATCTGAGAAAAGGCCTTTGTTCGGTAATCAGCATGGCGTTGGCAGTCTCGTAAAAGCTTGGGCTTCATCATAGAGTTTTCAAAAATTAACTAGAGGGGACTCTGGCGCTGCGATTGTTCAGCAATTATAGGAATGATGGGTAGTACACGGATTTGCTAGCCTTCGTACTTGTGGGTGGCAAATCGCACTTGCGGCTTCGTTTATTACTGTGCTTCGGTTTTGTTTCAAAGCAAATAACAAACCTTTTTTTTTTCACTTCGTGAGCAGATTTTAAGTGGTAAGCCTGAAATATCAAGGTAGTGAAGCGTAACTGCGGAAGATTTGTCGATTGTTGTTTCGTGACAAAGCAGCTTCAAGCCACGCGAAGCAAGAATGAACGTAAAGTATGAAGACTACAGGCAAAGCCATGTCATACCCATTAATCACTGAAGCGCTACGCATTGCACCGCCCATAGACACTAGCGCCAGAGTTCCCTCTAGTATATTTAGGAAACTCTATGGGCTGCATGAATGTTGGTAATTTAGTGCTTAAACGATGAAAAGTAATTACCTCTGGCACTTCCTAAATTTCTTTGTGTTTAAATTCTCCATTCGGTGCTGAATATTCGAAAACTATTCAATCGATATTTGGTATTTTGAATATGTACTATTCTATTGGAGTACGGAATTAAATATACTGCTATTCGATTCGTTATTCGAAATTTTCGAATATTCTCACACCACTTCAAAAATGCAGCACAAACAATAACTCGCCGAGTGCTTCGCACAAAACTGATTCCCACAAGGCGTAGGATCTGCCGAATACTGAAGAGAACACCGAAAAAAAGGGGCCGCAGAAAGAATAAACACACAACACAAGTGCTGACGAACGACTGTATGTAAATTTATTACACCGGGAAATATATAGTAGCTGAAAACGTAAAACAAGAATAAAACCATCACGTGCACATAAGGGTGAAATGCAAAGTGAATCTTCTACTAGTCGAAATTTCCAAGTTAACTATTCAAAAACATTATCTCTTTTTCCGGGAGAGTGAGTGAAGGCTCATATGTTTCCTGTTGTCTTGATATGGCAAGCCTCGTCAATTTTGCGCGCTGTTTTGTTACAATATTTTGAGAGTATCCTGCAAATATGAAACAACGGGGCGCAGCCGCACAAGAAGCAATTGGCTGCCAAGGTGCTGCTTGCTATTTAAGAAGCAGTTGTTGTATAAGCGAAATTCCCACGAAAACCGTGTGTCTGATACCCCTGTCACAATGTACGTTTTAATGTCATTCGAATGGAATGACATTCGCATGTAATGACATTATGCGGCTGCTACACATAGATATGTAATGTAATTAGTGTTGAATTTGTGTTTAATGGCAAGCAATCGAAGGAGTTCGAGAAACACATGCCGCGCAAACCACAACCGGAACGTATACCCTCTACCACAGAGACTACTTAAAAGGTAGCATTCGGCATCAATTTGACTCGCATTCATGCAAACACACTAGTAAAGTTGCTTTTCCAGGGCATCTATCATTTTAACGAGGACAGGAGTACAGAAGACTGTCGCAAGATGTCTTTACTCTCCACCTCAGCCGCCGGCACTGTCAGCCATATAATGTAAATAAGCAGGCGCCTCTGTGAACGTTTATGCGTGCAGTGATGGCATCAGCCCCATTAGTGCACTGAACCCAGGCAGAGAAGTTTGCTCTCATAAAGGTATACGGCAGTAAGCTCGTCTGCCAGCATGAACGCGTGTTTTAAAGCGAACAAACGCGAAATGCTCTGAGTTTTGTGTGTGGTCGAACCGCAAACTATAACACGTGTGAATCTGTCACTTTGTGTTCTAGAAAACCTAAGCAAACGCGACACGTTTATTTTCCCGCTTTTTTTTTCGTCACGACGCGCACGCCGTGTTGCTTGTGTTCATTCTATCGACTCTGGACTGGCTGAGCGGATCGTGCTGGCTTATTGTGGGCATATTTTCTGAGAAATAAAATTTCTATGCGTATTTATTTTAGCAAAGCGACTTCCCGCTTTGCTAACTAATTTCACTTCTTTATCACTCAACATTTCCTTTCCTCAACTACTCTGGACATTTGTTTTTTCTGAATTGTCAGCATTGACATCACAACAAATTACATTACTTTTTAAAGTGTATACTCTAGCACCACCACGGATCAAATGGCATTCACTGCTCAGAATGACATTTGAACCTAATGACATTAACAGCTTCTGTGTGACAGGGGCATAAAGGACCTTTTGTCTGGAATAAATGGATGCTTTCACTTAATGCAGTGGCGTTCGCTAGTAAATAAAGCGATTGTCTTGACTTTCATGCTTCAATACGTCAGGACATCATTCACAATATTATTCTGCTAGCTAGAGCATGGAATCCTAGCAATAAAAACTTGTACTCCGGTATGTGTATTCATGTGTCTGTATTTTTGTAACTGTATTTCGGGATACTTTTTTCGCCTTTTGCGAATGCATCTCTGAAATATTCCGCTACACCAAGGAAAAATGCATCTCAATATTTGTATTTCAAGCTTCCACCCCATGTATTTCGATATCTCAAGCTTCCACCCCATGTATGTCTATATCTGTAGTTGTGAATACCTTTGTGAGCATCTCATCTCTGCCCAGCCCTTCTTCTCATTATTTCACTCCTCAATCGGCGCTCAGTCACGGTGATCCAGTCAACTTAGCCACGTTGTGATAACTTCGAGAGCTGCGATTGCAAATCGTACGGCCAACTCTTTCTTTCTCTTTCGTTGAAGGTATACACTTTGAAGAGGCGATGCGCCTGAAGCGATAAACTATCAAAAGAGTGGCTACTTGGCCTGGTTGGAGTTAAGATTGGTATGATGGATGTAATCCCGATGGTTCAGATGATCACGACGACACGTTCAAGGACTGGACTGTTTGCTCACTTCCTGGCAGACTTCATCTTATTTACACACTGACACTTATTTACAAACAAAGGCCGGGGTGGCCACTAAACCGACCGCACAGTAAGCACTGGGCTGTATTAATATCAACGTCGGCGTTACTTGCCGAGCCCTTCGTATACTCCCCACATCGACACCAACTTCTCGATGTAGTATCAACCTTGGATCACAGTCTATGCTAAGCATGACCTCTGTCCCCGCTTCCCGATCTCGTTCTCGAGCACCAAGCTCCCCTTCTCTCTATTTCTCTTCATTAAATACCTCTCGTCTCATCTGAGAAAGCCTCGTGGGACAAACCCATACTCGATGCTCCTCCAAGGAGCGAACAACTGCCCTTTTCTCAGAGATGGGTCTCTGCCTCTGCGTTCCCACGCTTTGCTATCCTCGGAGCATCGGCTAAGAAGAACTCCGTCATTTCGTCGACGTACAGCTTAAAAGATACCTTCGTGCGACAATAAGCCTGTCTAGACGGCCGGTCGGCTGTCTGGCGTTAGTAGACACGATTCTGCAGTATATCCGCACGTACTGTTACAGCATGGCGCCACATTATCTTGTCGGGAGCCATGTCGCGACAGCGACCACTTATTTCTCAGTCTGGCTCACCTTGAGAGCGCTACCGCCGTGCAGGTGACTCCCCAGCATAAGGTGCGGTGAACAAAGGCTCACGGGGTTTAACGACAAAGACGCGTTCCGAGGAGAACCACTTAGTCCGCTACTGGGCAGCCTCTTTTCATTAACTTCCCTTTTCGTCAGGCGCCGTCTACCGACTGGCCATCCTTCGCGTGCCCCAAAAATAACTCCGTCCAACCCAAGAATGTGGTATGTACGCTTGTTGTACATACAACTTCAAGAACGTTATGAGGAGAGGGGGGTGGTCACACTAGGTGCACTGCCGACACTTCGAGTCGCGCGTGAACATCATACCAAAGTAAATAAAACAACAACAAAAACATGTTACAAGGGATTCACTATAACGTCATTACATCATTACAAAGCACTATCACACATGTGTCCCTTCCAGACATGTTTGTGGCCACCCAAACGCACAAAGTCACGCAGAAGACCACGAGGAGGGGTACACACCCGAAAATAAAAAAAAATGCAGAGAAACGCACTCTAGTAGTCACATTCGCGCATTGGTCGGATCGTAACTCACAGGTTGGACCCTGTCCCGTACATTCCTTGGTGCACCGTGACATATAATAAACATTGAGACATCATTGTATTGATACCTGCCTAAATCTGACGAACTTCCGCACAACTACATCACAACGTGCCCATTTAGAAGTAGTATTCGAAAAAAGAGGAGAAAAAAGAAAACCTTCACCCGTCTCCCTAGGCTCACTCTATAGACTGATGCCCGCTGTCCAATCACGACAAGGCATCGGCGCACTTATTACGAGATTCCTTTATGGGAAAAAATGAGATGTACTTCCGTAAGGCCAAGGCCCAGTGGGTCAGGCGAGCACTGAATGACATGGAGCGGGTCAGGTAGGTTAGTGGGTTGTGATAAGTCACAACCTTTACTCTGGCGCCAAATAGCGAAGTGTCCAACCGACCTAGTGCCCACACAACAGCGAATGTCTCTCTTTCGATTGCAGACCACTTTGCCTGCTGAGTAGTGAGCTTCTTACTGAGGCAGGCAATAGGTTTCTGATCGCCATCTGTCTCCTGAGCCAAACGAGCTCCTACACTCCTTTCAGAAGCATCGGTAGTTAGCACAAACTCCTTGTCCAGGTGCGGAGCACTCAACGAAGGCACAGCCTTGAGGGCCTGCTTAATAGCATTGAAAGCGCTTTCACTTTCTACGCTCCACGGGATGACGTTTGGTACGCAGCGGTTGGTGAGGTCAGTCAACGAGCGCACTGTCTCTGAGTACGCAGGGATGCGTTCCCGATAATAATTAAAAAGTTCTAGCGCACTTCGCAGATCTCGTTGTGTGCGTGGTATTTTCAGTAGCACTATCGCACTAACCCTATCAGGGTCAGGGGAGTGAGATCCTGAACCAACCACATGTCCCAAGTACTTAACCTTCGCTTGTGCGAGCCGGCACTTTTGCGTGTTAATCGTTAGACCCACCTGCGCTATAGCGGCCAACACCACATCCAAGTGACGTACATGCGATTCCAAGCTCTCCGAGTACATTGCTATGTCATCTATGTAAGCGCACGAATAGCCTCTACACTCTTAAAAAAGTTAGTAAAAAGGTAGCAACTGCAAGCAAATAGGTAGTAGGTAGTAACTGCAGCGGTTACTACCTTTCTTAGACCGTTACTACCTTTTTGCTACCCATTTACTACCTACGTTAGTAAACAGCTACTTGCTGCAACCGTTACTAACTTTTTGCGACCTGTTTAATACCTACGTTAGTAAACAGTTAGTAGCTGGAATTAATGAAAGAGGTAGTAACTGCAGCCGTTACGACCTTTATTGCCCCGTTACTACCTTTTTGCTACCCGGCTGTTGACTATCTAATGCAAAATAGTGTGTTATTCCGATTCTGATAATTTATGACAGGAATAGTCTCGATGTATCATCATTAAACGGTAAAATGACACAGAAGATGACGCAGAAAAATGACACAGAATGGCGCACCATAAACCGAAGTCGGAGCCGAAAGTGCTCACCGTGGTTGTCTCGAATTCATGGAGCCCTACAAACTATTCGCTGATCAAATGCATGCACATGGCACAAAAACAGTTCAAGGTTCCGAATACGGTTTGGGAAAACCCACTTGGTAGATATATACCACCGCAAAAAGACTCGCCGCCATGCGATGGCGTTGTGGTGCAATATGGGTAAAAGATCTCCTTCAAGTGCATGCTGTCCCCAGTTCAATTCCAGGGCTGTGCTTTGCATGTTAATCTCGCATATTTGGGTAATTGTGATTCTAATGGTTTTCTAATTACCTGTAGTCATAATGTCCGTCGCATTCTCGGCGAGAAACCGCTCTGAAAAGCGTAAAATAGTACTTTTTTTCCGCCACCGCATCAGGGCCGGGCCGCCTACGGAAAGTCACGCCTAACCGCAGGCCGTATCTTGCAAAAAAAAATGACCGAAAATCCCGGCTAATCTTTGTCCCGGCTATTCTGAAGGCCACTTCAAATCGGGCCGGTTTCCCTGCAACACGGCTACGGAGCCGCCTAGAAGCGGCGATAATTTGACTCGATTTCCTGCCTGCGGGCGTGTAGTCTAGCCAGGATTTGATTTAGAGTGTACCATGGTTGTAACATATGTGACAAACCATTACTACCCCAAAGTTAGCAAGTACTACCGTCTTTTTTCCAAGAGTGTATGCCTTTGAAGTACCTCTTGAAGTACCTCATTGAAGTACCTCATTGAAGTATGCCTTTGAAGTACCTCAGCCCATACGGCATTACGCGCCGTGCGTATACAGGCCACTCGTAGTCGCGAATGTGGTAAGCTTGTGCGGGCTCTCTTTGACCGGTATCTGCCAGTATCCTCGAGTCATATGAAGTAGCGTTATGTAGGTACTCTTTGCCACTTCATAAAGCAATTCCACCGTTTTCCCCATTGTAAAGTTGTCTGGTTCTGTGACGGTATTCAGTTGGCGGCAATCAATGCACATTCTCACCGTGCCGTCTTTCTTCGCAACGCGCACCACAGGGTGCGCAAAGCTGCTTTCAATCGGGTATATCAAGCCCCATTCCTTCAACTCGGATACCTGTCTTTCCACTTCTCCTCTCAGTGCTACCGGCACTCGGTAGGGATAGCACTTCGCTGGCGTCGCACCTGGGAGCAAAGTGATTCTATGTTTCCCAACTTTAGATACTGCAGGCTTTTCTGTAAAAGTGTTTTCATACTTTTCCACTATACATCTTTCAATTCCCGTGCCTGAGAATTTGACAGGTGTGTGCTTCCCTCGAGCGCTATAACTACACCTTTGTCTGTTTGTCTACGCTGCGGTATTGTTTCTAACTGACCAAACTCTTCGTCTGTCTCAAAAACCACTGCTGTGTGGCAGCTTGGGCTAGTTGGTATGGCATGACGATAGTTATAGCGCGAGAACAAAATGACGACACAGAGACAAGAAGGACACGAAGGACACGAGCGCTAACTTCCATGACGATAGTTATAGCGCGAGAACAAAACGACGACACAGAGACAAGAAAGACACGAAAGACACGAGCGCTAACCTCTGTTGGAAGTTAGCGCTAACCTCTGTTGGAAGTTAGCGCTCGTGTCTTTCGTGTCTTTCTTATCTCTGTGTCGTCGTTTTGTTCTCGCGCTATAACTACCGTCATGCCATACCAACTAGCCCAAGCTGCCACACTGCTAACTTCCAACTGAGCTTATTGCGCAGAGCGCGAAATTATATAGAGGAGACAGTAACCATGTGACCATGTGAGAATGCCTTAAATAACCATGTGAGAATGCCTTAAATAGGTCGTGCGCCCACAATATCTCTGCGAGCTTCAAAGCTCAAGTTTCCCGGCTTAAGGATTCGGGTTTCCCCGAGGCGTTTATTGCTTCCGTTGCTGAGACTATCCAGAGCAGAGTAGAGGCAGCGACAGAATCCGAGCAACACGGATACAGAGCGTGAAAGGATAGCCGTGTTTCCATACAAACATCAGATATCAAACAGGCTCAAGAAAATTGGAAAACGAGTTGGAGTTCATGTCCTGTTCTCGGCACCGTTCAAACTAATCAGCCTCACCAAATCTACAAACCACCTGAAAACGCAGTCATCAACGGAATGCAGAGTTCAGCATAGAAACAGGTATGCGGCATGCTCCCGGGAAGATGTCTATAGGACCCCCCTTTCATGCGGTGCTTGTTATGTCGGAACGACCGGAAGGTGTCTGAACGATTGACTGAGAGAACACGCTAACAATGTTAGAAACGGGAAAGATGTTTTTTTTTTTTTGCTCAACACTGCACTGAGTGCAACTGTGTGCCCCTTTTCAAGGACACAGCGATGCTGTCAAGCACAAAGATGAGCGCACCCGAGTCATTGTCGAGGCCGCGCAGATGGCACGCGTACAGGTGTCTTGCATTAACAAGCCCTCCGTGTCTCTGTCCGAGAAAGAACTAAGGTTCCTCGAAGGTTTGGGTGCGCGCAAGTATAGTTATATTATCTTTACTTTTCTGTTTCGTTTCCTTAGAGACTTTTCTTTGCCTTTTTCTGTGCTTTCGTTTTTTCTTGTTTTGTTTTTTCCCCTTACTCATGTTTTGCTCTTTGTGCCATATGGTTTTTATCACATGGTTACTGTCTCCTTTATATATTTTCGCGCTCTGCGCAATAAACTCAGTTGGAAGTTAGCGCTCGTGTCCTTCGTGTCCTTCGTGTCCTTCTTATCTCTGTGTCGTCATTTTGTTCTCGCGCTCTAACTATCGTCATACCACTGGTGTGTTATGTACCCGAACATTTTACTTCCTGAGGTGATTAGCGTGCACCCATTTATCAGCACCCCCCGGAAACCTAATGAAGTAGCTGTCTTGTCGCACCTGCCGCACTACCTCTGCCAGTCCATTCCATTCAGGCTGCATCTTCCCTACGTGTCCTGTCTCAAGGACGAGTACTTGCTCCCCACGTCAAACTCTTTAGGCCTGGCCCGAAGATTGTAGTTCTGAGTATACATCTGCTGTATTCGTTCTGCGCGGCCGTCAACTGTGCGAGCTGCTTCTGCCATCTCCGTCAAGTAAGCAGTCACAGATTTATTTAGACCTATTGGAGGTTGCCAATCTCCCGTCCAGCTTTTTTGTAGTGTGTTTAACGGGCCTTGGACCATACGACCATACATTAGCTCAAATGGTGACAACCCTGTTATCTCACGGGAGATCTCACGATACGCCCACAGAACACAAGGTATGTAACGGTCCCAATTTCGCGCATGATCCTGTATGACATGTTTTAGCATCGCCTTAAATGTTTCGTTCCACCTCTGTACTAGGCCGTTACTCTGTGGGTGTTCCGTTGTTGAAAAGCGTACCTCCACTCCTAGCCTTTCTGTCAGCTGTCGAGTCAACGCGGCTGTAAAGTTAGTTCCCTGGTCCCTGCATATGAATTCTGGGACCCCATACCGCGAGAAGATATCCAACAACGCTTGAAAAGTTGCGCCATGTCAAATATCGAAGCGGGATCACCTCAGGCCACCTCGTGCATAAGTCAATCATGCACAAAGCGTACCGATGGCCACGCGATGATGCAGGTTCCACGGGACCGACACAGTCAAGGTACACTATATATGGTGTTTGCGGCCGCGTGAGGCGAGTGATTGGCACTCGATCGGTCACCTTCTATACAGGTGAGTTTCTGGCATCTACCGCCGTGCTGGTGACTCCCCAGCACACGGTGCGGTGAACTAAAAAAATAAGGCTCATGGGGATTGACGACAAAGACACGTTCCGAGCAAAACGGCTTAGTCCGCGTCTGGGCAGCCTCTTTTCATTAACTTCCCTTTTCGTCGGGTGCCGTCTACGAACTGGCCATCCTTCGCGTGCCTCAAACATAACTGTTGGTATTGCATTTTTGAAAGAAATATACTTCCTCGTAGATAAACTATGTCGTAGGTAAACTATCTACGACTTGCTCTCTCACCAGAGCAGGAATCGGCCTCCATGGTCAGACTTCGCAGCAATGAATTAAAGTGATGATATTATTTTAAATTGCATTTTACTGTAAGGAGTCACGTTATGAATTACTATCGTGGGCTGATAATTTAGCAATGTGATAAATTACTTCAAGCGAGTAATTTAAAAAAATACTCGCTATTTTTATAATGCTTGACCAAAATATATCATGTCAGCTTCTTTCTGGCACAAAGATTCACAAAAAAAACGGAAAATAAATATAACGAAGACAAGTTCCTCCGAGTGCAAGCTTCAAGCGCGGAAATGAGACAGGCCTGTCGAAAATCCGCGCAGCATATGAACTCGACGATTTGTAAATTAACTGCTGGAAGGCCATGGGGATGAAGACTCCAGACAATGAACTTTTGTGGAAGAAATTTCAGAGTATTTACATCACGTTTTAAATGTAGTAGTAATGAAGTGTCATTACTTACGACCAGCAGCTGTAATACATAACGTAATTCAATTACTTTTGTGGAAGCAATTTTGCCATCTCTGTAGTGCAGTACAAATTTGACCATCAATTTCCACGTTACGCTGGCCCTCAGTCTGCGGCGGCTGTGCAGAGAGACGTAACAAAAGAGACGGCGCTAAGAATCTGTGGATCATGATAGGTCAGCACTAGAAATTGAACCTGGCAATGCTGAACACACTAATGCTCTCAAGTGATGCTACCTTATTAGCTATAATTGGAGGATTCACCAGCGTTAGCCGGATATCATTGGCGTAAGTGAGGTTAGTATATCTGAGCGCTGAGTAATGAGTAAAGGACTCCCAAGGAAGAAAGAGTACAGGTAGACTTACTCCATGTAATAAACAATGGTAGGCACCCTCGATCGCTCGTCATAACTTTCTGTATTCAAACGACATGTATACGCGGGCGCATCAGCTGCGAAAGTTGCCACTGAGCACCGTGCTTAGGGGCGCCTGACACAGGATCTTGCAGTGGCTCAACGAAAGACTTTTAAAGACGATAGCCTTTCTTGGGGACCTTCGACGCAAACATTTTGATCTGTCTGTCTGTCTGTCTGTCTGTCTGTCTGTCTGTCTGTCTGTCTGTCTGTCTGTCTGTCTGTACATTTGTCTGTTTGTCCACCCTTAATGGTAACCTAAGCGGCATCAAAGTGGCCATACGATACTCCAAACGGCCGACCCTATCCGCAGCGGCCACCAATATTGCTCAAGGTTCAACGTTCATACTTGTGCGATAGTCAATTGAAAATCAATTATTGCGCATATCTGAGGCACCATAACAACACGTCAATATCATGTATGTGTATTTTTTACTAGAAAATGCATACATAGGTAGTTTTAAGGGTCGTAGCCTTTATAACGCTGCGCTGGCCATGTAACGCTTGCATGAAACGGCAAGTGTTTCCAACGCTTTGCTAAGACTATATATAGAGTTACTGTATATGCTTATACAGTAACTCTAGCTAAGCAGTCGCTTCGCGTTCTACACCTTATCACCTCAGAGATGGGCGCACACGGCGCGCGCCTCGTTTTCCAAGATAACTGCCAGATAGCGCTCATGTCTCACGTGTGACGTGACTTGATGCACTCGTTTGCCTCCGCTGCACGCTCGAAGCACTCTAACGCAGCGCCTCCAGAGTACCATTCACCGATTTTCTTGCACAGAACATCAAATGAATGTTTTGTTCACTCTCTCCAGACGCAAGACTATCGTCTTTCGACGGCATGTGCGGTGTAACGTGCAGAGACAGGGCCAATTTTTTTCACTAAGCAATCAATTTTGTTCGACAGGCGTGCGAGTCGCTCATAATCTGCCGTCGGCGTTGAAAAGTCGATCTCGCATTTTACAGCTGCGACCAATTAATTGTGGCGGTTTTCGTATACGAAGTCGTCAAAAAAAAAACTTAATCCATCTTCTTTGAGAATTACTGCGCATTCAACCGCGACGCAGCTTGACGATACACCGTTTTCTTCCTTGCATGACGGCAAAATAACAGCACATGAAAACACAGCGGCAGCTGTAGCAGGTGTACGGCCATAAAGAAAGGGTGGCTGTTGACCATGGATGGACTACGGCGTCTCTAATAATCATATGGTGGTTTCGGGACGTTAAACCCCACATATCAATCAATCAAGCTTTCCAATATTCTCCATAAACCCGAAACCTTAATGTAGGCTCGTGCCCAAGCATACACATCGGTGAACGTCTACACATTCAATCACAACCAGCTCCGTCGTTTCCTATAGCTTCGACTGAACACGTGCGTTATCCTTCTTTTTAACGAATATCACTCTATAACTACGCGTTCTAAGGCAACCTGACTTCGCCTTAAACAGTAAAGGACTTCCACTTTAATTATCATACAATGTCTCTCCTTTTGTTCTTGCCCTTTCCGTGGATGTTCAAAGACGGCTTTTGTTTTATCGTTTTTTCTTTCATTTCATAGCTACCATCCAATGAGTCCTCTCCGCCTCTCTGACCTTTCGCTTAAAGCTGTTTTCTGCCATACAACTCTTACTGCCAGTCGTATATTAGCTATTCAGCCACCGTTAGTGCTTTTTCTCCACTATGTGCCATAGATATACTTTTATCGAAATACCGGAAGGCTTTCTCTGCCAATCTACTATCTTTCATACGCTTAGGTTCCCTTCGAACCACATTCTGCTCTGAGCTTACCTCACGTCAAAACTTGTCCTCCCTATATTTCCCTTTATAGACTATTTTATGGATGGGTGTAAATGCCGCGATATTGCACTGCTTTTTTTGTGTTTGTGTTTTCAATATTTAACAACTAACCGAACAGTGTTATGCTAGACGCATACGCATGAAGAGGGTCGGGTTGGTGCATACGGTGTTTCATCTTGTTGATTCGCAGTATACAAAACTAGAAATGATAAGCATCAGTTTAACATCCCAAGAGGCGGCGCTCCTATGTATTAGGTGAAATAGTCTATAGCCTCTCTTGCCGTCTTTTCCAGTCTTCCTGTGAGTGTCAAACGTCAAGCGTCCCAGAATCATTTGATTCACATCCATTCCTGATTGCATTTTTGACCGCACGCAATGTAAGCTCCGGAGCCATTGCACCCTTCCACGAACCTCGAAGTACCTCGTATATACCTATTTTATTCCTATAACAACCTGTGCTTCATTTTTGCAACATTACTCTGTCGCTTTGCTGCCGACACTTTTTCCTGTACGTCCATGTATCTATCATCCTCATTTACCAGTACTTTGAGGTACTTGTATTGGCTTACGATATTGGTATTTCTTGGCCCTGTATGAACACCACCTGATCATTGGTCTCATCAAATAGCACCTATGCTCGTTTTATTACATTAAATCCTTGCCCTATCAGTTCACCTTCACTTCGGCTGATAGCCGCCAGCTATTGTATATGATTTCGATTGAATATCTGTAAATACAATATGGTCAGCATGAAATTAACCTGAAAGTTTCTGCTCAACTATCACGCCGACCCGCTTGTGTGACAGACTGAAACCAATGTTGCTACCTTCTAGCAAATTTTTTTTTTAATTCCCACCAGTCTATGGGAAACGTCATGAACATAGGGTGTGACCACAGCTAGGTTTTTACGGTCTTTTCTGTGAAGCCTCAGAGTTATAGTCCTTCTTTGCCTGTTTTAATATAGCTTGTCAGCTACGGATGACAGTAATATGGCAAGCTGTTAAAACAGATAAAGGACTGCAACTCTGAGGCTGAGTAGGAAATTAACGACCGTAAAAGACCTGTGGTCATGCTCTATATACATGTGCATGAAGTTTTTCATACACTTAAAGAGATCGGCAAAAAAGTAAGCGTAAAAGTGCTGTTTTTGACGCCGGATAAAATATACAATGCCTTTGTAAAGCAGGCAGTTCATTCCTATCATGCTTCACTGTTAAACTTAGCACAAAACGATGCTTGCGGCTTGTGTTGCAGGGCTTGTTTGCTCCATACCACTTTCCTATGGTAAGAGGTATATAGGCATTAGGGGTTTCTACCTTAATGAAGGCTAAAACATCACCATTACCATTTACACAAAGCAATCCACGGACATGTTGGGGTCCACTGTTACGATTTTTTGGGTTCTCCCAAGTTTTATTAGCGTGAAGTGTTGAATAGCACCCGTCCAAACCCCGCGAGAAATTTCATACGCGAATTATACGGCGATTGAGGATTGTGTTGGCCGGCTCGGCCAACACAACAGGACAGAGCGCTTACCTGAGCGCTTCTATGCGCCGAGCATTTGAAGCAAGGCAAACCAACTCGCCCACTTTTCAACACTTGTACTTTGGAAATATCGATGTTATTTTTGCTGCTTATACCTTTATTCTGCGTAATCTGTATTTTCTCGGTATACCTTCCTCAAAATCCGTCTACAGTCGTCGCCTATGGCCAATTCTTTCAATATATCCCTGCAAAACTTTTATGGACATTGTCATGTGCACGCCAGTGATGTCTAAAAAAAGTCACGTACACAGTATTATTTTTCATTTTACATATTTCCTCCCAACGGGTAAGAACAAATGGATTATCGCCCAACCACCTGCCGACAGTGACAGCACCACTACATTTTTGTGACAAGGATGGTGGAATAGGTCTGTAGTATAGGGTTTAAAACCTACATGGAAGTCGCGGTACTACCCTAGAAGATTCTGCAGCATCAATAAAAGAGTATCATGAGCTGTTGTTTGAATGCACATCAAAGAACCCGTGGTGGTCGAAATTTCCGCAGCCCTCCACGGCGTCTCTCATATAACCATATCATGGTTTTGTGACGTAAACCCGGTACAATTATTGTTACTAATATGGGCTGTGACAAATCTAAATAGGCGATGTAAACTGAATGCAGCACAATATACGCTTTAACATCCTGCTGTAGTAACAAAAAGTCGAACTGTCCTATGAACAGACCTATGAATTAATGAAAAAAGGCACAATGCCAATGGAACAGAGTCGTGGGTGACTTCGATGCGAATTGAAGCAATTTTATCATGAGGAAAGTGGAAGAACAGGCAAATAAAAGTTACGGCGTTGGCTCCGTAATACTAGCTGCGAAGAGATGTTATAGTAGTATTTGCTAAAGGTTGGGTAGGGGGGGGGACTCTGTAGAGTAAGCACCTTCTGCCAGAAGCGCACAAAATTGGAAGTGGACATAGAAAACCCTTCATGGAAAACAACAACAAACGAAACACAAATTGTGTGGGGACCCAGGCATGGTACAGAGAAAAAAAAATAATCATAAATTGGGGGACCCCCCTTAAGCTTCGCATTTAGGAGTTGAACGCGAGAGCGAAACCCGGACCCTATAGAGCCCCCTTTAACCGCTAAGTGCGTACTTATTAAAACACACACACACACACACACACACACACACACACACACACACACACACACACACACACACACACACACACACACACACACACACACACTTGTATTCGTAAACGGTCACATGCAGTCGTCCGTCTTGCGTTAATTATCTGGCAATTGTTCGACTTATTCTTCTGGAGACCTCTTCTGGCCAACCGCGAAACGCATCACCTTATGGTCGGTGAAGTGCCAACTGCCGTACTTCAACTCTTTCATGGTGTCGTGAGAAGGAAAAGATAAACCTATGCAAGTGTTGGGTTTTGTTGAAATGGTATTTCCTTGAAGGGGCATAAAAAGTCTCACAATGCCTCACAGATGGCAGCACATTATCTAGCGTTTGCTGCTGGCTCGGTCATCGCCTCAGGAAAGGCATGATATGTTTTCTGCTAGATGGACATAGTTGTCCATATTTAGAGCTGTTTGAAGGTTCCTGTTTGTTTTTAGCGGCGATGGTTGCACTATCCAGGCCTTTTTAGACGTACCCCCGTATTCTAGAACGCCCCTTTACTCAACGCTCCACCTTCACTTGAGAAAGCCGATTGGAGCGCCATCTCTAGGCAGGGCAAGACACTGCATATCAGTGATGATTTGTTGCTATTCTTGAGTAGCGCAGCGTTATTTTCAGCCGAGCAACGGCGCATTGCTCAACTCTGTCAAATGAAGGGGGAAAGTCGAGTTGAGGAGCGTTTCTGAATATTGGGGGTAGTTTGATGGCCTCCCAAATGCACCTAAAAATCACCGAATGGGCTCGTTTTCGTCGTGGCACCTGTCAAACGAAATGCGTTAAGGAGACTCGTTCCACTACAACACTACAAGGCATTTATGTAGTGTTTTTTCGCGAAGCAGCTGCAAGAAACATCGTGACCTTGGTGACTTTGTGGTAGGACACCTGCTTGCCTCGCGGACGTCCCGGGTTTGATCCTCAATAGGACCGAAAATTTTATTCTTTATTTTACTTGCTTCTTTCTCGATGTTTCGCTCACGGACGATTTTTCGCTCACAACCGACGGTGCCGACGCCAAGAGCGAAATTTCTGCGAGACGAACTCTCTAACACTGTCGCTCTAAAAGAAAGACAGGGATATTAACCACAAGAGGACTCCGGTTTGCTACGCTGTGCTTGGGAAGGGGAAAAGGGGTAATTAATTGATATGTGGGGTTTAACGCCCCAAAACTACCATGATTAAGAGAGACGCTGTAGTGGGGGGCTCCGAAAATTTCGACCACCTGGGGTTTTTTAACGTGCACCCAAATCTGTGCACACGGGTCTGCAGCATTTTCGCCTCCTTCGAAAATGCAGCCGCTGCAGCCGGGATTCGATCCCGCGACCTGCGGGTTGGCAGCCGAGTACCTTAGCCACTAGACCACCACGGTTAGGCAGACGAAAAGGGGTGTAAAGGAGTGAAAGAGGAGAAAAGCTTGTGAATGTAGGGAGAAAAGAAATCGTGGAACTGGAGCATATGAAAGTGCTAGTTAAGGTAAAGGGCGGTCATCTTAGGTTAGCGACGGCGAGAATAAAGGGAGTTGCTTTGGGGTCATCTGGCAACAAGCTCTTTCCCTCCCCCTCCTCCGGTACCCAAAGTGGTCGGCTTCCTGGGAGTCTTCTCAACCACGCTGAGTTCGTGCCATTACTTCCCGAACACTTTACAATGAGTGGCTCACTCCGCACCAAACAAAGCCAACGTGTGGACCCGCATCAACAGAAGAAAGGCACGCCGCCATCCGAACACTTTTCGCCTGTTAATGTACGAAAATTGAACGGCGCGTTTAGAGTGCGTGTTTGTGTGGGGTGTTAGCATGCTATTTCGGTGCGCGATTGCTGGGTTCTATCTATCTCTGTCTGTCGCTCAGTTTATTTATAAAACGCAGATAGATCGAGATTAGGAAAAATGATCGTCAGTATACCACCGAGGAAGTTGTGCTCCCAGCTTCCCAAGATGGTCGCATGAGCTCTGCCCTTCACAGTCAGCTCTACCAAGTTGACGTGACAGCTTCAACGTAAAAGACTGTCTGCTGTCTCTCTGTGTGTATGTATGTATATCATACACATACATAAAGTCTTGTAGTTCTGCAATTAAAGAATCTTGTCGCCCAGCCGCGGTGGCCCCAGCCGCGGTGGCCCAGTGGCTAAAACCGGTACTCGGCTGCGGACCCGCAGGTCGCGGGATCGAACCCCGGCTGCGGCGGCTGCATTTCCAATGGGGGCGGAAATATAGGGCCGTATGCTCAGATTTGGGTTCACGTTAAAGAACCCCAGCTGGTCGAAATGTCCGGAGCCCTCCACTACGGCGTCTCTCATAATCATATGGTGGTTTCGAAACGTTAAGCCCCAGATATCAATCAATCAAAGGATCTTGGCCCCAACCTTGACAAAATGTGTAGTTAGAGCAGGGCCGTAGCCAGAAATGTTTCTTTAGGAAGGGGGGGGGGGGTAGAAACGACACTTGCTAACGATCTTGACTATTTTAGGAAAATAAAACACCTATTTTCCGTATATACATGTGCATACAAAATGCAGAAACTTTGGGTGGGGCTTAAACCACCAATATGGTTATGCCAATGATTAAACTGAAAGATCACAGCGTTGAGGATATGAAGATTACATTACTAGAAGATAATTTTCAATCCGCCAGAGCACTGTAACAACAACAATGTTACTTTATCTACAAGCCTGACACAACTAAAAATGGAATGAACATTATGAAACTTTCAAATTACTCCCCACCTCCTTATCGCTCATTGTGAGGTGAATCATACTTTATTGATACCATGTGACCAACTACTCTTTATCATTGTTGTTTATTTTCATGTGTCGCAGTTTGCGAGATTCAGCTAGTTTGCGTTGTCTACTTTGATGACAGCCGACATGCTTAGATAGGCAGTCCCGGAGATCGTACCACAATACCTTTGTACTTAAAACGTCGATAACTTAACAACGTCGTACTCTTTCCTTTTTGTTTCCCTTCATGAAACACCATTAGCTTTTTTTTCTACCCCCCCCATCACATAACTTTCCAGAAAACAGTTTTTCAATCAATCAATCAATCAATCAATCAGAATTATTTTATTACAGGACATTTCCCGCGGAGACAGTGAATAAAGGCTTAAAATCAGCCTGACGAGGCCCCTGCCCCAGTTCAATTCGTGCAGCGTTTTCAAAAAACATGTGCACATTAAATAAAACAATCGAGCTGCGCTCAATATACCACCAAGATAACTGAAAAGATAACAATGATCTCTTCTAGTTACAAACATTCCACATGCATGTACATCATGCATCACACAAATAACACAGAACACACATTTAAACATAACAAAGAATACACATTATACACGCATATAGCAAACACGTGGTTCACACAGATCACTCGCTCACGTACGCCGTAACACGAGACAGGTAAACTAAACAGGGCTTTGTATCGCGTTACAGATATGTTTCGATTATCAATGCATCAGTGCAACGGATGTACATACACAACAGAAAGCGGAAATTCTAGTAGTATAACAAAGTAAATGTCACACCAGCCTATAGACGCATGCTGTCGTCACGAGAAATGTTTTGTACATTATTTTGATCTTATAAGTCTATCTGTCCAATTTATTATGTATCTCTGTTTGTTCAAAACTTGTATAGCTATATATGATAACACCTGTTTCCCGTCATTTGTCCTAATCTTCGGAAGCCTCCTTACCTGCTGCCTTAATGCGTGCCATGCCAATATCTTTATACATTCCTGTGGTGTGTATATGCCACATTATTTTATAAAGGTAAAATTGATCGGCTATAAGCATGTCATGTCGCATAAAAAGAGCCATAGCTTTGCCGCAAAGGCGAATCAATGAACGCGATAGCAACAAATTTGAAGGTCACGCGCAGAATGGCAAGCAGATCAAAACGTGCCCCGCGTTTCTCACGCACAAATGACACACGAGACGTACTCACAGGTACAGATGCACGGGAATAAGCGTGTCAGTTGTTACTTCGCTGTGTCTGAAAAGCGCGCCCTTTGCGCAAACGGAGGCTGTACAACGATTGCAGTGACCTTTTTGCGCCCCGTAACTGCAACAGAATCGTTCCAGTGCAAGCCGAACGTTAGCCAACACGTATGATACTCCCCACCAGGAGATAAGGGGGCGTGAGAGACCGTCCAATCACCTCCTCTCCGCGGGCCAAAGTACGCGTGAGAGATGAGAGCCACCGCGCGCGCATTGCGCCATCTTGCTGATAATGCTGAAAACACGATAGCTGCCCCTTGAGATGCCCGCCAACAGCGGTAAGTGGTAGATAAAGATAGCTTGCCGTTTGAACCTTGAAGGAGGTACCCCTCGGTAGATAAGTGGCTAACGCCTCGCACTGACGACGCAGAGGCCCACGTTCGGTTCCGCGTGCCGGAGTCTTTCTGCTGGATTTTTTCTTTCTTACGTTTTCATATATATAGATAAGTATACATATACGGTGCATGACATCGACATCCACGTCAACGCCGGCGGCGAAATCTAGCCGAGAGTGTCCATATAATTGCTATCACAATAAAATTCCCGGGTGCGCTAATCCCGGATATCCCGTATATAATCTTGAAAAATACGCAGCACTCGTTTTTGTAGTACCGACAACAACCATCACCCGATTGTTGTCGCGGCGTGCAAACGCTACTACGCTATCCGGTGGTGTATACTTCGACGATTCTCGTACGCAAGAAGCAAGAAAAGACAGTACTGCTTACTTTGCTGGCAAGTGGCTGTCTTGTAATGCATGAAGAGCAGAAAAACCACCGACACCAGCGGCGTTGGTGGGTTTGTTTTGTTCTGCAAGACCGCAACAAGCTCGGTCACGCCAACAGCAAGCTCAGTCACCTCTTTCACGAAATACGGAGGCGAAGTAGGCACAGAGTAGGTTAAACTCCCGTTGGTTTCAACATTCAGTTACGTGCACTGCGGCATAACAAGTGAGTAGGGCTTGGCCGCCATTTTTCAAACTTCCTTGACTAGCGCTCCTATTGGTCCGCGGTGACCGATTCGGTGGCAGACGCCGCAAAAATCGGTCCGAGAGCGATCGGCGCGGAGAGGGCCCTTTCGGCGGATTTCGCCGCCGCCGAACCGGATTCGGAGCACTTTCGGCGGCCGGAATGCTCAGTGTGAGCGCGGCCTTATGCCTAGTTCACACTGAAACATCCGCTTTCTACAGCGACCAAAATTCCCCTGCCACCGAAACGCAGCGTCGTTCGCACTGGACGCGCCCCGCGCCGCCGAATATGCCTCTACTACGAGGCGAACGCGGGAGGGATGCGCTGTCACCCGGTTGTTGTCGCAGCTCGCAAACGCTACTACGCTATCCGGTGGTGTATACTTCGACGATTCTCATACGCAAGAAGCAAGAACAGACAGTACTGCTTACTTTGCTGGCAAGTGGCTGTCTTGTAATGCACGAAGAGCAGAAAAACCACGGACGCCAGCGGCGTTGGTGAGTTCGTTTTGCTCTGCAAGACCGCAACAAGCTCGGTCACGCCAACAGCAAGCTCGGTCACCTCTTCCACGAAATACGGACGCGAAGTAGGCACAGAGTAGGTTAAACTCCCGTTGGTTTCAACATTCAGTTACGTGCACTTCGGCATAACAAGTGAGTAGGGCTTGGCCGCCATTTTCAAAATTCCTTGACTAGCGCTCCTATTGGTCCGCGGTGACCGATTCGGCGGCAGACGCCGCAAAAATCGGTCCGAGAGCGATCGGCGCGGAGAGGGCCCTTTCGGCGGATCTCGCCACCGCCGAACCGGATTCGGAGCACTTTCGGCGGCCGGAATGCTCAGTGGGAACGCGGCCTAATTAGTCTACTATCGTTTCGTTGAGTGTAGTATCCCATACTAGTGAACAATAGGCAATTCTTTGAGTATACTACACTGAAATAAAGAGTTTTGTTTAGGGGAAGAGATAATAATGCAGAAACATTTTTAACGCATCCTGTAGATCACCCTATATCAATCGCCAAGTGGTTCACATGACACGACTATGCCAAAGATTCGTGGAACGAAACACCTACGGATCTCTGCTCAGCTTCTGTTCGCCTTGACATTCAAAAAGTGAAGGCCTATAATGGATATTTACGGTTCTCTAAAATCCTCTGCCAACAACGGCACATGAACGCGCGCTGAAAGCTCCTATGGCCTCGTCCACCACGCCATTTCCCTTTTCTTGTCCTTCCGAAACACGATAAACTGAGACGTCCGGCGCTAAATGACTTCGCGTGCTCTTCACCGGAAAAATGCTTGGTACATTGTTCGGTATTTACACTGGGGGTGCTATATATATGTTCGTTTGCGAAATACCCATTGACGAAATCGGTCCTGCCATTGACAATAGACTATATTCTGTCGGACTTCTGGGTGCCGACATCTTGGCGTGTTAATCTGATGTTTTACTTTTGTATATCGTGACGGGGATATAATGAATCTATGAAACATCGTATGCACCAGCCCAACCGCTTTCATTCGTATGTGTCTGCCGTAGTTCGTTTAGTTACAAAACACAACTAATACACACCCATCTGTAAAGATACAAACCCATCCTTAAAATTGTCTACAGCCATACTGATCTCGCCGACGTTTTGTTATTACTTTGAATATTTTACTTCTCTCTTTTCCCGTTTTTTCCGTTCTCTCATCCTTCTCTCTTTACTGTCACCGTAGGTGCATATGTAAGTATCATGTCGTGAGAAAGGTCGAACTTCGGCTGAAACGTCAAACAGTAAATTTAGACAATAAATAAATAAATAAATAAATAAATAAATAAATAAATAAATAAATAAATGTTAACATTTTCGAGAACACGCACGCTCGCTCTGTGTGTGTGTGTGTGTTTGTTTAGAAGTCGCTCTCGCTTAATTACTGACGTTAAGGTATTCTTCTTAGGTAATAATCATACATAGTGTAATGTTGAACAAATATCTGTTTCCTGGTTTTTCTCGCATACTTGCTGGAGGTGCAGGACGCGTAATGCATTGAGTGCTTGTTTCCGTCCTTTTTCTCTCTGTTCATTCAAGACTGTTACAACACCAGTACGTCTAGCGCTGTTATATATACGACAAGAAATGGTGCAATAAGTTATAAAATAGACGACAAATTGAGTTCGCGATCGCGAAGCGCGGTTTCTGACTCGTGCGGGCACATGGCGAAATCTCAAGAGGCCAGCAGCATAGGGACTTTTGAAATCAAGCGACAGATGGCGGCACGTACGCGCCTGGTTTCTTCGGCGTGCCAGCGGCTCGCGAAGGGGAATCCCCTCCGTGCCGCGATGAAACAAGTGAAGCGGAGTCACGCGGACGGGCCTCTCAAACGGGGACTCCCTCGGCCCGTCGAGCTCCACGCTTTGCGCCGCGTCTTCTGCAGTCAGTCGTCTGCGTCGCGTCGCCTGTAGCGCGCGTCTGCTCTGGAAGTACAGTGAACTGGATGCGGTAGTCAGCGTGCGTCCATCCTAAAGTAAGTTTTCGTAAAGTGTATTTTCAATATTCGCATTACAATCAATGTGCTTGTCGTTTTATTTTCATATGCGCCGCGTGCGTAAAATTAGGCGCTAGCTCTGTATTTAACCGCAGTAATTTATAATTGCAGTGCGTTTCCTGTTGACATACACCTTCTAAAGTGTGAAGTGATCTAGCAACGTGTTTTTCGCGGCTATCAACACACGTTTCAATGCAAAGAGCGTCATTGAGTGAGCTGAAGGTGGACATTGCTTAGCATATATATATATATATATCAATGACGCTCTTTGCATTGAAACGTGTGCTGATAGCCGCGAGAAACACGTTGCTTGTGCTAAAGCGCTCACAGGTACATCGATGTCATGCCCACGGGGGTGGCTGCGACGAAGCATGCCTATGGCGATGTGTGAACATTTGCCCTTAGTATGAATCGAATGCCACCCGTGATCCAATAAGCTGTTGAAATCGGGCTTAATTTTGCTTGACTATTTTAACCCTTGGCGGCGCCCAGTGCCAGTGCACACCGAGACGCAACGCGAAAACATGCTGGCGTGAAGCCGCTTACTGGCCAGAGAGTGGTACGGACATCATTTAACGCTCCCGCCTTGCCGATATCACTCGCGATGGTGAGATGTATTTGGATATCGTGCGAAGAATGCGATACGGACGCGCATCTCCCGTCTGTAGTCCAAGCCGCTGCGGTACGGAGCGCGCGTCTCAAAGACACGCGCGCTGTTCTGCTCTTTCATGGACGGGCTAGAGGCGAGGAAGACGCGCCTTTGGCTTCATTCCGGTGGATGCCCGATTGTGGTTATGGCTATGCATCTTATGGCTATGCATCCTAGGTTATGGCATCCTAGGCTATGCGCTTTGGAACTCATGTCAGACGTGGAAAACTCCAGCGCAAAGTATGCGTCAAGTAAGCGGTCGCGTGCCGCATAGTATAGGATGCGAAATTACGGTTTCCGCACACCGCTTCTATCTGTCCACCTGGCCACGCACTTTTGTTCATGCGGTTCGACGTGACCGCAAACATTATCCAGCTATAATACAGAATTGAGACAGTCAGAACTGTTATTTCAGACGAGGTAGGAGCGTAGGCCTAGCCAGCGAAAGCAGCGACAATGTCCGGGGCGAGCGTCTCGTGCTTAGCACTGACGATGTGTTTTCCGCATGACCCACTACTTCTTCATTACACAGCATTCAAGTCACGCTGCCATAGCTGTTTGAATTTCTTGGGGGGGGGGGAGAGCAGCGCGATTGAAAGGCGATAAAGAAGTGAATAGATCAAATTAATGCGGCGTACTGCTGTTTTCTTTTTTCTCTTTCCCCCTCTCTCTCCTTTTTGTCCGTCTGTCACAGTCGATTGCAAGCAGAACGAGTTAAAACTTGTTCATTTTTCTTAAAAGACTGTTTCCCTGTGAAATAGCACTTTTTTTTAAAAAAACGGAGAAGTCTGGTCATTTAATAATTGTTGGGGTTTAACGTCCCAAAACCACCATATGATTTTTAGAGACGCCGTAGTGGAGGGCTCCGTAAAATTCGACCACCTAGAGTTCTTCAACGAGCGCCCAAATCTAAGCACACGGAACTCAACCATTTTCGCCCCCATTGAAATTGCGGCCGCCGCAACCTTTTGGATGGAGGCGAAAATGTTGCGGTGTAAACCGTGACAAGGAATAGTTACACATCGGTGCTATTTCCTTGCTCTCATTCACCTGCATCTGTCCTCGTACACAAATATACCGTTCAACTGTATGGAACTCGTCAACATTCCAAGAAAAGAAGCTAATGGCCCCGCCGCGGTGGTCTAGTGGCTAAGGTACTCGGCTGCTGACCCGCAGGTCGCAGGTTCAAATCCCGGCTGCGGCGGCTGCATTTCCGATGGAGGCGGAAATGTTGTAGGCCCGTGTGCTCAGATTTGGGTGCACGTTAAAGAACCCCAGGTGGTCGAAATTTCCGGAGCCCTCCACTATGGCGTCTCTCATAATCATATAGTGGTTTTGGGACGTTAAACCCCACATATCAATCAATCAAGAAAAGAAGCTTAATGTTACTGGGTGACTACGTATTACGTTAATTTGTCTGTACTTGTCATATTTAGTGAAGGTGGGGTTATGCGCTGACATGTTTATTCATTTATTTTTGTGTGTTCGTATGTTTGTTTACATCACATGTTCCTATTTGATTAGAAAGAACACGAACATGGAGCGAATGTTTACAAACTTCCGATACAAGTTACCACACTATGAACGCAGACAACAAATCTAATGAATGCACTGCAGGGTCATGTTGGGTTAGTATTGATTGAGCAACAACGAAAAATTTGGCAGATTCCACGTAGCGGGGAATGGACGTTATGCGAAGCACGCAGAGGGAAGGTGACCATGTGGCATTTTTTTTATTGAGTGACACGTCATGAAATGACGCTAAATATATGTACAAATGTTTGCCGCACAGACACATGTTCAAGAGTTGCAGATGTTTATATATGTGGAATATGCGTATTAGCAACACCAGAAGCTGATATGAATGCTGATGCTCGCGAGGATGCTTGTCTTGGATACTTCTACATGAATCAACTTCAGCGCATGGCAACTATAACCACAATTGACGTTGACCCTGCGCGACGGCTGCATGAAAGGAGTACATATGTAATGTTTATAAAATGAGGTAGGCACCACTGCAACCACTATTGACGTTTCATGAAGATTAGCGTCTATTTGAAAAGTAGTTCCGAGACCTGGCATGGTTCTGTGGTAGAATGCTTCAGTGCCATGCAGAATGCTTGAGTTCAATTTTAGCTGAGACTCTGACATTTATTCTTTGCATTCGTCGGGTAGATTCTACCGATGTCGGGTATTTCTTAACGCTCGCGCGTTAAAATTGTCCATGTGTGTTCTCGTCATTCCTGGGTACATACTATAAGTGTCTAGCACCTGTGGTACATACCCATATACCAGCGGCAAATACCCGCCCGTGAGTATGTGCCACTGTCTGGCGGAAAGTGTTTGACGACGTACGTGACGGGATTTTGACATTATTTGTCTTGACCAGCGCGTCATATTCGTCAACCATGCAAATTTGGTACACGCCAAGTTAAGGAGGGGACCACGAGAGCATCCAAACGTAAGCGGCTAGATAGATCCATAGACAGATAGCGAGATAGATACGCTTCACGTTGAGTATTCGCATTGTGCATACCCGGATCTCTGAAGACTGCAAATTTCGCACCGTTACTTGCCAATGCCGGAGGCAGCTCCTGTGCCAGTTGTCACGTGATCATAGAGTGCAGTTACGAGCTTTGGGCTGGGAGTAGCCCACACACCGCGACGTCGCTATAGACAAGTGCCTCAGTATGTCGACTGCGCCTTCCGCTAGTGGTAATACGTGTTTGTAAACAGCTGTTTCTTCTTCTTTTTCGCCACCATGGAGCATACACGCATTCGCATGGCTCAGTCTCGTTCCGTGCCCATGCCAATATGGTTTCAAAAAATGGCAGCATATCCACGGAGTGAGTGATGGAGAGTGAGGCGAAGAATTCGTCCGTCCATTCGTTCTTGCTTCCGTCCGTCCTTGCGTCCGTCAGTGTGACCGTCCATGCGTCCATCAGCCCGTCCGTGCGTGCGTCTGTTCGTGCGTCCGTACCTGCGTTCGTCCATGCAGCCGCCCCTGCGTCCGTTCATGCGTCCATCCATGCATCTGTCTATGTGTCCGTTCGTCCATCTATTTAACACTCCAAGTACCACCATCTCGCATCTTTTCATCATATATTCCCCATATAGAAGCACCGCCATCCAGCGGACATTCCAAGGACTAAACGAGAGGTGGCACACGCACACTTTCTTACGGCTTGCGCTTCGGGTCCACTTCCCACCTTTAATCACTTCGAGTTCATGGTATATACTAGTTCACTGTATTCATGGCACTGCGCCCGAACGCTCGCTAAACCTTTCGAAAACCAAGGAGGTTACGCCCAGCGAGTATGACGTAGCAAACTTTTTCAGTCAGATAGTGCTCAATGTACATGCCAATGGCTGCTAATGGGAAATGAGAGGCGGAGAATTCGGCTTTTACTTTCTTACGGCTTGCGCTTCGTATCTACTTCCCATTTTTAACCACCTCGAGTTAATTCACGGTATATACAAGTTCATTGTATTCATGGCACTGCGGCTCAACGCTCGCTAAACCTTTCTAAAGCTAAGGAGGTTACACCCAGCGAGTATAACGTAGCAACCCTTTCTTGTCAGATAGGGCTCAATGTACATGCCAATGGTTGCTAATGGTGATTGCAGCTTGCGCGTTAACTAAAAGCTGAATGCTCCTGTCTCTCATTCCCCATTAGCAGCCATTGACATGTACATTGAGAACTATTTTTTTTATTGTTCAACAACGCACAGAAGAAGTCTCTCACCGGCACCACCTTGGAGGTCAAAATGTTATACTTGTTACATACTACGGGGGACGAACGGGTGCCGCTATAAGCAGTTTTGCCCCTAAAAGAAAAAAAGTGTTGATATTCAGGTTCGCGTGATCTATCTGACATTTTGCTGGCTCCTTGCAGATGCCAAAGCGCTTCACAGGCAAGCTTTGCGGCTTCCTTTTCGACCACCTGGAGCGTGGTACGTTCGGCGAGCGACTGCAGTGGGTTGATCGGAAGGAAGGAGTCTTCAAGATATTATGGAAACACGGAAACGGCGCATCGGCCACACCTGATGAAGACGTCAGTGTCTTTATGGTACGAAACTCACCTCGTAAGCATTCAGTGCAGTGGGTGCTTGGATTATTGCTTCAATGCTGAGCCACCTGTATTGACTGCTGTGCCTGAAGAAACAATAGAGAAGAGGAGTTTAAATAATTCGAACAGATCCATTAGCTACACCGCCGGGAGGCTATCTGTCAATGAACCACACTTAGTTTACTTCAGTGCGAGTTACAAAATTAAACATTTGCACCTTATAATGTAACGAGACTCGCATATTTCGCTGAACATTTCGGGAAAAAATATATTTAGCTCTTACCGCTGCTTCGTCACGTGACGAGCCTCACCTCTAATCTTTTCTTCCCTTTCTCTACTGGTTTCTTGACAGCGCATTTTTAGTGACGCGTTGCACACACCGTATACGAAGGACCACCGAAGCGACACGTAATGGTCATTGACATTGCAAGCGGTGCGTATTGGGTCGGGACCTAGAGTACCGCTGGAAGAGTGGCGTCATTAAGAAGAAGCGTGCGCGACTTTTGCTTGAAAGTGGTACCATCTTTCCGTCGCCCAGTCGTACCTTACTTTGCAAACACGATCGACACCACGTGACATACGCAGCGCGCCTGTTCATTAGCAGTGCCGAAATCTGCTGAGGGGTCTTGTGTGTATACTGCTCGTTCTCAGCAAAATGCATGCGTGTTCGATAAAGTAGTAATCAAAGTTGAAACGTTATGACACCTGTCCAACGCTGTGTGTACCTTCTCTGTACATCTTAGAAAAAATATGGCGTTTCTTGGAAGTTGATGACATTGCAAATGTATTCTTTTTGCTTAAGGAATGCATAAGTATTGGCAGTACTGGCCTTCACTGTGATTCGTCCTTACTTTGTCGTGCACATCTTGCGTTACAAACAGCAAACGGAATGCTTGGTTCAGTCCATAACTAGAAATGCCGATTTCGTATACGATTTTCAAACATGTACCTGCAGGACTTAAGAGAGGTGTTGATGCTTTTTTCCGTCTTTTTTTTTCTTTTTCTTGTTCTATCTCTGTCCTAAATGCCTCATGACGAAAGAGAATAGCTTGCATATTGACTAAGGGCTGACGACAGCTGTATAAGGCTAACCACTAATTGCTGAAGTATATGCGGCTGGTGTTCATTAATGCATCAATACACGAGTATTACGCTAAAAGCATCTGCGCATTGATTTTCAGAGTGGTATAGAGGTTGAAGTTGCCTGCGTCTCTATATTTTGGCGTTCCAACATGTGGTTTACAGGAATGGCATCGGTACAAGACCCGCCGCTCCGAATGCGCCCCACTGGATGCTAAGCAGAGGTTTCGCGCCGCTTTGAACAAGATGAAGCTAGACGTGGTGAAGAGCTGGGAGAGAGAAAAGAACTTCCAGTTTCGCAAGTTTCCCAAGGAAGATTTAGGTAAATATTTCTCCTATGGGGCCTTGATGACAAGTTTCTCTTACCCCAACGGAAAAAAACGGTTGTATTGTGTTTGGCACAATGTTAGCAGCCACACGGCTTCGTCTACCTAGAAGCTCGGGAGTAAACAACATGAACTCGTGGCATACGGGGTCATTGAAAGAACACTGCGTACGTTGTACGTGCATGATTTTCTTCGTGTGTGTCATTATTTTGCAGACTTGTTAATCACGTCACACTCACCAGCCATACTGTCATAAAATATGGATATGAAGTCATACTAAATTGATAGGTTGATGCTCCTGAGTAACAAATGTGTGAATTTAACAGAGAACCTTGGCTAAAACAATAAGAGTCCTCTGGTGCAAGTTGAGCGAAAATTACGCCTCCACCATTTGCTGTCCGTACCCTTCTGACCTATTATATCTAGCATCCCTCCCTTTCCTGTGCCGATGAGAGCCTGACTGTATTCATCAAGACAAGAGACAGAGACGTCCTGGCACAATACGAATCAGTGCGTAATCACTTGAATAGAGCGATGAACTACTTACTACAAGAACTTATTCGAAAGGAAAACACTCTTTTTGGAAATCCAAAAGAAAAATGAAGACACCTAAACATGCTTTTAAATAGAAACATGCATAACAGAAATATAGCAGTTTAGTAATTCATGGCAACGAAATACCCGGCTTGCATCTTTTTAACTCATTTAACAAATTATTCTCTGGCGTAGGACACAGTTAGTTCAATGTTGAGGTCTCTAGTTTTCTAGGCGACAAACTAATGCATGGCATCACTAATTTTTCCAATACGAATGAAACAGGGGGTTTTTCGACATGTCGAAAGCTAAAGGATACATGTAGTCCAAATGCCCACAATATTTAAAGTCGGCCAGTTCTCGACAAATGCGTTCTCGACATAATTATGCCATGTCTAACGTAATCATATGTACCACCGCACGTTCCACAGCCCAATTTCCTGCTGGTGTGCAACTAGCAAGGGTGGCCGTGATATATGATAAAAGTAAATGCAAACGTTTTCGGAAACTACGGGCCAATGTCTATACCCCTATATTTTTTAAGAGTTGAGAGCAACTAATCCACGTTCTTCTCAACGGTTTTTTTTTTTAAATAACGGACTGTAATATGGCTTTACACAAAACAGGTTTTCGGAGCATGCACTACTTGTTCGAAAAAAATATATACTAAATAGCTTTGAGGCACAGCTTTTAAGTCTTGGTATTTTTGTTGATTTCAGCAAAACATTTCACTATTTAAATCACAGCATTCTTTTTTCAAAACTAGAGCACTATGGTGCACGTGGTCACGCCCTAAGCCTAATAAAGTCATACCTCGGTTCACCACCTCAATACGTAGTCACCAACAACTACACTTCACAAATGCTAAGTATGCCCCGCCGCGGCGATCTGTAGTCGCTAAGGTACTCAGCTGCTGACTCGCAAGTCACGGGAACGAATCCCGCCTGCGGTGGATGCATTTTCGATGCAGGCGAGAAGGCTGTAGGCCCGTGTGCTCAGATTTGGGTTCACGGTAAAGAACCTCAGGTGGTCGAAATTTACGGAGCCATCCACTATGGTGCCTCTCATATTCATAATATGATGGTTTTGGGACGTAAAACTCTATACAGACGACTGCGTTATTTACTCCGAGGTAAAAAATTCTAATGACCAAATAAAGTTAAATGCCGCATTTCAAAAAGTTAAATCTTGGTGCGACAGTTGGCAGATGCCTATAAACTTTGAAAAAACCGTATTTATGCGCATTTCACACAAAAAAGAGGCCCTCTTGTTCCAATATTGCTGTAACAATATATACCTTGCTGAGGTGCAGTATTACAAGTATCTAGGGCTTTACATTACGAACAACTTGACGTGGAATAAACATATCGATTATGTTGCAGCTTGTGCTAACACAAGACTTTCATTTCTTAGGAGAGCTCTCAAGCACTCCACTCCCACTGTGCGCTTGCTGGCGTACAAATCAACAGTTCTACCCATTCTAGATTATGCAGTCGTTATATGGGATCCTTTTACGTTGACTAATAAAAAGAAGATTGAAAAAATACAAAGAAAGGCAGCCCGTTTTATATACAACAGTTATGGTCGCACATCTGTTAGTGCACTGCTAGCGAGAGCTAATCTTCCACCAATAACTGAAAGAAACCGAATTTCTCGTCTCAAATTTTTATATCAACTAATTAAGAAGCACTATAAGATAGACACTAGCAAATTATTGTCTTTCTCCTCTGGGTATCCGACAAGGCATCGCCATAACCTCTCCATTACGCCCTTTCAAACACGCAATAACTGCTTCACGTATTCATTTTTCCCGAGAACAGTCGGGGAATGGAACAACCTAACTAATGACGTTGTTTTACAGCCATCACTTGAAAAGTTTGCCTTGTGTTTAACTGCATAATATATATGTGTGCATATGTGTGTATGTATATGTATGTATATATGTGTATATATTTGAAACTGTGTAGAATTAACACCCGTGTTTTTTTTCCAATCCTTGCGTATGTGACTCTGTTTCTGGAATATTTATTATCCTGTACATTTTGAATTGTATTTTGTCGCCATGGTTGATCATGTATTCGTGAATTTTGTATATCAGTTTTTCCCTTTTTTGTAATTCCGAGAACTGTACTTTGCTTCCGTATTTTTGTTTTTGTTCACCTAGGAATATTTATGATTGTACTTCCCACCCTGCTATAATCCCTCATGTGGGATTGCAGTATCTACAAATAAATAAACAAATAAATAAAACCCTACATAATAATGAATTAGACGCTAAGGATTTCAAATGGCGTCTCTCATGGTAGCTACTTGAAGCCAAAGCTGTTTAATATATATATATATATATATATATATATATATATATATATATATATATATATATATATATATATATATATATATATATATATATATATATATATATATATATATATATATAGTACTCTTTCTTTCTAAAAACAAACAAGTATTTCTGCTGCCCTGCTTATATACCTAAGTGATATTGTAATTGAGTACGTGGACACGTTTCAATCATTAGGAATAACGTTCAGCGGCACAATGTCATGGGATGCACATGTCAATAATTTTTCTTCAGCACTCTCTAGGATCATAGGAATTACTTCGCGTAACAGGTATATTTTTTCCACCAAGACCAAGCTTATTTTGGATTATGCGTTCGTTTATTCCCATATAAGCTATTGTCTGCTCGTCTGGGGCAACATAACTTCGTCAAACATATTAAACTGCACACTCTGCAGAAGAAAATGCCCCGAGCAATAGTTAATGGGTTCTATGATTGCCCTACTGAACATGTCTTTTTACAATACAATATTTTACCTGTAAATAAATTGTTTGACTACAGATTCGCAAGGTTTTGTAAAACAAAAAGGAAAAATGTTCCTTTTTTTTTCTAAAAGTGTTTCACCTACACTTCGTCGTTCATTATATGGTACCTAAGTACAAAACAGTTACTTCTAACCAAAATTGAGAACTAACTATGGTTTTTCAGTGTTGAATTATGTTGTGGTAAAGTTCTTGAATGCCTCGTTTTACGACCACGCAAAATACTTTGTCTTATTTCGCCATCTGCAGAAGCATTATTCAGCAATCTGTGTAGGCTTAGTCACAATGTATTTTCATGTCTTCTTACAAAGTATCAATATGTGTTGTTGTTTTGTACCCGCAGCACTGCTACTAATTAGGATACAAATGTCTGCTGTACTAGTTTGAATAATTTTATTTTTTTTTGTAAATGCATAGTATTCTTTTTTTTTTTTGTACGAACCTCCCTTGCAGAAATTGTCGTCTGCTTGGTGCCTTCAGCGGACAGGTACGGATGGCGTGTCCCGTCAAGCGGCGTTAAATTCGCTGTTTTTTTTTTTTATCGCCATCCCCGGTTCATGCATACAAGTTGAAATAAAGACTTGACATATCCATTCTTCTTTTCTTTATTTTCTTTGATATGTTTAGCTAACTACTATGCTCTGTTTTTTTCTTCGTGTTGCTTCACGCAGAATACCAGTTGAAGAAAGGGGACCAGCGTGTTCCCGCCTCGGCAACCCTGTCTGTCGACTACACGTCTGAGACAGAGTGTCAGCCGACCTCACCGAGTGATGATGCATCGAGCTCTAGCGCGTACTCCGAGCCCACTTCGCCATACAGCTTTCAGAACACTGAGGCCAAGGTGGCGGAAACACAGCTTGAGTCATCCGCAGCGAAATCGCCGGAGATTTCGTGGCAGCCGCTGATGGCCGTCCGCCATTCCTTCACGCCACCTCTGTGCTCCGAGGCGCCTTACAGGTCGTTGACCACGGACGAACCGGCGAAGTTTTTCGAAGAAATAGACAACACGTATTACAGCTACAACGGTGTTCATGACGATGTGACCATGCTCACTGACGATGTGCTTCTAGAAAATGAGAAGGAACTTCTGGATGATCCGTTCCTCGAGAAGCTGCTCACGGACAACGAGGCGCTGCTTTCAGCACTCAGTAACAGTAACGACGCCTTGCAACAGTCATGACAGTACCTTCCTCCAACAATCACTTCTTTCCAGAAATGCGTTGCTATTCGCCTAAACCTTCTTGTTAGTGTATACGTTTGCCTTTATTTGCGCCGCTTTTTTCTTTCTTTTTCGTGTTTTGAACGTGCTGCGGTAGCTTCAAGCATGTAACTTTCTTACATTGCACAAGTAGCGGTGGATTTTCCGGTGGCCGAATTGCCGTGAGCGTAGACAAAACAAACGTTGGGGCGAGAAACTTTGTATTGTGAAACGATTCCTGGTGACTGAAATGCCCCCAAGGGCCGTTGATTAGGGTGTTATGAGAAAACTTACAATGAACTGGTTGCATTTCTTCGCATCCACGCAGTTCGTCTTCCCAATTAAATAATGGTTACAACTTATATAACGGCAGGAGAGAAGGTCGACTGTCGTGCCTTACGCTAGAAGACTGCGTCAGATACTGATAAGGTTGCTCTTTTGCGAAAGGTTACGGAATCGAAGATTACGTTACTAACGTGATCTTCGATTCCGTGCATGCATGCTTATATAAGGCGTACAACTGAGTTGTACGCCTTCTCTAACTTTCTTGCCTTTTATGACACACATTGAAAACTTTCGTAATTTTCACTCTTTAGTCCAGCATCAGCCTATTTGTAACGTAATTTTCGAGACTTAACACAAAAGTTACCTTGCGTACACCTTTTTGTGTTAGGCAACTTTTCTATGGAGTTAATTTTTTGTTTTTATTGCATTTTGTTTTACCCACAACCAGTTTGAGCTTGTTCTAGGGTGATCCTTAAACATTTTGTGAGTTTAGGATTATTATTTGCATTTGTTTTTTGTACCTGTTCACTATTATAAAGTGAAAACGCAGGTATATGTACAAGATGTGCTAAAGCGTACGAGAAAGCTTGTTTTTCGCCAAACGACGTACATAGTGCCCGCGTACCTGAAATTGTTGTTTTGGTACATGTTGTAATGTTTTTTATATGTCTTCCTTAAGAAATGGTGCATGTATGCGTAATGCCTGCGTGGCTGTTTGATGCGCTCTGATGCGTTCGTTGCAACAGGTGATGTGCCCAGCATGTCGTCGCTTCCGTCGGTCGACACGCTTAAGCCGTGCATGCCTCGAGAGAATGACGACTGAGTCATGGATAGGGCACTAAGTGTGGGCCAGAAAGGCGCGCGCCACGGTCGCTCTCCTCTGGCGAGTTCTGGAAGTGGCGAAAAATACAGTTTCGCAATCGCACCAATTTGATTGAGCGAAAGGCTATAGGCACGAAGGCTGTAACCACCGTCAGGGTTAAATTACAGGTTGCTATATGTACGATCACTGAAAAATTTAGAAGGGTGATACCACGAAAGGCTAATAATTCGAAGACGGGCACTGAAATTCTGTTCACGAGGGCGTCACCAAATTGAATCGGCTACCATTCACAGCCAATTGATGCACATTGTTCAACCGGTAAGATAAAATAAATCTGTAAGCGCGATGGAAAGGGGATCCCGGGTGACCCATTTATATTTTTTTTTGCAACTTATGCAAGATTGCACCAACAAATATAAACAAAACGAGATAAAGTTTAAAATCATTTCACGTAATAAGCCACTTGTGTTTACTGGATACACATCCGGACCTTAAAGCAACGAGAAGAGCAAGAAAATGCGCTGCGGAATATGCAAAAAAAAAAGGGGGGGGGGAGGTATGTCTCTATCATAAAGGTCGGTAAAACACGAAAGTAAAACGTGTATTTACACAAGTAGTTTATTGTTTGCTGTACATTTATATACAAGAGAGCTCGTGAAATGCCTAGTGCTGCTCGACAGCTATAATAACACCGCTAAACTTGACTGTATCCACGCCAACGTTTAGTCATGCATCTCCATCCCGACGACTTCCATGGCCATCGGCAAGATTTTCTCTTGGGGCTGCAAACCAGTGTTTAATCGCGTCTGGGGGACGGGGAAAGCACTGGCGTAGCTTGGGTGAGGGCAAGTGATGAGGGGGGCAAATGCCCCTTTTTGCACCACCCTGGCGAATTTTACGCGACTAACATCTATGAATAATAATTAGAGAAACATTTGTTGTCTACAGCTGAGTGCGGAACCTGAGAAAGCGATGTCACAGTCAAAAGAACGTGACTGATTGCACGCTGAACTTGGGCTAAGGTCGACTCGGGCCATGAACGCCACGGCTCGACCAGAAAGCAATGCAATGCGCGTTGTGTCTTATGTGCGGGCCATAATTTTTCGCAGGACGAGCATATAGATGTAAGTATATCCAGACTAAGCAGGCGCGTTGCTCTTTGCGTTGCAGAGCTATGTTTTGGAATGGACGAATACGATGAGTGATACTGACGCTTGGGGTAAAATCGCCCCCTGAGGGTGTGTTTGGCGTTGACGAAATCGTACATACTCCTATTAAAAACGCGTCGAATGAGAGGGGCGTTTAGGAACGACGCGTTAAAGGAGCTAATCGCGGTAGTCATGGCCATGATGGCCCCGCCACGGTGGTCTAGTGACTAAGGTACTCGGCTGCTGACCCACAGGTCGCGGGATCAAATCCTGGTGGTGGCGGCTGCATTTCCGATGGAGGCGGAAATCTAGGTCCGTGTGCTCAGATTTGGGTGCAGGTGAAAGAACCCCAGGTGGTCAAAATTTCCGGAGCCCTCCACTACGGCGTCTCTCATAATCATATGGTGGTTTCGGGACGTTAAACCCCACAAATTAATCAAATCATGGCCATGATGCACTTTACCAAGAACACTGAGAGAACTGTGGTAGATATAAAAGATGTATTCTTAAGGTTCCAATCACGGGATTATGACGCAGTGGATAGCATGCCCAGTATGTGTTGCCATGCGCCCAGAGGTCACGGGTTCGACTCCCGATGATGGAACTCTGTCTTCAGATCGTGCGTATTTTTTCAGCGTCACTTCCATGACTGAAATACGCAATTGAAATCTCAATGAGTCTTGACATAAAACACTTTCACGTAAAAAAAATCGTTCACAAAAACGGTTCACCGCTGGCCTTTGCTCTCAGCCGCATTCACTGTCACGATTTGTGCGAAGCAGCATTTTTACAAACACCACCGCTTTTTAGAGCCGAATTCGCGAAGCAGTACATTATTTATTTTCTTTTCATTGGTACGTCATGTACAATCAAAAGCACGGGCGTCTGCGCTTTACGACACACACACACGTATATATATATATATATATATATATATATATATATATATATATATATATATATATATATATATATATATATATAAGGGAAACAAGTGTATACTTCAGGGCTCGTTTTTTGTATTTACACAATATTAATGAGATCTAACAGACAATAATGCCAAGGAAGGTATAGGGGAAGTTATTAGGCCAATTGTAATGTAAATGAGAAGAAAGAAAAGTGGGTGAAAAGATAACTCGCGATACATGCCCGGCCCATGTCCATTTCTCCTTCTTGAATTCAACTATGATATCCTTAACTCCGCTTTGTTCTCTGACCCACTCTGCTCTCTTATTGTCTAAGGTTACACCTATCATTTTCGTTTCCATCTCTTGCTGCGTCGTCCTTAATTTAAGCTGAACCCTCGTTTTAATCCTACAGGTTTCTGCTCCATAGGTAAGTACCGGCAAGATGCAGCTGTTATATCCCTTGCTTTTGAGGGATAGTGGCAATCTACCAGCCAAGATTTGAGAGTGCTTGCCGAATGTGCTCCAACCCATTCTTATTTTTCTGGTTGCTTCAATCTCGTGTTTAAGCTTCGCGGTTATTACTTATTTTAAGTAGAAGTAGTCCTTTACAACTTCAAGCGCACTGTTACCTATCTCGACGCGCCGTTCTCTTCCGTGGTTGTTGTACATCACTTTCGTTTTCTGCAGATTAAGTTTAATTAAGGCCTACCTCTCTGCTCTCCTTGTATAATTCAGTAATCATGAGTTGCGATTCGTCCCTGAGTTACTCAGCAATGCAATGTCATCGGCGAAGCGCAGGTCACTAAGGTACTCTCCACTAACACTTATCCCTGACTCTTCCTATTCTGTGAAAGCCTCCTGTAATTCAGGAGTACGCGGTGAATAGCATTGGGGAGATTGTATCCACTTGTCTTACACCCTTCTTGATTCGTATTCTGTCGCTTTCTTTATAGGCTGTGGCTGAGGGGCAATTGTCAATGGCACAAGGAAAGTTGTACCTGTGTTTTTTTCGGGTACGTTATTGTCATGAATACACATTTACCAATATTAAGAGACATTCGCGATTTTTTGCACCACTTGTGTACATCTTCTAATGCTCCGTTAAAAGTTAAGTGATCTGCAAGGGTATTAATTTCTTAGTAAAGTATGCTGTCATCTGCAAAGAGCCTTAGATTTACTTTAGTGAAGAGTGGCAAATCATTTATGAATATTGTAAATAATATTGGTGCTAGTATGCGCTGCCTTGTGGCATGCCTGACAGACTGATGCTGTTCTAGAGGTGGTGTCCTGTAACTGAACAAATTGTGAGCGATTGGTCAAGTAATCGTTAATCCAGTATACGACGGTAGTATCTCCAAGAGTAACTTTTAATTTGCTTCTTAATTTGGTATGTGAAACACGATCGAATTCTTTCAAAAGTGGTGGGACTCCACCCTGTCACTACCCCCCCCCCCTTAACTTTACTGCGCGCCGCAAATCACCTCCCCACCCCACCCCAACCACGGTAGATACACCTATGAACGCCGACAGCATGCTTGTGCACGAACCACATGGTCAATTTTTATTAACCAGGGGTTGGCAACCTTTTGAGACGGAGGGCCGAGTTGCTCGAAGCCGAAACGGTGGGGACAGTATACGGCAAATCAGAGGGGGGGGGGGGGGGCACATAGTTGCAAAAAAGTTAATAACCTCTTTCAATGCGACTTTTGTTGCTAAACGTTCTGTGTCAACTAGCAAATATCTACATCAACTTAATCAAGGTTGCTCACCAAGGCATGCTGAAAGTCGTGGAGGTGCGCATCAGTTGTTCAGAATTTTGCAGCTGGTCATCGGTTAGTTATGGGGGGGGGGGGGGAGCGGACGCACCTCTGAGATTGTCTACTGTTTCCCGGTCCAAGTAATTGCTCGCCTCCTGGAGGGTCATTTGAGCTGAGCATCTCTAGAAAGTAATAGGCACTAGGTACAACAGAGTCGGCACCCGAGTCCACTTTGAAGCGATTAGGGCGTCCACCGACTTCAACGCTGACGAACTGACCAAGTTCATGGGAGGTGTTTACTGCGAGCTAGTGAATGTAGCTGAGACGCTTCTTCTAGGAACGGTAAGCAGCTAGGTGTTCTCATGTGGCAGAAGCTGCATGTAGCCTTCTTCGCTAGGCACTCTTAACGAGAGTGCGCCTTGTAAAAGTACAGTACAGTCGCACTAAGCGTTCGATGAGACGCGATGATAGTTGGCCTCTAGACGAGAGCAGCGTTGAGGCGCGTCTGAGCTGCGGGCACTAGCTTTCTTCGTTCCAAGAGCGTCTATGTTAAGAGGATCTACTTGACGACGACGAGCTTGGGTCAGCGCAGCTTAAAGAGTGAGCTTCGAGACGCGGCAGAGCTGGTCTGACAGGTGAAAATCCGGTAGACCTATGTGCTCTCCGGGCAGCGCTGATTGCTGTTATGGAACCGGCGGGACATCGTACATACGCGTATATTCCCGGTGAACGTTTCCATGACCGCGTCGTCCGAGACATATACGCTTCCGTGTCAGTAATGAGAGAGGATGAAACAACATGAGCTTGAAGACCCATGCGGTAGCGATGTACGGGCCTTAGTTTATTCGGCAGCAGATGCTAAGACTATCATGAGGGAGCAGTCTTCGAAATTTTAACGCGGTAAGAGAGCTCGTGTCGCAGAAATTCCACCATCAGCGTCGGCACCATTGGTTGTGAGCGAAAAATTGAGAAAGAAGCAAATGAAATGAAGAATAATGTTTTCGGCCTCATCGAGGATCGAACCTGGGTCGCTCGCGTGGAAAGCAGGTGTCCTACCACAAAACCACGATGTTACTTGCAGCTGCACGGGAAAAAGCACTAAATACATGTCGTGCAGTGGAAGGAGTCTCCTTAACGAATTTTGTTCGACAGGTGTCACGACGAAAACTAGCCCATTCGGCAATTTGTAGGTGAATTTGGCAATCAAACTATGCCAAAAAAAAGGTCGGGATAGTGCAGCCATCGCTGCTAAAAAAATTGCCCGCAGCTTCCCTCGGGGGAACACTGAGGAGGATGCGGAGCATATAATTGGTTAACGGGGTGTTAAAGTGCGACTTACTTGGGTCGATGGCTAAATTGTTTAACGTGGTTGTGAAATTGGGTGTTAAATTGCGACTTACTTGGGTCGATGGCTAAATTGGTTAACGTGGTTGTAGGAGGGGGTGTTAAATGAGTGAACACGTACACACGTATGCGAAAGGGCGGCGCTGGTCGAAGGGACGTCGATCATTGTGTTTGTGGATTCGTTGGCATTCATTTCACGGCGACTTCGCACGTCGACGCGCCGTACAAACCAACGGATGAGCGGCAACTGAGCGAGCGAGCGCCGACCTCGAGTATATATACAGCGCGACGGCGCATGCGCTGTCAGCTGTCAAATGTTCTCGAAGGAGAAGCGCGCGCGCGGCACAGATGCCGACGGCGCGACGGCGCATGCGCTGTCAGCTGTCGAATGTTCTCGAAGGAGAAGCGCGCGCGGCACAGATGGTGGGCGACAGCGCGACGGCGCATGCGCGCGCGTCAGCTGTCGAATGTTCGAGAAGCAGTGCGGACGGCGCACTACAAGGCGCGAGTATAAGATGCTTCCGCATCTAAAACACACAGGAACTGTCAAACAGCTATAAAAATGGGCAACTATGTCCATTTAGCGGAAAACATATCATGCCTTTCTAGTGGCGCTGATCAAGCAAACAACAAACGCTAGATAATGTGCTGCCATCTGTGAGGCATTGTGAGACTCTTTATGGCCTCCAAAATAGCAAGTTCGTGGCGTGAGGCCATGCGACTCTTGCTTCAAATCAAAAACCTGCGCGCGCGCGCTTGTGTGTGTGTGTGTGTGTGTGTGTGTGTGTGTGTGTGTGTGTGTGTGTGTGTGTGTGTGTGTGTGTGTGTGTGTGTGTGTGTGTGTGTGTGTGTGTAACAAAACTTATTAATAAGTATGCACTTAGCGGTTGAAGGTGCACTAGGGACCGGAATTCGCTATCACGTTCAATTCTTAAAGGCGAAGCTTCAAGCTTCGCCTTTAAAAATTCAAAACTGGGGGATCCTTCAAGGATCCCCCAGTTTTTGAATCCATGCCAGCCACTCAACTGCGTTGTCGAAGTTCAACAGTGGCGGAGAGTAAAGGGAAACGCTGGCCTCAAGAAGAGCAGAAGAACTTGGAACCAAGACATCTTATACCGGTGTCACACGGGCATTTTTAATAAAGATCAGTGTTTGATGCGGATTAACCACGATCTGTATTAGGCGCTGCTACACGGTCCATTTCAATCACTATCAGGCGCGATTGGGATCAAGTGACTACCGCAATCCGTGCATCGCGATCCGGCTGAGAGAGATATTGATTTCGTGGTCCTATGCACCCCCTGGTCAAGTTTGTTGAAAGCATAATAAACAAGAAAATTGAGCATAGTTCAATGAAAACTTTAATACAGCTGGATGTTTATAAAAAAGCTAAATTTAAACTGTTTAAACTGGAACAATATCTGAAATGTCGCACATTTTGATCGTATCGACAGCATGTAGTTATGGGAGAAGCAGACGACTGTTGTCTTCTGTACTTCAACTCTCACACCGTCTGAGCAGTTGGAGCACCTCAAAGCAAACTGATTATGAGTGTGAGTGAAATAACTTTATTAGGTCCACAATATACGCGAGTTAACTCAAAGTCACCTGGCTAGGCCCACTCGGAGTCGGTCAGGTTTAACCTGGGCCCTTGCACGGGCCCTCTGGAAGGCCAACTGGAATTGAGAGGTGAAGTCTTCGGCCAGGAGATGTTTGGTGCGCGAGTGGAGATGAACCCCGTGATGAAGCATCCCCCAAAGGAAAGGCTGATATGAGTGAGATGAACTGACAGACGGACAGTGGTTTTGTTCCTGCCCCGCACTGGTGGTGCGGCAGTGGTGGCAGTAGTGCTGCTGTGTCCTTACTTTAGCTTCACTTCCCTTTTGAATGGCGCGTCTACTTCGAGAGGTGGGTCGTATTCGTCCAGCGAAAACTACGTAATGTTCTCTTATAGAAGGCGTGACATTTCACTCATTCCGTGTGTCTTTGTGCTGGAAAGGCATTGTTAAATCTTTCAATAGCTCCACACATCTGGCAACAAAGTTCCAGTTTTGACTTCTTTCACCGAACTCTAGCTCATGTGCCACATTGTGAAGGATTCTGTTCATTTGAAAGCCAATATTCTCCTTCCTCATGGGGGATGTTCCTCCTTGTCAAATTTTTGGTTCCGAGTCTTTTTTACTTTCGTGGTTCTTTACCACACTTTCATCGCCAGATCTGTACAGATGAAATTTCACTCTTTTTATTTTCTTTTCCTCGTGACCACTTAGCTGCCCTGACAATCGGACCTTTCCTTCTGTGAATCAGCACGCCATTTTTTTACCCTTCAGTTTCCTTGAAGCAAGATTTTTTATGAGGAGACTGTATTGCTTATGCTAACTCTGCTATGTGACTGCGCTACCCACTGTGAGGAACTCCATGATCCAAGCGGTGACCTCACTTCAAGTTTCACTGTTGGCTTGTTTGGGAGGACCGGCAAAACACAGCCCCACAGGACTTGCTCGAAGTCCGCCTAACCGCCACACAAGGGGCAATCCGTGCTTGAGAACCGGGCTCAGGTAGGCTCTTGTTTGGAGCAGTCTCAGAGTAACAGCTTTGGCTCTGCTCATCGAGGAGTGTGGCCGGGGTAGCACTCTTGAGAAATCATGGTGCTTGAATATCTCGGGTGATCCGAGAGTGGTTCGGATCGCTCAGAAGATGACGCGTTACCCGGCACATGGTCAGTGAAACCTCGTACAGCCGAATGCGCCTCCTCGTTCGGATTGATCGACGCACCCTCAATGGTTCCAAGGAGTGCAGGAAACCAGATAAATAAGTGACTTTTTAGGCCTTCAGCGTTTTTAAGGATCTGTAGGGTTTGGGAAGCCACTATACTCATTTGAAATTTCTTGATAGCAGCCTTGAAATTTGAATGAATTGTTTCATTTACATCGTCCATCAATGCAAGAGCAATTGCAACCTGCTCTGCAACGCTGGAGCCAGAAGTGCGGATGGTAGCGCAGCTGATTACTTCGGATTGAATCACAGTCAAAAAACACTGACGAGTGTTCCCAGTCTTTCGACTTTGTCGCAACGTACGCGCACTTTGTGGTCGATTGAAGAGACTTTCCCAGTAATTGACCACTGGAAGGAGCAACTGGAAGACTTGATGCGCCAGAAGTGAGACTTCGGCGCGTACAATGAAATTGACGCTTCGCTGCGACTGGTCGGCTACGAGCGGGGGTGCCCAGAAATAAGAGCGAAGATTAAGATTCTCACAAAGCAATACAGGCAAGTGCAAGGAAAACTCTATCGAGTGATAGATTTGTTGGATTACTTTTGTAGTGACAGGCAAAGTTTTTGACGTTCGAGTGCTTCTTGCTCGAATAACATTGTTGATAAACGGTTCTATAGAAATATCGTAACCCGAATTTCGGCGATGACATCTTTTATGGCACGCAAGCATCACCTGGTGCATTTTATCTGACCCAAGTTCGAACCGGATAAGCTTGGGTCGTGTAGCAGTGGTCATAAAATTGACCGCGTTCAACAAAACCAATCTGCATCACTGTGATCGTGATTAAAAAGTGCCCATGTGACACCGGTATTAGTGGCATAATCACGCTTCTGACACCATAGAGGTGCTCTGTAAGGGCTATGACCTAGAACGCGCCGACAGCCCAGCACTTCGCAAGGATCGCGTTCCGAAAAGCTCCACTTTATTGGGTGCGAAGCACCTTAGGATCTCGTGAGCATATATATGTACTATTTCGTGAATTTCGTGAGCATATATGTGTACGCTCCTCCAAATAAAAATTTTGTTAGAAGTAAGCGCTCCCTTCTGTCCCTTCCCTTGTCCTATGATTCTAACGCGCTACGTCGATTAATTATGTCTTACCAACATTCCCAACTTTATACTCTAGTCAGGATCTCGGCTTGTCGGCGTCTAATGTCGTTGCGGTCTATCATGAATAGGTATGCGCCACGGAAATTGGAGAGATACCGCCACTAATGCCTGTCCACTAAAGATGAAGAAGGCAACAGTTCGGCCAGCAAATAGCCGACGACGCTGGTGGAGACGAAACACCCTTGCCTATGCATGTGGTAGGAAGCTGAAACCGGGAATGTAAGGAAGAAGAATCTTAGAGTAAGCTGCATTCTGACGCAGTTTTCGGACGACGTTAGTGCAGCGGAGATACCCTTCCTTATATGTGTGGTTTCAGGCTTGCGCCACTATAGTGACCCATCAAAGTGCCCCATATGTACCTCAAGACACTGCACGCTTTGCCCCTCCACATGTTTCGCGTTAGTGGAGCTGAAACGCCCTTCCCTACATGCTTCGCCTGCACGACTAGTCAGTCATAATTTCTAAGCACCCTCTGAAGTTTATACATGAATGAGCATTTTCTGAGCACTCAAAATAAGAAATGGATTGCACACGCAGACTTCGCCATCGTTTTCAGGGGCCCGAATCTGGACGCTCCCTTAAATTTTGTGAACACTTTGCTGCGGGGTATCGGAAACTGGTGTAATGGAACCTACTCAGGAATGAATACTAAAAATCTCAAGCAATCATGTTTCGCCCAGGCAATAAGGACGTAAACCTTGAAAGTAGGCTGTGTACAATGAAGACGTAAAAATATGAAGTGAGGTAAAAACACCAATAACTACATTTTCAGAAAAAGTTTCGTCTCAAGGGTGAAGCAACTATGCGATGGCCAGAAACAAGAATGTCATGGGGAACGGCAAGCAACTGGAAACTTCCTGCGCACTGCTCAAATAAAGAAGGACGCACAAAAAAATGCACACAGGGCGAGCGCCAACTCTCACAGTTAAGTTCGCCCATATTTTGCCTCTTCTAGAGCAGCTCACTCTGTTCGCAAACGCGGCGCTGCAGTCAACAAAGTGACGTTCAAAACTCTCCTTCAAGAGATAAGCGCGTGAAAATTGGCGACCACACCCTCTATGTCAAAGTACAAGTCGTAGGCGCACATCCCAACTCTTGCGAAACAATTGGAATTGGAGACAAAAGAAGTTGGCAGTGGCATGTGAAGATACACTGCCCTATTCACTTCCCCTTATTTACATTGAGATGACTGCAGGGCAGTCATCTCAATGTGATTTCGCGTCTTCGCGCATCTAACACACTATCATACATGTTGCGCGTTCTAGTATACAGGGTGTTTCAAGAAATGTGTCCAATAATATTCAAAAATCTATCTATCTATCTGCTGCTATCTTCCCTGCTGCCGTTGAACTTAAACGTGGGAGTGTCAGCCAGCGCCATCTGTAGCCAAGCGGTGAGTGTGGAACACCATTTTATAAGCCAGTGTGGTGTCACGTAGCACGTGAACTTATCACGAGCGGGCAGCTGACCAATAGTCCCTCGTATACAACCTAATGACACGAAGTCTGCCGGTACGAGACCCTTGTTAATGAATAAGGGAAAGAGGTGTATACCTAAGGGCTCGTTTTTCCGTGTTTTGACACAATATTAATGAGATCTAACAGACAGTAATGACAAGGAATGTATAGGGGAAGTTATTAGAACAAATGGAATGTCAATAAGAAGAAAGAAAAGTGGGTGAAAAAATAACCAGCCGTGAGCAGAAATCGAACCTAGGTTGTATGCGAGGGACTATTGGTCAGCTGCCCGCTCGTAATAAGTTCACGTGCTACGTGACGCCACAAAGGCTCATAAAATGGTGTTCCACACTCGCCTTTGGGCTACAGATGGCGTTGAGTGACACTCCCACGTTTAAATTCACATATTAACCCCAAAAATGTGGGTTGGGGGAAGGCCGCTGTGATAGCTCAGAGGTAGAGCATCGAACGCGTTATTTGGAGGTCGTAAGTTCGATTCCTGTCCATGGCAGGTTATCATTTCACCCACTTTTTTTCTTCACATTTACATTACGATTCGGTTTTATAACTTCCCCTAAACTTTCCTTGGCATTGTCTGTTAGATCTCATTCGGATTGTGTCAAACCATAGAAAAAATGAGCCCTTAAGTTTGAGTATACACTTCTTTCCCTTATATATGTGTATAAGAAGCCACACGTCGCGAATAACAATGTTTTCTCTCTCAGCTCCCTCATTTCAGACGTTTCATAAGAATGAGGTAGTTGCGCTCTTTCACATTTCGGTTTCGCTGCAGAATTTTGGAGAACTTCATTGATTCGTTGTTATTGCTAGAAGCCACATTCCCAAAATCTCAAAGTGACAATGTGTTCTTCAATTGAATGAGGTGAATTGTCCCATTTGACTGAAAGGCCTTACTTCACTAAATAAAATGTTAGCTAATTTGAGTTTCTTTATTACTGTTTCAACTGATGTCTTCAACCCTCTTAAGATGGCTGCTGCTAAATAAAAAGCAACTATGAAGACGGCCAGTTAATAGCGCCTTTTGCTGATTTTTAAAGAATATTGGACACAATTCTCTAGACCCGACCGACATATGCATTATTCAATGGCAACAAACTCTCGTTAATTTGCTAATGTTTGGCTTCAACTACGTTAATATATCTACATGCATGTTGACATTTTGTGGGATGATGCGTGTGTGTGCCTGATGAAGAGGACGAAGAGTGATCTCCGCTTGGCCCATGATAGCGTTGAACATTCGATTTTGCTGAATACACTGATGGCTTTAAACTTCCCACAGTACGTGACGGCGTGGTTAGCGGAGTTTTTGACCTCACGGAAATTTTATTGTGTCAAGGATGAGTCTCGTCATCTAGATACAAACAGAATCGCGGATTTCCCCAAGGAGCAGTTCTCTCACCTCTTCTATTTAATATACTGATGAGCTCCATACCGAACTGCCAGGATATCTATGTCTATGTATATGCTGATGGTATAGCCTTCTTTTCTGTTGACAAATATATTTTTGCTCTAAAGCAAAAATTACAAATATGCTTGAACATGCTAGAAAGATGGCTGCAGACAATTTCGATGGCTTTAAATGTAAGAAAGAGCGCTCTCTTGGCATTTCCAATAGCCGATTCCATTTCAATCGACATTGTATATTACCAGGAACCCATTCCGCAAGTAGACTCTCTTAAATATATGGGCGTTTTGTACATTGAAAAACTTAACTGGAGTCCACATATAGAGTACATTACGGCGAAGGCTCAACGGGCTTTAGGCTTATTGCGAAGAATGAGTAATCGCAAATTTGGCGTACGTAAAAACACCATGTTAATGATATACAAAATGTATATGTGCCCAATATTAGAATTTGGATGTGTCTTGTTTTCAGGAGGACCTGCGTACAAAACTAAGCACTTGGTTCTCTTAGAGCGGGAAGCTCTGCGCTTGTGCCTGGGGCTCCCTAGGTTTACAGCAATTCATGGTATTTATCAGGAAGCGCGTCTTCCTGCATTGCTCGGTCGATTCCGCTTGTTAACAATACAGACATTTATAAAATTTTACAGCTTACTAGTGAGAAGAGCTGAATACGTTTTCATCAGTGACCCAGATTCGTTCTTTCTCGCTCAGTGGCCTCGTTTTCATACACCGCAGATAATCTATGTACAAAAGAAACTGACAAGTATAAATGTCAACATTAGTGACGTAATTGCTTCTGATATCTCAAATAATATTCTTAATATAGAATATGATGAGATCTTTCCTCCACAATCTAAATTTCAATCTCGCAAATTCTTAGAGAACAGGCTAGCATATTTCCTACAGCATACACAGACTTGTAACATAATAACCACAGATGCTTCCGTCAATGAGAAAAGGGCAGGCGTAGGAATAGTCTCCCAATCACTCGACTGGTCATTTGCTGTGAGGCCGACCGATTTCACTCCTGTTTTTGAGGCGGAGCTAATGGCAGTCATCATGGCACTGCGAAAACTTCCGCAGAACGAGAACACAGCAATAATAATTACTGATTCACTTTCGGTATGCACAGCTCTTACAACTTCTCACATCTCTCGTGCCATAACGACGTTACGATCTTTAGTTCCGTCTCAGCTGAAGTACCTAAAATTAGTATGGGTACCAGGTCACTGTGGGTTAACATTGAATTAAATGGCCGACGCCTTAACCCGCTCATCGATAGATCTCCCAATAAATCAGGTTCTCCCAGTGGTAGAATACTTCACCGCAATCAAGTTTAGAAGAGCAGCTATCCACACAGATCGGATGGAAGCAATAACACCGTGGACGGAATATAATCACCTAAAATACCCATGGAGATCGCAGTGGAGCCATCCTTAGCAATCAGAAGTGATGATCACCTGATTTCGAAGTCGTGTCCCCCCATTAAACTTTTACCGGTACAGGGCTGGTCTGACGATATCACCCCTGTGCCAATTCTGCGGAGAACTGGAAAATATCGCACATTACTTTTTGACATGTGCAAGACATTCTCGTATCAGAACTCGATTTCTAATTACTTCTTTTACAAAAATAGGCCTGACCTTATCGGAGGAAAATATTTTAAGCTTCGTTGCCTCAGGCTTGGGATACGACCACAAGGATGCATTTGATGCCATGTGTAATTTCATTATAAATACTCAACGAGTGCCATTTTAACCAGTTATTTAAAATTCTTCGGCATTTCGTTAGGTTAAAACTTAAGTTTCTAAATTATTCCCGTCAGGTTACTACGGCAGTCTGCAATACAGGCTCAAAAGCATATTATATACTTGCAGTTAAATTGAATATTTTACGTATATTTGCCATTTCATTTCTTTAATATTGGTTTAAAATTCATAGCTTACCTAAACTAACATTTACCCGTCTCTGCGTTGCATTCTTGTCCAATCCCCCAAAGTGGGTACGTGCCATGTAACTAGGATAGCAAAGCAAAGCAAAGCAAAGCTTGGTTTCTGGTCTACCGGTCATGCCGCTGCTGCTGCTGGTTTGAAATATATTTCATTCACAGCCTCTTCGATACGGCGTCTCTCTTCCATAACATATTTGGTGGAGGTGGAACGTTCCCCTCTCCTCACCCCGAAGCTTCGCAGTGGCCGCACCATCCAGCCTCCGGCCATGGCGTCTAATGATAACAACCCGTCGCCGCCATCAGCTGGAGCGCCAGCTATTACCTACCTTGCGATGTCCCACTCCCGTGATCCCGGTACGTTCTCCGCCCAGCCTGGCCTTCACGTCGACTACTGGCTCCGCATGTACAAGCGCGTTAGCCTGTCTCACCGATGGGACCCTACCATGGTGCTCGCCAACGTAATCTTTTACTTGGATGGCACCCTGGGTGTATGGTTCGACGCTCATGAGGCCGAGCTCACCAGCTGGGACATCTTCTAGGACGGACTACGCGACATCTTTGGGGACCCGTCCGGTCGACAAACGGCCGCACGACAAGAACTCACCACTCGAGTACAGTCATCAACCGAGTCGCGTGTCTCGTCCATACAGGACGTGCTCGCGTTGTGCCGCAAAGTGGACGAGCAAATGACCGAGAGCGACAAGGTGTGCCACATACTCAAGGGCATCGTGGACGACGCTTTCAACTTGCTCGTGTACAACAATGTCACGATCATCGATATCATAATTAAGGAATGCCGCCGCTTCGAAATGGCCAAAAACCGCCGAGTTCCGCCTCAATTTTCACGGCCCTTGCACGAGAATGTCACACGCCCTTGCACGATAATGTCACACGCATCGTTCGGCGCGTGCTTGAGGTCGCCCGTCCGGTGCCGTTTCTCGCACTTCCACTCGACCACGGCACCGTGCAAGCACCTCCGGCGGTGTCAGTTATTCAGGCAGTCGTGCGGCGAGAAATTGCTAACCTTGGTTTTCCTGTAACCTTCTCCGTCTCCCGACCGGACTACAGACCGATGTCAATAAATGCCCCACGCCACAACCCATACTCTCTGCCCAGATCCCGCAATCCGACGGAATGGAGAACAGCAGACGACAAGCCAATCTGCTTCCGCTGTCACCGAGTTGGCCATGTCTCCCGCTACTGCCACAGCACTTGGACGCCCCCCCCCCCCCCCACGTTGGAGCCAATTTTCTTTTTCTCATCGGTCATACGTGTACCCCCGTTGGTATTCGCCCAGCCGTGAGGCTGCTTCCGACGCACCTAACAGCCGCTCTACCGCTCGTTCACCGTCACCGAAACGCCGCCATTCTCCGTCGCCCCAATTTTGTCGCTATCCATCGCCGACTAACTATGAATCTTCCTGGATGGAAAACTAGATTATGCAGCTTCTGGAGGTAGTGCTGCATAAAGTGCGACTGGCCCAAATCCTCTGTTGACGCTACCTACTAATAAGAACTTGCTGGAAGTGCATGTGGACGGTCTTTCTTTGACGGCTTTAGGTGACATTAAAGCTCAGGCGTCTATAATGAGTGCTCGTCTCTGTCGCCGCCTCAAAAAAGTACTCACGCCTGCCGCAACACAAGCCGTCCGTGTCGCCGACGGTGGAACTGTGGCCGTCATTGGAATGCGTACCCCTTGTATTGGCCTTGCCGGCCGTTATGGGCCTGTTTTATTTACCGTGCTCGACATTTGCCCTCATGACCTCATCTTCGGGATGGACTTTTTATCGACGCATTCTGCCTTGATCGACTGTTCCGACGGCACTCTTTGTTTAAAACTTCCTCTTCTTCCAGCTTCTCGCCCCGAGCTGCCGAAAAGCCTCTGTACCACAGACTTCAGTTGGATACCGCCACAAGCCCTCAAATTCATTAAATTGGCAACAAGTTCACCCGTTGTTGACGGTGATTATGTCGTCACCCCTATTCCAGATGTTCTCCTAACTCGCGACATCACTGTGCCACACTCCGTCGTAACCATGGCCGCTAACTGATTATGTCTGCCCATTATCAATTTTGGTTTCACGCTGCAAGTAATACCACACAGAATTTCAGTCGCCACGCTTCTACCCTTATTAGACAGTCATGTCACCGCTTTTGCGGCAGACGCATGCTCCAATCTTCCATGTCGCCCGCAAGATGCCACATCCCTCGATGCGGCCTTGCGCCCTATGATCGACCCGAAACTCAAACCTGAGCAATCCGACGCCCTATTCTACCTTCTGGCTTCCTAAAGTACGACATATTTGACATCGACAGCAGTCCACTTGGTCAGACTTCCCTCGTGAAGCACCGCATTAATACTGGTGATTCTTTTCCCATTCACCGCTGACCATACCAGGTGTCTGCCACAGAGCGTAAGGTAATTCAAGAAGTCAACAAGATGCTAGCCAAAAGAATTTTGACCCTCCTCGAGCCCTTGGGCCTCTCCTGTTGTGCTCGTTAAAAAGAAAGATGACATGTGGCGCTTCTGCGTCGATTACCGCCTTCGTAATCGAATCACGAAAAAGGACGTTTATCCTTTGCCCCGAATTGATGACGCCCTCGATTGTCTTCATGGCGCGCGATACTTTTCTTCAATCGACCTATGTTCTGGCTATTGGAAGATTACGGTGGACGAGAAAGACCAAGAAAACATTGCTTCTGTAACTCCCGACGGCCTATACCAATTCAAGGTGATGCCGTTTGGGCTATGCAACGCCCCAGCCACGTTTGAGCGTATGATGGACTCACTATTACAAGGGTTCAAGTGGTCAACATGCTTGTGCTACCTGGATGATGTCCTTGTATATTCGCCTACATTTGAGACACACCTCCAGCGTTTGTCAGCGGTTCTCGACATCTTCCGCACTGCTGGCCTTCAACTAAACTCGTCGAAATGTCACTTCGGCCGCCAGCAGATTACGGTGTTGGGCCACCTTGTCTACGCATCAGGTGTGCAGCCTGACCCAGAGAAAATTCGTTTCATTCATTTCATTTATATATTTTCACCAAAACAGATACAGTGTGAAAATGGGGGGACGGCAAAAAAGCTGCAGTTATTGCAGCTTGACTAGAACCGCCCATCCTACGTAAGCAATGACAGGGTAAAAACAAAATACAAGCATAAAACGAAAAAAATAAAATGAACAAGTAATAATACAGCCAAAAGGCGAAGTAAATGACAGGCCAAGGTACACAAACAAAAAGGAATATTTCATAAACACATGAGCACAATCATTCGCAGAGTGTGTCGCTTTTGTACATAAGATTGGTACACAATGATGTTACACAAAAGAAATAAATAAAAAATAAAGGTACACAAAAAATGATGCAGAGCATCACAGAGTGACCTATGTAAACAATACAAATCTACAAGAATAGTGTTTGCACCTTGATAGTGTTTATTCTGTCAATTTTTATGTCTTGTTGCTCATATGAGTTGAGTATAGTAGGTAGCATGTGGCTAAGCTTTTGGGTGCGGTAATTGGTGCGATATAACGAAATTTTCCATGGGGGTTTATATCGATGGAAGTAAATGGTTTGAGTATGTTCAAGATTTTCAAGTGTCAGAAATTCGTCAAGTTTCCCTCTGTATGCACTAGTGTAGAATTGTAACAACCTGAATTTGTATATGTTATTTGCCTTAACAATTTTATGTTAAGAAAACGTTGTCCTGTGTGTTCAAGGTATGGTATGTTTTTTATTGCCCTGATCGCTATTTTCTGAAGTATTTTTAGCCTACTTACATTTGTTGACGTATTGTTTGCCAAAACTAAAGCGCAGTAGTTCAAGTGGACATGGAGAAGAGCCTGATATATGAGTCGCTTTACAGTAACGGGCAAAAGACGTCGACAACGATTTAAAGTGCCAACCACGCGTCTCAACTATAAACTAATATGGTCTGTATGCTCATTTCATGATATATGTTCATTAAAAACTACTCCAAGCGGCTTAACTGATTTGGTCACTGCAATTTTGTAGGAGCCTAGGGTAACATAATTTGGTACCTGCAGGGATATGCCGAGAGCTCGGAAAAGGACACATTTTGTTTTTGATTCGTTTAACACTACATTGTTCTTGGTAGACCAAACACGAAGCTTATAACATGTGTTGGCCGCTAAAGCCCCGAGAGTACTAAAATCTTTTCCAGTAAAAAGCAATGTGCAGTCATCAGCATATATTATGAAGTTACAATTTTCACCAATTCTGACTATATCATTTATGTAGTATAACAAAAATACAGGCCCCAGAATACTACCTTGTGGTACCCCGGTTTTAATTGGCTGTGTACGCGATTTGAAGCCATTTATCTCAACATACTGAGACCGCGCACTGAGATATGACTGCATAAGTTTGAGTGGTATTCCCCTAAATCCATAGCATTCTAATTTATTTAATAAGTGGGCACGACAGAGGCGCCGAGAGCATGATTCTCAGGAACCCCTTCTTGCTTGTTATTCAGGTGCTGCTTCATGTTCGTGCCATCTGCGCATCGGCGTTCCCTTGTACCGAGACGCAACCAGCAAGATATGCTGCCTGGAGCACGTATCCGCCCGTGTACGCGATCGACACCAATTCTTCAAGCCTACGCACTACTACTCCGTCCCTGGCGGCGCATCGAGTACCACCATCAGCCACGTCATCGACACCAATGGATATAAGAAGAAGCGCTCAGCCGGCACCGACCAGTGGGCACGACAGAGGCGCCGAAAGCATGATTCTCAGGAACCCCTTCTTGCTTGTTATTCAGGTGAGAGACTACCGTCCGGAGCTTGAATATCATAGTGATGATGTATGTCTTGTGCTTCTGCCGTGCCCACGGTCGCTACTACTTGTTCTTTCTGCAGTGTATGACTGTTTTGTAGACCTGCTACCTCATTGTGGGGACGTTGAGTCGAACCCTGGCCCCACAGAAGCTATGTTTTAGAAGATTTTAGATGAAATTCGTCTACTCAAAGAAAGTTCAGGTACCGCCACACAACGCTTGAGTGAAACTTGTGATAAGCTCTCAGCAATTGAGAGAAAGCTAGATGAACTATCTGGCACCGTAACAAGTTACACCACTAAAGTAGACAAGCTACAACAACAAGTGGACAGCCTCGTTTATAAAATCGACGACTTGGAAAACCGCAGTCGGAGGGGTAAATTGATAGTGTACGGTATCAAAGAGATGAAGGATGAAAAGGTGGAGTTGCTAGAGCAGATATTATCGAACGACATTCTTGGTGAAATACTAAAAGTGAAGAACGTCGGAATAGAATGTATTCACAGGATAGGTAGAAAAAAGGAAAACAAATGTAGACCAGTAATTTTCAAGCTGGCGGACGGTAGAGACAAGGCGAGGATACTAAAAAACTGTAAAAACTTGAAAGACACGGAATATAGCATATCAGAAGACTTTTCGTCTCGCGTCCAGGCTGCCCAAAAAAAAACTTTGGGATAGCACTGCTGAACTAAGAAAGAAGGGGATAAAAGTGACGCCGTCGTTCGACAAGATCAAAGTCGATGGTAAGCTTTTTGTGTGGGACGACACTCTTGGAGCGAGAGTCCCTTTCGCTCCGCAGTGACGATTGCCACCAAACCACGACCGAGTTGATAGCAAAGGAAAGAGCGACTCTGATGTGCCTTCGCTCACGAATTCCAAACCCTTTTCTGTTTTGAATATAAATGCACGAAGTATTTTAAACAAGTCTGATGATCTGGAAAGCGTTCTCACCGTATACGATCCCGACGTCACGGCTGTAACAGAAACGTGGCTAAGTGACGAAATTCCTGACTCAGTAGCGATACCGAGCTCCCACAAAATCTATCGCTGTGACCGGGATTCGAAGGGTGGGGGTGTGGCACTAATAATATAAAAAGGCCTAGACTATACCCCCCTTCCCCAATAAAAAACATTGAAATGGCTTGCATTGTTCTTCACCATCCGACACTCAACATCTTTATCGGTGTATTTTACAGACCACCAAATTCCAACATTACAGTACTTGAAGCATTTGCAGATTATGTAGGCGTGTATGCCAAGCGCTACACGCATATGGTACTCTGCGGTGATTTTAATCTGCCCCGAATTGACTGGGATTCGATGTGTGCCGTTACTACCTGCGATCATTCCGAACTACTGCTTGATGTTGTTTTTTCTTGTAAATTAGGCCAAATTGTGCATGAACCTACTCGTGTTTCGACAAACTCAAGGTCACTACTTGACCTTGTCTTTCTTTCTGAATCCGTTCAACGGCTCGGTTTTGATGTCAATGTTCTGCCCGGGATTTCAGATCACGAAATAGTACAGTTTAAAAGTCATATGTTGCCCTCAAGTTCGCGGGCAATCATTAAGCCATTTAGAGATTTTAACAGTGCTGATAATGAAAGTATCTTGGACTTCCTCGAACTAGATTTCGACACTTTTAAGAGCGAACACAATAACGGGTATCTCGACGTAAACGGATTATGGCTGCACTTCAAGACGGCCGTGCATACTTGTATTAACAAATATGTCCCACAAAAACAAAGAAAGATTAACCGCCAAAGCCCGTGGATTACGCGTGACATATTTCACTTAAAACGTCGTGTTAGGCGTCTCTCCCGAGCGCCCAAAACGCCTAACGTGTTACCTTCCCTAAGGGCTGACCTACGGAAAAAAATCAAAGAATCAAAGTATCACTTTTTAATGTTAAGATGCACGGCTTTCTTGTCACCAACCCTAAGAAGTTCTGGACTCGCATCACCCAAAAGAAAGACCCAGTCGGCAAAATTAAAATAAACAACAGCGAAGTGTCCGATGCCTGCTCGATAGCAAGGGCTTTTAATACTTTTTTCTCGTCTGTATTTGTACGTGCAACCCAGTGCTGCACTAATTTCAATATTCCTAGCTTTGACATTCCCGATATAACTATTACCGAGCCGGGAATATTTTCGGCTTTGCTCCACATTGACCCTAAAAAGTCCGCAGGTCCCGACAGAATACCAAATGCATTCCTTTACCGGTATGCGGAGTGGTGCTCGAAATACCTTTACATTATATTTAACGAAAGTCTACTAAGCGGTGTGGTTCCAGACGATTGGAAAACTGCAAAAGTTACTCCTGTGCATAAATCCGGCGATAAACTTTCTGTAAAAAACTACCGCCCCATATCCCTTTTGTGTACAGCCGGTAAAGTTTTGGAGCACTTTATATTTAAACACCTAGTAACGTATCTTGAGAGCAACATATTTTTTACGAGCAATCAACATGGTTTTCGGCGTGGATTTTCCACGGTTACACAACTAATACACACGACTAACGACATCTCAAAAGTTTTAGATAAGGGGGGGGGGGGCAAATTGACGCTATATTCTTGGATTTCGAAAAAGCTTTCGATCGAGTACCCCATAGCAACCTGATGTTAAAAATTCGAAACTTGGTCAAAAATGAGAAAATAACTCAGTGGTTGGACTCCTACTTATCAAGCCGGTATCAGTACGTTCAGATAGGTGACTCTGCCTCTCACTTGTCATCAGTTGATTCTGGAGTCCCACAGGGCTCCGTCTTAGGTCCGTTGCTCTTCATTATCTATTTAAACGATTTAAAGTTCGACTGTACGGTGCGTTTCCGTTTCTTTGCCGATGACTGCGTTGTTTATCTCCCTATTGAATCGGTAAATGACCAGAAAGTTCTCAACAAATACTTAACAGCTGTCAGTAATTGGTGTGCCGATTGGAACATGAGCCTCAACACAACAAAGTGCCGCCAAATGACAATAACGCGCAAAAAGTTTCCATTTCAATATGCTTATCAAATTAACAATGTTGAATTAGAGGTTGTTAATGAGTTCAAATATTTGGGTGTAACCATGACATCAAACCTCACCTGGAACAAACACATACAAAATATTACATCATCAGCACTGCGCAGACTTTGGCTTCTAAGACACCGACTTCAGCACTGTACAAGCAGAACGAAAACCGTTGCGTACACTACGCTAGTCCGCCCCTTGCTCGAATATGCAGACGTTGTTTGGGACCCACACACAAAGACGGATTCAGCGATGCTCGAACGGGTACAAAAGAAAGCGCTGCGATTTATTCACAACGCATACAGCAGGCGAGTATCCGTGACAGAACTGCGCAGGCGTTCTGACCTACCAACACTAGAGTCCCGCCGTAAATTACATCGACTTAAAATATTACACAGCTTAGTCAATGGTTATTCTAAGCTTGACTTCAATACTTATCTCGAATTCAACATGTCACGCCCCACCCGGAACAAGCACAACAAAACAATCCTAATGCCTCTCACGAGAACAAACGCTCACCGTCTATCCTTTTTCCCGAGAACGATAGCAGAGTGGAACACTTTGCCACGCGACGTTACTAACTTAACTAATCAAAATGCTTTTTTAACGGCTATTCAAAATTGTGTATGATTGGAAGTGCTGGTCTAGTTCCCCTGTTCTATTGAACTAACGTATTTCACGTGTTATCTTGCTACCATGCCACAACGCACACTGCTTGTCTTTTTTTCTTTTTTTGTTTGTTTGCGCAATATTTTTTATCTTTACATGGCAACATCCGATTAATTTTTTTTCACGCTTCCTGGTCAATGCGCGTAGTGTACTTTGTGTGTTTTTCATTAGACTAGCATTGCCGGTTTTATTGTATATTCATGTAGCTATTTGTAACGAGAATTACTGCTTGCGAATCGTGGGCCGTGTTACTGATTGCGTACGCTTGTGTGTCGTGACAATCTGTAAGCTTACTGCATTATTGCTTCCCTGTGTACCGCGGACCGTGTTACTGGTCGCGTGTAAACTTTGTGTTCAAACTCTGCACTGTACCACTCCTGCCCTGGCTGCCAAAGGGTGGCTGGCAGTATTGAATAAATAAAATAAATAAATAAATAACAGTTCATAAGATACGCAATCAAAGGCTTTACTAAAGTCCAAATACAATGCAAGTGTCAAAAGTCTCTTTTCGACATTGCAAAGTATGACTTCTTTTTGTGCTAATAAGGCACTTTCTGTTGAAAGTTTCTTTCTGAAACCATTTTGGCATTCGTTTATTAGATTGTGCTTTCTCGAGAAACTGTCGATTGTGCCGTTTATTATTTTTTCAAGGCATTTCGAGAAAACTGGTAGAATAGGTATTGGGCGATAATTACTTAAGTTATCTCCGGACTTATATATTGAAGTAACTTGCGCTAGTTGCATGTTGGTTGGGAAAATACCTGTTGATAACACTAAGTTGTACATATGTGCTAGCACTTCTGCTTTGAGGTCTAATACACACTTTGTTGGTCACATTCCTATGCCGTCAGGATCACAGCTCCGACTATTTTTCATTCTACCGAATAGCGTAATTACTTCAGATGTAGAAGTCGGTTTAAGAAAAAGTGTGTTTGACAAGTGAGTAATGTCAGTTGTTGTTTGCGTCTCTGGCTGGCATTTCCTATTTTCACAAAGAAGTCATTAACTTTTTCAGCAAGATCAATGCCGTTTATTATCCTTCCATCTATTTCAAGATTACCAATTTTTGTGGCAGGGGTTCCTCAGTTCAATACTTCACTTAACTTTTTCCACATGGTATTACGTTGCTCTGGACGTTCCAGGTCAAAAATACGACTGTAGTAGTCTCTTTTCGCCATTTGTTTATCTTTATTCAATCGATTTCTAAGAGCCTTGTATTCAACCCATAAGTCAGCATTACGTGTTTTGACGAACTGCTGGTAAAGTTTATTTTTATGGTTTTTCTGACACTTAAGGTAGTTCGTTATCCATAGCTTCCGCGATTTGCTTGACCTGTGATGTGCCTTGAGAGGAAATGATTCAATGTAAAGTTCCTTGAATGTTGCAATAAAGTTGTTATATGAGTTGTTTGCATCTTCATCTGCCATTATATTATTCCAATGTGTCTGCATGATGCGGCACCTGAAGTTCTCTAATGTGTTTGGTGTTATTGAGCGGTACATAAATTTTTTCTGCTTTACATAAGCCAAATTTATATGCATATTTAGGAAAATGAATATAGGCAAGTGATCACTTATATCAGAACTGATCACCCCTCAAATTGTTTCTTCTGTGGTGGAATTTGTAACAAACATGTCCAGCAATGACACTGTAGATTCAGTAATATGCATAGGCACAGTAATGACATTTTAAAAGAGTTGCACTCAAGCACTGATAAAGTTCAGTACTTGTGACTGAGTTCTTCAAGACATCTATGTTGAAATCGCCACCGGTAAGCATATAATTCATGACACTTGCATATGGCAAAAGACGATCAAGAAATGTTAAGAAATCAGTTGTAGAACCACCAGGAGGGTGATAGACAACAGTAAATACATTTGTGCCCTTCTTTAGACATAATGATTCGTAGTTTTTTTGTAATAAGGCTATATTCTTTGACTACTTCACAAAACTCAAGTGTTGTTAGAATGGCAATGCCTACCCCTCTACTCTCCATGCGATTTAAAAAGAAGTGATCGAACCCTGGTAGCATAAAATGTTCTGACTCATCAGTATACCACGTTTATGTGAACATTAAAAGGTCAAAGTTTGTGCCACACAATTCCAACAGCGAGGTGACATCACACGTGTTTGGTTGAAGTGATCGGGCGTTTAAAGGCATCACTTTGAACAGACCACGGGCGTTTTTTCTAGATTTCACAATGCGCTGAATGTCCTCAGCGGTGATATAACTAGCCAACAACATGGTAAAAAGAGCCATCACCCAATACTTCAAAAACTTCACTTGTTATGTGCCGCTAATTTTTTCAACATCACTTTCTCGATAGATTGCCACGATAGGTGACGTCGCCGTGCGACGGGAAAAAATGTTTCCGTTTCTTGTCCAAACAAACTTCCAACCATGTTCACGCTTTCGTGAGGTTGCCATGCCCAGTAGTCTCTTCATTTCCGGACGCAAGTGCTCATTGACATAGATGGGGGCGTCACTTTGCAAGCCGATGATAGCGTTCGTTATCTTCTTTTTTCGAGCGACATTGAGAACCCTGTCACGCTTTTCACGGCGTTGGAACTGAACAAGGACGTTTGGTTTTTCTTTATCTTTACTCGGCCCCCGGTGACACACATCGACGTCACAGGCTGATATGGGTTCTCCGAAAGCTTTTCCAACTTTTATCAAAAGCTGTGCAATGCTCTCATCGGCTGCCTTTACAATAAGTGACCAGTAAAAGAGCGAGGCATTGTGGGATGCGTCGTCTGCTACAGGCTTCCGGTTCGAGAAGAGTATATAGGCGACGGCGAACCGGTTCGCCGCAAGCCTCCGATTATTCGGGATACGTGCACGTGGTTGCCCGTTTATCTTTGTCCCGATAAACCGTGGTTGTTCAGCCGTTGCCTGCTCCAACTCAACCGTGAAAGGCAAACGGCGTGTATCAATTCCCATGGAACGAAGAAATAAAATGCGGTAATGCGGTGCGCCGTGACTGTGAAGTGAGTGACAGGTAGCCTTTGAATACAGAACGTTGAAGCCACAGTGTTCGCAAAAACAATTTTATCACAGATACGTGTGCATTCCACACTAAAAAAAAGCTTACGCGTAAATTTGCTGCGAATATTACATAAAGAAATAAATTGTCGCGCAAACGCCTAGCAAATGTATTATGGGAACGTGCGGCTGAAATTGACTTGTCATACGAGATGAGCGCCGGTCATTGCACTCATATATATGACAACAAACGCAAAATCTTCACTCAAGAGTTAATTTACACGAAGCGCTGGACGAGCCCATTTGCGTTATCTTGGTGAAACTGTGTGCCAGGACGGCACCACAAGGAACAAGTGCGTTAAAAAAGCGCAGGGTTTTGATTATTCGGCGCTGTCTACGTCTGACTGTATTGTTTATGTGCCGCCGTACCGCGCAGCTTGATCACGATCACCGTTAAAATAAGCATCTGACTTCGACTAAGAAATACATCCTATAGCGCTCTGAAGGCTAGAAAAAAATATCTCAACGTACTCCATAAGTGCTGCGCTTCATGCCAATCCATCGATCCCGAAATGAACTCTGAGCACACTGCTACAGTTATCCCCATCCCCTGAGATTTTTAAATGGTGATCTTTTATCTGCAGTAACGTATCATACAATGAAAACTGTTTTCTGCATCGACTGATCTGCTAACCAAACTGACAGTACCCCCGAGCAGCATAAAACCATTGGAGATCATTTTAGTGCGATAAAAAAGTTTTCTTGTCGTTCATGGCTTTCGTAGCTTGTCATCGTCACAGTCACGGTTAGCAAAAACAAAAAACCAACTTCTAAAGCACTGATATTGCACGGACACGTGTTTTTTACAACAGAGCTGCACAAAAATGCGCGCGTGCCGCTGCTAACCCGCGTGGTGCGTCGAACCGGAAGCCGTCATATCCCACAGTCCCCTGCGATGGCCCATTTTACCGGTCACCTATTCTCTTGATTTCAATGTTTCGATTTCGCGAGTATTGCTCAGATTTTAGCATATTCGTTTCACAGGTAGCAAGACCCTTTTCTAGAGTGATGATCCTGAGTTTGAGAGCGTTAATTTTCTTTCTTGATTTGTTTGTTCTCGTTCAGAACAAAGTCAAGTCGGCGATTCACATCATGGAGACTAATGCTAACATGACTTAAGTTGTATTTTCTCAAATTCCACACGCATCTTGCGCTCGTCTGTGCACATGCCTCGTTCAAAAGCCTCTTTCGTGCTTTTCTATTCAGTTCTCGTTTCCTCCTTAAATTCTTGCAATAGTTTGGCGATTTCTTTTGACGTGATAATTGCAGAGACTCACAGCAAACACAAAGAAAAATAAATCACAGGAAGCAGCGACAGCGGCTAGAAATATTGCACAACCTATCATAGATCAATGCAAGAACCATAGGTACAGGAAAGCTCGTGCTGTCATGAGCTTTCCTATATCCCAGTTTGTCAAGGACGTCCGGAGCTTTGTGGGACTTTGTTCCTATTTTGGAAGGTTCGTGAAAGATTTTGCGACGATCGCTCGACCACTCACCAACCTTCTGAAGAAAGACGTGACTTTTACGTGGGGTTCTGCCCAAGCTACCGCTTTTTCTGACCTCATCACCCTTCTCACGACTCCACCTATATTGGCCCACTTTGACCCATCTGTTCCGACAGAAGTCCGAACCGATGCGAGTGGTCACGGGATTGGAGCCATCCTAGCCCAACGCCAGCGGGGACACGACCGAGTTATCGCCTATAAGCTAGCCACCTACTCACAGCTGCCGAGCACAACTATTCAATAACGGAGCGTGAATGTCTTGCTCTTGTGTGGGCAGTCAGGAAGTTCCGCCCATATTTATGTGGCACGAATTTCTCTGCAATAACGAACCACCATGTGCTATGTTGGCTTTCGTCACTGAAGAATCCTACGGGCCGGCTCGGGCGCTGGGCTCTGCGACTGCAAGAGTATACCTACACGGTAACGTAAAAGTCCGGACGCCTACATCAGGACGCAGACTGCCTGTACCGCTACCCGGTTGCTGAGTCGAGCACTATGCCTGACACCGACACCGAGCCTTGCGTCTTTTCCCTTTCGCAAATGACATGCATCGGTGACGAGCAGCGCCATGTTGCGTTCTTGCGTGCTATCATTGAGCGCCTCGAATCACCATCTTTCAATCAGTCCCATCGCTCATTCATGCTCCACGATGGTGTATTATACCGCCAAAATTTTGAGCCGGATGGACCGGCCCTCCTGCTTGTCATTCTGAAACGCCTTCGCTCGGAAGTTCTACATGAACTTCATGACCTTCTGACTGCTGGTCACCATGGTATGTCACGCACTTACGACCGAATACACCGACGCTTCTTTTGGCCAGGGCTTGCGCGCTCAGTCAGAAGATACGTTGCAGCTTGTGAGAAATGCCAGCGCCGCAAAACACCATCAACACTTCCCGCCGGATGCCTTCAACCACTTGACATTCCGTCAAAACCGTTCTTCCGCGTTGGCTTGGACCTACTTGGCCCTTTTCCCTTTTTCTTCCTCGGGTAAAAAGTGGATAGCCATGGCCACCGACTACGCCACGCGCTATGCCATCACACGAGCTCTTCCAACAAGCTGCGCCACAGATGTCGCCGGCTTCCTCCTCAAAGACGTGATATTGCAACACGGAGCCCCACGGCAGCTGCTTACAGACCGTGGCCGCACCTTTTTGTCGAAGGTCATAGCCGACATGTTGCAGTCCTGTCAAACGAGACACAAGCTGACTACGTCATGCCACCCGCCAACCAATGGACTCACGGAGCGTCTAAATTGAACTCTTACAGATATGCTCACTAAGTATGTTTCTACCAACCACACCGACTGGGATATCACGTTGCTATACGTCACATTTGCCTACAATTCTTCTCGCCATGACACTGCCGCTTACTCTCCATTTTTTTGTTGTTCGGTCGAGAACCTACATTACCCCTAGGTACAGTCATTCTGTCTACCGCAGCACCGACCAGCGAATATGCCCTTGACGTTATCACTCGGGCTGCTCACGCATGTGAAATCACCCTCACTCGCTTTCTGGCCTCTCAAGAGAACCAGCGGCATTTGTACGATCAACGGCACCGTGACGTGCACTTCTTACCCAGTTCATTGGTGCTGCTGTGGTCCCCGAGCCGTCAAATCGGCTTGTCGGAAAAACTTCTTCCCCGCTACACAGGTCCATATCGAGTCCTTCGTGGGGTTACTCCTGTGACATAAGAAATTGCCCCTGCTGCCTCATCGACTTCAACTGCCCACAGACCACCGATATCTTACATGTAGCCCGCTTGAAGCCTTACCACTCTCCCGCTGACGTTGACATCTAGATGCACCGAGACGGCGCTTCTGCCGCCGGGGATTATGCTACATGCATGTTGACATTTTGTGGGACAATGCGCGTGTGTGCCTGAAGAAGCGGACGAAGAGTGGTCTCCGCTCGGTGTCTGGTCTACCGGTCATGCCGCTGCTGCTGCTGGTTTGAAATATATTTCATTCACAGCCTCGTCGATACGGAGTCTCTCTTCCGTAACAATATTTAGGACGTTAAACAGCACATATAAATCAACTCCGTTAATACAGACGATCTCTAAAACATACCGAGCGTGAAGTGCCGCAACAGTGCGAAAAGAGCGGTTGCGGACAACCGAGGTGACGAAGTCCACGTGGCTTTCTTCTTCAGTCGATATAGTGATTACGGCGTAGTCCACATATGAGTGCGACATTTAGCACTTTTGTTCTGACTTAATTGAATCTTCGCACAATGTCACAAAGCAATACCGAAGCTGAAGAAAATGGAAAGCTTTCTGTCGCCATCCGTATGCTGGCATGAAACTGGCACAAATACTTAATCAGAGATCTTACATATAATGTGCGTACTGTTGCGTTTGTGGGGCCCATGTGTCGGACTAACTATGGCATACAGTCAATTGACAACCAAATTGTTCTACTGTGCAACAAGATTCCTGAAGTATTCATTAATACGCTAGGGAGAATAAAACATTACAAAATTTATTAAACGTATTATAAATGTAATACTCTAAACTATTTATAAGGTGCGCGTGCTGAAGATGGGTAATATTTGAAATACATTTATTGTAATCATCGGTTTTCATCATTCTTTTTTATATTTGACTCAACTTGTATGTATTTCAATATATGTTAATAGTGCTTATCCTGCATTTTGCATTTATTGCTAAAGAACAGCTTTGTTTAAATACATGAGTAATATTTTCCTGCTTGTTATAGTGTTCTTCGTTTATTTATTATTTTTACGTATGTGTTGAATATTTTCATCTACTGTTTTGCTGTACCTGCCTGAGGTGCCTCACAAAAAGTGGGCCAAGTCAGGACACACTCTCCTTTTTAGTACCTTCGTGCGCATTTTGTAAAAATTACCGACGAAATACATAAAAAACTCCACTGCAATCGACAGTCCATCACGACGGGCAGACGATCAGTTGTGGCCATTTTACCTGCGAAGAACTATCGTCTTGTGTCAATATAGCTACGTTGGTGGTAGTGGTGGTATTAAGAAAAGGGTGAACAGCATGTATCGGGCTAATTAAAGACGGGAGTCTTGCGCCTTGGTCACACAGGGAACAAAGCCGCAGAAAGACGAATATTGCGGCTTTTACACTGCCCTTATGCTTACTGTTTTCTTGATACTTTGATAATTCTGCATTTGGCTAATGCAGTCGTTTTTTTTAGTTCTGTACGGGAAATTTGGATTAACAAGCTTTTAAGCATGCATATATATATATATATATATATATATATATATATATATATATATATATATATATATATATATATATAAAATAAGGGAAAGAAGTGTATACCTAAGGGCTCGTTTTTCCGTGTTTTTAACACAATATTAATGAGGTATAACAGACAGTAATGCCAAGGAATGTACAGGGGAAGTTATTAATACCAATGGAATGTAAATAAGAAGAAAGAAAAGTGGATGAAAAAATTACCAACTGTGAGCAGGAATCGAACCTACGACCTTCGAATTACGCGTTCGATGCTCGAACGCGTAATTCGCGTATATATATATATATACGCGAACGCGTATATATATATATATATATATATATATATATATATATATATATATATATATACAATGAAATAGAGGGGGTGTACGTCGAGAAAGCTTCAGACGCAGCTTGGTGAAAGGTGCTTTAAGAGGCAGGTACGGCTACCGGCGAGTGGCATGCGCGAGCTACTACTATACTTCTGCCACCGATCATTATCGTCTTCTTCAGTAGCAGCAAAGCGTCCGTTATTCAGATTCATTACAACTCCCCACGAAATAAGGTGCCATCCTGGCGACTTATGGACAAGTAAACACGGGAGGGTCGTAGCAGGGCTTAAGTCTCGACACGTGGACAATTTGCTGGCCACGACGACGTTGGTCAAAAGATGGTTCCAGTGGCTCGATGAGGTAATTCACCGATGACGTTTTTTATAGTATACGATATAGGCCGTGATACTTGGGGAGCAATATTGTAGAGAGGCCAGGTGTAGCAGAAGGCACATGCAGCCAGACGAGTGCACCTGGATCGTAGGATGTAGTGTTAACTGATACGTCATGGTGGTACTTTTGGCGTCCTTGGTCTTGGGTTGTGAAGGATCTTGCCAGTTGGCGGCACTCTTCAGCGTATGTAGCGGCTTGAGACAGAGTCGTGGACTCTGAGGAGTCAGGCCTGTATGAAAGAATGGTGTCCATAGTGCAAGAAGGTTCGCGTCCGTAGGAGGAAAAAAGGAGAGAACCCAGTAGTGCTTTGAATGGCGGTATTATAGGCGAACGTGATATACGGGAGTACTCGGTCCCAATTGGAGTGCTCTGACGAGATGTACATACACGTAGGCCCGTGTGCTCAGATTTGGGTGCACGTTAAAGAACCCCAGGTGGTCTAAATTTCCGGAGCCCTCCACTACGGCGTCTCTCATAATCATATGGTGGTTTTGGGACGTTAAACCCCACAAATCAAATCAATCGAGATGTACATACACACCATGTCACCAAGGGTGCGATTGAAGCGCTCTGTCATTCTTTTGCTCTGGGGATGATAGGCGCTTGTAGTGCGGTGAACGACGTTGCACTCACGCAGCAATGCTGTGATGACGTGTGAAGGAGAATGTGACCACGATCACTCAGTAACTCTCGAGGTGCTCCATTACGTAATACGATGCTGTGAAGAACAAAAGTCGCAACGTCTTTTGCTGTAGACGAGGGAAGGGGTGAAGTTTCGGCATACCGCGTGAGGTGGTCGATGGCAACTACGATCCAGCGGTTACCGTCTGCAGTGTTGGGAAGGGGACCATAGATATCGATACCGACACGGTCGAATGGTCGGGATGGGCATGGTAGGGGTAATAAGGTACCACTGGCGTGATTAGGGGGAGTCTTTCGTCTCTGACACGTCGAACAAGCCTGAACGTACTGTCGTATAAAACGGTACAGGCCACGCCAGTAATATCAAAGCCGCATGCGAGAATAGGTCTTCAGGAAACATGCGTTGCCACATTGGCGGTCGTCATGAAACGTGGAACAAATTGCCGATCGCAGATGACGTGGAATCACGAGTAGCCACTGACGTCCACCAGGTGCGTAGTTGCGTCGGTACAGCACGTCGTCGTGAGTGGTGAAGTACTCGACTTGCCGACGCAACTTGCGAGTAAAAGGAGAAGCCGTCCACCCAGCCAGAATGTCTAGAATCGAAGCAACCCAAGGGTCCTTGCGTTGCTCAGATGGCGTGTCGGCGATGGTGACGGCAGTGGCATCACAAATGAGACTTTCGTAGCAGGCCGGGTCCGGGGGTAGGGGCGAACGGGAGAGGGCGTCTGCGTCCAAATGTTTCCGGCCGGAGCGATAGACCACGCGAATATCATATTCTTGAAGGCGTAACGCCCATCGGGCGAGGCGACCACTTGGTTTCTTCAGTGACGACAACCAGCAGAGGGCGTGTTGGTCAGTCATGACGTCATAAAGGTGCCCATACACGTAAGATGGAAATTTCTCTATCGCCCAAATAGTGGCGAGGCATTCCTTTTCAGTGACGGAAGAGTTGATTTCGGCTTTGCTAAGAGTTCGGCTTGCGTACGCAACCACGCACTCTTGAAAGCCGTCTTTCTGCTGCAAAGGAATAGCACCTAGCCCGACACCACTAGCACCGGTGTGGATCTCTGTGGGTGCCGATGGGTCGCAGTGTCGCTGAATAGGCGGCGACGAGAGGAGGCGGCACAGTTCATTGAAAGAATCGTCACAGGTGGCAGACTAGGCCGAAAGGTCTCTAGAGCTGGCAAGGAGCTTGGTTAAAGGAGCGATGATCGTCGCGAAATTGCGGACGAAGCGCCGGAAGTAGGAGCAAATGCCTATGATGCTTTGGAGCTGTTTCATGGTGATCGGTTTGGGAATCGCTAAAACGGCTGTAAGTTTGGCAGGGTCAGGAAGAATGCCGTCCTTCGAAACCACATGGCCAAGGATCATAAGCTTTCGAGCAGCGAAATGGCATTTCTTCAGAATCAGTTGCAGCCCCGCGGCGGAGATACAAGCGAGGACTTTCTCGAGGCGGGTTAAATGGGTTGCGCAATCAGCTGCAAAGACGACAATGTCATCTAAATAACAAAGACGAACGTTCCATTTGAGACCTCGAAGGATAGAGTCCATCATTCGCTCGAACGTAGCTGGCGCGTTGCAGAGGCCGAAGGGCATGACTGTGAGTTTGTAAAGCCCGTCGGGCGTGATGAAAGCTGTTTTTTCGCGATCGGCCTCTGCCATAGGTACCTTTCAGTATCCAGAGCGCCGATCTAAAGAGGGGAAAAATTCCGCTCCATGTAGGCAGTCCAAGGTATCGTCAATGCGTGGCAGCAGATAGACATCCTTGTGCGTGATTCGGTTGAGACGTCGATAGTCCACGCAGAACTTGATGGATCCGTCCTTCTTCTTCAGCAGGACAACTGGAGAGGCCCAGGAACTGCTTGACGGTTCAATTATGCCACGTTTCAGCCTATCGTCGACCTGTTCATTGATGACACGGCGTTCGGCAGGTGACACACGATATGGACGCTGTCGTAATAGTGTCTCTTGACCGGTATGTATACGGTGAACAACAGATGACGCAAGACCTAAGGAAGGCTAATTGTGGTCAAACGAGGTTCGAAAACGCTGGAGGAGCTTGATCAGCTGTTCCTGCTGCCCAGGCGTGAGGTTGCGATCAATGAACTTGCGGAATAAATCCATAGGGTCATTGGCGTCAGTTGCGCGTGTACTGGCCCAAGTCAGTATAAATGGCTTGTATGGATACATCGGGTCTTCGAAAATACATTCTAAGGTCTCGAGGCTCCCCAGATACTCGCCGCGTATCAGGATGTGTGTACAAGCAGAGACGTTGCACGCAAAAAGTATCGCCGAACCATTGGAAAAGTTGATGACGGCAAACGGGAGGACGGTGTTTCGGTGGTGCGCACTAGCTATAATTGGTTGGAACAGGATCGTTGAGTTAATGGCAGCAGGGGAAAACACAGGCACTAGGACGGCGGACAAAGGCGCGATGCGGACATCAGCTGCGGCAAACACTTTCGAGGGACTGTGGTGGTCGATATCAAGGCATGGAGTCAACGAACGTTCAGCACGAGCGCAGTTGACGAGGGCCTGATGGGTAGAAAAGAAATCCCATCCTAGTATGACGTCGTAAGATGAACGTGGAAGAACAACAAATTTGACGGCGTACCGAACATCTAGAATAAGAACACGTGCTGTGCACTGAGCCGTCGGCGCGATGAAATGGGAGGTGGCTGTACTCAGAGCAAGATTCGTAAGCGGCGTTGTAACTTTTCTCCAAGCGCGGCACAGTTTTTCACTAATTACAGAAATGGCGGCACCTGTGTCGACAAGTGCACGTACAGCAACACCTTCTACTAGCACATCAATTTCGTTGGGCGGATAAAGAGGAGGTCTTGGAGAGTTCGAAGACGACGCAGTTTTTGCCTCCGGAATTGCGGCTGTCAGTTTGCCTCTCGAGCGGGGCTCGTGTGCCGAAGCATTGGGGAGATAGATCGGCGATGGTGCGGTAATGACCGGCGAGAGTCGACAGGGTGTCGTGGGACAACGAGTCGGTGATAGGAGAAGATGGTCGCTGGGGATTATGGGCAGCCTGATAATTTGCAGAATCATCACGGTCCGGAAGATGGAAGTTGCGACGGTGACAGTAGCGTGCTATATGTCCCACAAAACCGCATGCAAAACAGATGGGTCGGTTATCGAAGGTGCGCCATGGGCTAACGACAGAAGGTGCAGGGGGTGTATTAGGATGGGGTGTCGTGTATGTAGGCAGCGTCGTAGGATAGGAGGACCCGGTGCCCCGGTATGCGCCAGAGACAGGTGGGGTTGGGCGTCTAGCTACGACGGCAGCGTAGGTCAGCGGCGTAGGGACAGGTGGCGATGAAGGAAGTGCCTGCGTGACCTTTGTCTCAATGACCTGTCGTCGACGAGGGTCTAACGAGGTCACTGGTTCGGATGCTTCGGCCACAAGAGAAAGTTGATGCGCAACTCCTTCACGAATGGATTGTTTGATGTGGGGCTGTAAGACGGTGGGATCAGCAGCGACGACGTGCACGAGGGCGGAAACTTCAGCTGTATCGTCAGCGGCCCAGCGCGTCGAGACATGCTGCTTACCCAACTCTTCGTACTCCTGACAGAGCTGGACAACGTCGGTGATAGTCTGTGGGTTTCTAGCGACGAACATCTGGAAGGCATCATCGTCAACTCCTTTGATGATGTGCTTGATTTTCTCGTGTTCGGTTACAGATGCGTCGACGTGCTTGCAAAGAGACAAGACATCTTCGATGTAACTTGTAAAGGTCTCGTCCCTGCGCTGCAGACACGACTACGCAGACGCTGTTCCGCGCGAAGCCGGCGCACGGTGGGACGACCGAAGACCGCGGTGATGGTGGTCTTGAAGGCGGACCAGTTGGTGATTTCGCCTTCGTGGTTCTTGAACCAGAGCCTGGCCACATCAGCGAGGTAAAAGCGCACGTTCGTGAGCTGGTCGCAGGCGTTCCATTTGTTGGAAGCGCTTACGATTTCGTACTCGACGATCCAGTCCTCGACGTCTTGTTTGTCGTTGCCGCGAAAAATTGGTGGGTCGCGTTACCGAGGCACGCCAGTACAGTAGACTGTCGGTGGTGGGGCAGCTTGAGAAGGGCCAGGAGCAATCATGGTGAACAGTGAGGGTAGCGTCCGATTGCCAGATTGATGGGAACCAATGGGAAGTTCCAGATTGATGGGAACCCTGGCTCCTTCACTACTTAAAATAGAGGTGTTGTACGTCGAGAAACCTTCAGACGCAGCTTGGCTTGGCGAAAGGAGCTTTAAGAGGCAGGTGTGGCTACCGGCGAGCGGCGTGCGCGAGCTACTACTACTACCACCGATCATCATCGTCTTCTTCAGTAGCAGCAGAGATGCATCCAAGTGCATTTTCACTTGGTCGTTGTGACGACGAACCTTCTCTTGGGGAGTTGAAACGGTTACCATGGAAGATACCTTCCTTTCTTCAACTTCGCCCAAACACCAGTTGGGACCTCTGCCAAAATTTCGAACTGCCACCTTGTCTCCTTTCTTGAATCTTGGTCCCTTCTTTTTCTTTTCAGCATGCTCCATGGACTTGGTTTGTGATTGTTTTGGCATCATCTCTTTTTCCCTCCTTCTGGGAATGCAAAGGTCCCTCTTTGCTTTCATTGAATATGCCGGCATCAGCTCGGAGGGTGATGTTCTGTTTGGGCGGGGTTCTCTGCGGTACATAAGCAGCCATCTTGCAAGTTGGAGGTTGAGATCTCCCCCAAAGGTTTTTTTGAGACCGTCCTTCACTCTTCTGACAGCACGCTCAGCTAGGCCATTTGATGCTGGGTGAAAGGGGACTGTTCGCAGGTGCTTATTGCCATTTCCCAAAACAAAGTCTTGGAAAGGTTTGCCACTAAAAGGTGTTCCGTTGTCGATAACAATACACCTTGGTAGTCCAAACCTTGCAAAAATGTCCCTCAAATGTTCTACTGATTGTTCAGCTGTGGCACTTGATACGATGGCAACTTCCAGCCAATTTGACTTGGCATCCACTAGTATAAGGAGCATCCTTCCTTCAAGAAGGCCTGCGTAATTCGCTCCCAGCACTCATTTGGCTGAGGCCATGGCACTGGTTCTGCCCTGGCCGGTAAGGGAGAGTTCTGTAGACAATGTGCGCAATGCCGGGCGCATCGTTCTATTTCAGCATCCATTCCTGACCACCATACCAACAACCTAGCCATGCCTTTCATGACGACGATCCCTTGGTGCGCCTCATGAAGCAGTTCCAAGATATGTTTCCGAGCAGGAGGTGACACTACAACTCGATTTCCTCAGTACAGTGGATTGTTGTGCCCGCTCATCTCGTCCCGTCTTTGCCAGAATGCTTGGAAAGCTTTGTCTGGAGAGCTCTGCGGCCTCCCAACTCTGACCCATTTCAGGACTTGTCTTAGGGTATGGTCACTGTCGGTGAACTGCTGTAGTTGCTTAACCAACACTGCTAGCTTTTCCAGCTTGGAGATTGCATTTACCAGTTCCGGTGGTTCAGGTGGCTCTGCATAAAGCTCTGTCAGTGGTAATCTACTCATGGCCTCAGCGTTTCCATTGAGGTGCCCTGGTTGGTGCTCAGTCGAATAAGTGTAGGCTCCCAGTATGAGGACCCAATGCTGAATGCGAGAGGCAGTCATCACTGCAATGGCTTTGTCTTTGAGACGTCCCCACTACGCCACCAATCGCCAAAGAGAGGGAAGACCCCTCAACCCGCTTTTTATCCGGTTCCCTCTTGGCTACGTGTCTCAATCACTTTCCACATACAGGGATTCGTGCTGGTGCCGGGAAGTAAGAGACGTCACGATTTTTTCTTAATCATGGACGCATTTAATTCAATAACAAGTGCAAATGGCGTACACACATATTGTCCGTGAACGACATCTCTGTTACACGAAATTGTAACACATCAGCAAATACTCGCGACACGCGAATCAGGACACATAAGCGAAGTAACGGTGACAATGCAAGGGTGCCTCAATACAGAGTAAACACACGACGACACAAATGATAAAGTCATAAATTAATAAAACCGCGCAATGTCTCAATATGCCGCATCCCTTCCCGCCAAGCTCGTTTAAGTAAAGGAGATGAAGTTCGTCTCACTGAATGTCCATGTAGTCGGGGCCTCGGAGTTGGCTGCTCGAGTCGGGGCCGAAGGTTGGTTCTTGGCGTCGAGGTCTGATCTGTCCTTTTCGTCGCCGTGTACTTCTTTTTCTCCCCTCAGAATGACTCTCCTCGCCTCTCTCCTTCCTTGACACGTGGCCGCTTTTCTCGAGTTCCGACTCTGTCCTACCGGGGCACCAAACCAATCGCCACTATCGACGCGGCATATTTTCTTGTCAGTCAGAGTGTATCATCTTCGACGGCCACCCCTGCGGCCCACACCAGTAGAAAACCCTCTGCCAAAGCCGAGCAAGTAACAATGTACAAACTCAAGCCTCAGAGAGAGAGATGGGCGAGCTGTCCCAAGACACTTTAATTACGGGCGAACAATGGTCCCGATGCTTCCGACAAAGTGCGTCATCTGTAATGGCCAACGTCCGGAGTTTGCAGTGTTGTGCTGAAAAGTTTTCGGCCGAACCAATTGTCCCGGTTTCTGGTACTTGATGAGCCGATGTCCAGACCAAGTGTCAACGTTTCCATGCAGCTCGGTGTCTCCCGCGAAATTCTCCGTAGCCGCCGCTTCTTCGTCATTCAACGCCGCGGGTGGCCATCTGCGCAGGACGCAGTAATGAGTCCTGGAGCCACGGAGGCTGACGGAAAGTCAGACCGGACCCGGCATAGGCGCTACGGCAGGGTCGCATTCCCCAAACCAACAAAAGGTGCTCTGCTGCTCCCCCATGCCTTAAATCTGAAGGGTGTGCGCGGATTACCTCCATCGTACACTGTCACACTGGACGACAAGGCGCCGCCCGGTCCTCGTGTTTGCGTGTGGGGGCCCGCGAGAACAGTAGAAATAATCCTTCCAGGTACTCCACTCCGGAATGCCCATTCGTTACACCGAAGGTTTTCTTTCCCTTTTTTTATGCGTGGGTTTAAGAAACGAGCGAAAACATCTTGAAAGGACTGGGGTTCAGTGCGTGTTTGCGGGGACGTCACAATCCCTTCATCTTGCAAAAGAATTTTCCCAGCGGGGAAATTCAAACACGAGAAATGCGGGCGCATAGTGCCTTCGGGTTGCGCAGCGAAATTGAGACATTGCGGCTGTCTAATGTTGAATTCCAATGGCGGAGTCGGAGCAAGTTTTTCTGCTCCTTTCAGAGCAAGTGTGTTCCAATGACAGAGTGAGAGCGAGAGTCAAAAGTTCCAATGAGAGAGCCGGAGGGAATTCAGAGCGGGAGTCCCTCCGTGGAGCAGGAAAAACTGCTCCGCCGAAATCGGTGGAGTGGACCGGAACTCAGCGTGACGCATTTCCTTTAACAAGTTTGCCTGCTTGGGGGCGCGGCTGGCGCGGTGCGAGTTGTGTTGATAATGCGGACGGCATGGGCGGCTCGGCTGCCTCGGCAAAGCGTGCAGCAATGCTTCTGCTACTCGATAGCGACAGCAGACATCGTGGACAATAGCTGTTGCACGCTTGGCGTGATATCCATTCCACACAGGTGAATAGCGCTGAACAAGCAAACGAACGATGCGGCGATGCTGGTAAACCACGTGGGAAACAGACAGCGGAAAAGACCACGCGCAAAGTATCCCGGGTAACGCGGCAGCTTCCGCCTTGCTCTAGCAGGGCGGGTTGTGTTCCGATGGCGGATTTGGAGGATTTGCTCTACACCAGAGTCGAGTGCTCGCTCGCGAAGTCGGTCGGCTGCACCGACTCCGCCATTGGAACTCAACATTAGGAATACGATATGCGAACGCAGCACACTTGTGATTCAGCCCTGGCGGTAGCGCATCGCTGAGAGGAACCAGTCTGTGATTGTCGCTGAATCATCACCCACCACGAAGCAGTTTGATTTCGTATTTCTACCGCGCACAACACACTTGAAACCTTCAGAATCACTGCAGAAACTCGTGGATGACGCGTGGACAAAACGCACACTGGTCACAGCAGCTCGTCGGATGGTTTGGCACGCAGCGTTCAGTCATGGGCGTGGAAGGTTCACTACCATGCGAGCACATCGCACACTTCGCCTGCAGTGTCCACTCTCGGCAAAGCTGAACAGAGGATACACACATTTCAAAACGCTTTCATTCCACACATGCACAAAATTTTAAAATCTTATCGAACATCTCCAACCAAACGAAAAGCGGGATGGCGGGAGAACATAGGTCATACAGGCAGCAATACTGAATTACCCTCGCGTACCATCTCCTGCCCTGCCTCTGCTGTACCTGTCGGTGAGGGAAAGGGGCCCTTAGCGCGAATCGCGTGTTCGGATTGGCTGAGAACGTAGCGTAAATGCTGTCCCATGCAACTGTGACATTGAGCGTTGTACATTAATACCGATCACGACGCCCCCTGCCTCCTAACGAGGCGTGACACTTCCGTGCGGGGAGACGCCGTGAAACCATTTAAACTTGAACTTTCACCTCGCCTCGTCGATACCGGGGCTGCTTCATCTCTTCCCACAAGCCAGTCCTCCCCGCATCCTATCGAGGCACGACACTATTGTGTAAGGAAAACGCCGTAGCTTGTCTGTTATCTTTACTTGTCTCATCTCATCACCTGTTGAGCAGCGTCTTTTTAGGTATCTCGACCAACCACCTCGCATAATCTACCTAGCTTGGGCCACAGATGCCAGTCACATATCTTGTCTATCTAAAACTCCCCGTTTCCCACACCAGTCCCCCTCGCACCCTCTCTCCGACACGCGGCGAGGTCTAGGTAATCTCACATTCACTAACTCTAAGTTCTTCCCCTATGTCATAGGTGAAATCGGTTCCAGGCACATCATTCGCTCAGAGGCCAACATCAGATATTACGAGCAACACAAAGCCACAATAATCAAACGAACTACACGTCCTCTTCGAAATCCAATCTTTGAAACGAAACAGGTCTATAAGCAAAAAATCAACGAGGTGCGAAAAACTTTGGCACAGTGCTCACGCAAAAGTAATGAAAGTAGGATATGAGTGAAAACATAGGGATCAAAAACAAAATCCACGAGGGGTGAAAAATTTCGACACAGTGCCCACACAAAAGTATGAAAGTAGGATATGGGTGAAAACACAGGGATCAAAATAACAAGCACCATGGACATTTATGACCCCGACATAGCAGGTGGCCCAAGATCCCGGCTCACCTCTTGTCAACCTGTTCGTCCGCTGTATGAGTGGGCCATAGCGTTGTCTCTTAACCTAAAGGTAGATCGGGGACAGGACCATGGCTTCTAAGGGTGTATCTAGGACTCTTGGCCACTGCTGGACATACGGGTCGCTGCGGCTGCTCTTGTAGTACTAACTCCAGCAGCAGTTCCGGGGGTATGTTAGGCATGTTCGCGTTACCTGCCCCGACGGCTGGACTGCCGGATGACCGTGTCGAGGACTCTGGTCGGTTACTTTGCTCAAGTTCGGCGCGTCCCGAGGGATCCGCTCGTCGCAGCCTGTTTACGTGGATGACCTTGCTTTCGCGCGTTTTGATGTTACGCACGCGCATGGTGACGGACGAAAGACGCTCAATGATGCGATACGGTCCAACCCATTTGGCGACTAACTTCCTAGCCAGTCCTCGCACGACCGCGCTGACCCTGATATAAACTCTCTCACCAACTTTATATTTCGGGTCCCTGCGGGAAGGTCCAAGCTTTCTTTTACGCCACTCTGCCGCAGAACGGAGGGTGGACGAAACCATGTTGTGAGCTCGCTGAAGCCTCTGTGTTTGCTCCGCGCGGTAGTCATCGAGTGTGCCGTAGTGCCCCTTTGGTTCACAGAAAGCCACCCCGGGCACGACGGGGTCCCGGCCAAACAGGAGGTAGTAAGGGCTGTCTTTTGTGCCTTCGTGGACGGCGGTATTATAGGCGGAAGTCGCGAACGGGAGCCACTTATCCTAATCCCGCTGGTCCTCGCTCACGTAATGGGACATGATCCCAACGAGTGTTTCGTTTAGGCGTTCGACAGCTCCGTTACACTGCGGGTGGTAGGCGGTCGTTTGTAGCCTCTTCACACCAAGCACGTCGGATACCTCCCTCATGAGTTTACCAGTGAAGTTGGTGCCCTGGTCTGTGAGGAGTTGCAACGGGGCGCCATAACGCAACACTATGCCCTCGACGAATGCCTTAGTGATCGTGCCCGCCTTCTGGTCTGGCAGCGTGAATGTTTCCGCGAATCGAGTCAGGTGATCAACAAAGACCAAGATGTACCTATTTCCGGACGTCGTACACGGCAGTCGTCCCACAATATCCATCGCAGTTCTCTGAAACTGCTCGTGTACATCAGAGAATATTTGAAGTGATTCCAATCCCACCGGTCCTCGCTCACGTAGTGGGACATGATCGCAACGAGTGTTTGGTTTAGGCGTTCGACAGCTCCGTTACACTGCGGGTGGTAGGCGGTCGTTCGTAGCCTCTTCACACCAAGCACGTCGCATACCTCCCTCATGAGTTTACCAGTGAAGTTGGTGCCCTGGTCTGTGAGGAGTTGCAACGGGGCGCCATAACGCAACACTACGCCCTCGACGAATGCCTTAGCGATCGTGCCCGCCTTCAGGTCTGGCAGCGTGAATGTTTCCACGAATCGAGTCAGGTGATCAACAAGACCAAGATGTACCTATTTCCGGACGTCGTACACGACAGCGGTCCCACAATATCCATCTCAGTTCTCTGAAACGGCTCGTGTACATCAGAGAATATTTGAAGTGGAGCCTGTTTTCGACCCTTCGGTACCTTCCGGAAATACACGACTCGCATCTCCTACAGTATTTGACCACGTCCGCTTTCATTCTTAACCAAAAAATACCTTCTTCAATCGCAACAGGGTTTTGCTTACTCCCATGTGTCTGGCAAAAGGTGAATCATGGTGTACTCTCATCAGTTCGCCGACCATCGATCTCGGTACGACGATTTTCCCGACGTCTGCGGTACTACCCTCCTTTAGTCTCAATAGTCCGGCGCTGTCTAGCCGATACCTCCCACAGGTGTTTTCTGTTGAGTTCTTGCTTTGCTGGATCACCCGTTGAAGTGCCTGATTCCTACCCTGTTCCTCACGGAAATGAGCCTCATCAGACGACGGCGTGAAATCGACCATACCCCCCCCCCCCCCGGTTTAGCGCATCGGCGTTTTGGTTCCGCTTTCCTGGGCGATGTACGATGTCGAAGCTGTACTCCTGAAGGAGTAAGTTCCAGTGCACCAGTTTCGAGCTAGGGTCCCTCACGTTCATGAGCCACCTGAGAGGTTGACAGTCGGTAACAATTCGGAAACTCCTATCGTACAAGTAACACCTAAAGTGACGCACTGCCCAAACGATGGCCAAACACTCTTGTTCAGTCGCGCCATACTACTGCTCCGCCGAATTAAGCTGGCGGCTTGCGTAGGCCACTGGGTGTTCAAGTCTTTCATGGACTTGAGATATCACCATTCCGACAGCGTATTTTGACGCATGCGTCGTCAAATTAAACGGTTTTGAGAAGTCTGGAAACCGCAGGATAGGTGCCATTACGAGCAGCGTTTTTAGTTGCTCGAATGCCGCCTGGGTGCCTGCATTCTATTCGAATGGGCTCTTGCTGGTCAGGCGGGTAATTGGTTTCGCTATTTCTGCGAATGAAGGAACGTGCCTCCTGTAATAGGACAAGAGTCCCAAGAACTGTCTCACCTCGGTTTTGTTTTTAGGTGATGGGAAATCTCTTACGCACTGTACCTTCAACGGGTCTGGACGAACGCCCTCCGCGGACACGATGTGTCCCAAGTATTTAACCTCCGGCTTTAAAAACTGACACTTAGCGGGTTTCAATTTCAAGCCAGCCGCTTGCACTCTCGAAAACACCTCACCGAGGTCCCGCAGATGGTCCTCGAACGTCTCGTTGTATACTATTATGTCGTCTAAATACACATGGCAATGTTTGCCAAGTAGGCTTGCGAGAATCACATCTGCGGTTCTCTGCCAGATGGCCGCACTGTTTACAAGCCCCATGGGCATTCGGTTCCACTCGTAATGACCGGAGGGGGGGTGTTCAAGGCTGTTTTTTCTCTATCACCAGGCTCCATCTCAATTTCCCAGTACCCGCTGGCCATATCCACGACCGTGAAATATTTCGCCTTCCCCAGTTGGGCGAGTGTTTCGTGGACATTGGGAAGCGGATATGGGTCAATGGGGGTAACTTTGTTGAGGTTCCAGTAATCGACGACAAATCGGTATGACCCCTCCGGCTTCTCGACCAGCAGTGCGGGTGCTCCCCAGGGGGAGGTTGAGTGCTGAATTATTTCGGCTGCCAGTAAGGAGTCTACCTGTCTTTCCATTTCTTCCCTTCGCGCGAAAGGGATCCTGTATGCCCGGCGATTTGCAGGTGCCGCCCCTCCGGTGTGAATTCTATGTTTGATAGCTTCGCATCGCCCCAAGTTTGTTGTTCCTGTTGAAAATATTGACTGATTCTGCACTATTATGCTCTCCATCATATGTCTCTCCTTTTCGTCGACGTACGTGCGACAAATCGAACATCTTCAACAGGTCTCCTTCGTCAACGGGGCCTCCTCCTGCTCCCTCAACCATCGCGACCGCGTGGTAGGCTTCTGTGTCAACCAAGGAGCCGACCACTTTATTCTTAGGAAGGTGGATCTCCTTCAATGTTAGGTTTGCCACCCTTACTGGCAATACGCCGTCTTCCCATGTGGTAGTCAAGGTAGGTACTGCAGTTAATCCATTTGTTTCTAGGCCACTAACTTCGACAACCTTGGTTTCGCCTGGGGGCACCGGCGTGCGAGCCCGACCTGCCAGCACGCACTCGCATAGTGGTGGGAAAGTAGCCTCTTCGGTCAGGGAGACAACATTAACATTACGTGGTTTCAGTGGACTGTGGTTCATTTCACCGGAACTAGTTTTTCACCGGAACTAGTTCCGGGCAAGGAAGGTATTCAGCTACTTGTACATGAAGAATGTCGATACAAAATGGAGGAAGCGAACCAGAAAATTGACTGGTAAATACTTAGAAAACACCAGGGGGCCAAACCAAAAAGAATTATTGGTCAAGAAGAAGGTGAAGGAAGCTGCGACCAATATGTGAAGAATTGGCATGATTAAGAAGTCCACACTAGAGATCTATTGAACTTTTAAGCAGGAAATTGCCAAGGAAAGGATCTCTGATAGTGCTCGGGGTAGTTCTCTACTGTTTGAGGCCAGGACGGGAGTATTGTGACCCAAGACTTATCGGGCCAAATACGAAGGGGTAGACACGGTATGCAGTGCCTGTGGAGGGGAAGAGGAAAGTGCCGAACACTTGATAATGTTCTGTAAAGGGCTTCACCCTATAGTTCAGGATGATGTCGCAGAATTTTTCGAAGCACTGGGGTTTAGGGACAGGGAGGGCCAAAGAGACTTTAAGTGGGTAGAATTAACTATAAGGAGGCTATCTGATTGGTGTTTAAAGCTAAGGCATGAGTGAAAGTTAAACCCTTCACTGCAAAGTACGAATCCTCAACCTCACTATTTGAAGGGAAAAAAATATCTAGTTTTTGGTTCATTAAGTATTACGGCTTGGTGGCACTAGCCACCGCCCGATCTAAACGGTACAGCCATATCCATCAATCCATCCATCCATCCATCCATCCATCCATCCATCCATCCATCCATCCATCCATCCATCCATCCATCCATCCATCCATCGTGGTGGGAACCGGCCCGTGGGCGATGGTTTCCAAATCTGAGAAAACCGGGTAATCGCGTGCTATCAACCACGCGACACGCAGAGAGCGGCACCGCGAAAGAGGGGGCATATGGGAGGAGATTGACGGTGTGGCGAGGGTGTTGTGGCGACGATAAATGAGCACCGCTAGTTTTCTACACCATGGGGCTTTTTTACACCGAAAAGGGGAGGGGAAGCCGGGGCAAAGTTTGTAGCGCCATCTCACGGGATTCTAGTGAAGTAGAGCATTATCGGGCAGCGGATAGTCCCTGTGGCGTATTTGGAATTGCTGTAGTTTTCGTGTTTGCAGGCTTCCCATGCACTTGTGGCTGTGTTTATAGCTATGCATTGATTTTAAACCTTTGCTAAACTTTGTCTTGTGGCAAAGCGAATTCAGGCCACACGGAGCTAAAAGAACGAACATTAGACACATTCGTGTACTACCCATCCCTGCCATGCTAGCTGAAGTGCTGTGCGTTGCAGCTGCCACAGACACTAGCATCAAAGTTCTCTATGTTTCATTCAGAGCATGGTCTATGCTTTAGAACATCCTCCAGTGTATCTCTATGCATGGTCTGCACTCCTGCTTTTATTTCAATTTCATGTGATGGCTATGTGGCACTTGTGGCCAGGTATGTTTTTTTTACTTGCCATCAAGTTTGCATGACTGCTTGTTGGACAAGGGCGGGTTGTAGAAAAAAAAGAGAAAAACATCATTTCGAGGTGCTCGGTCGCATATTATAAAGTTGCGCGTGCCCTCACAGCTTCACCGCATTGCACATGCATGCTGCACTGAAGCGCCAAAAAAGAAAAGAAAACACGGGCGCTTTTTTCTGCAGGACGCATCAGAAAAATTTTGTTTTTGTTCGAACCTTACTTGCGCCGCTAGGCAATATTTAATCAGTGGCGTTCTTTTGCCTTAACGATGGCGTATTAGCTTGTCCGTGTAATATATCAAGGAGGCGTTGAATATATGAACGGACGAGGCCGGAAGCTTTACTTTTTTTAAGCCGCACAATGGTGTTTGGAAGGTCTTCGTGTGGCATGACACGTTCCTATTCATAATGCGTAGTTTAGAAGTCAGTGCTGAGCATCAGCTAAAGCTAATTAACCCTGAAGTGACGACCGCGACGTAGAGGTGTGTGATTTTTCCGAAACCCCCTTTCTGACCAGCGACGAGGCAAGGCTTGCACAAGTACGTGATCGCGTCATTTTGTGTTGATCGCATACGACTTAGCAAACATCCAAACTTACATCGTTGATAACAGGCCGGCAAAACGTTGGGCAGAGCGAGGTGCGCAGCGCAGCGGCGATACAAGGCGCGCGCACTGCTTGAAACATGAACGATTGCGAGATGTCGATCGTAGAGGGTTTTCCTTTTCTTGATCACATCGTTCCAGTGCCCACTTGCGTCATGAACGAGCCGGCTTTCGGTTACGAGAGGCGACAGGTGGGCGCACACGATTTCTTCGCGAGTATCCAACTCAACTCGCCGCAGGTCCAAAAGCCTAGAGGGGTTTCCTTTGCGAGCAAGGCGGCCCCCGCTAGCAGCAGCAGCAGCCTCCGGCAACACTATACGAAAGTGCGGGGAGCGACAGCGCGATGACACAGTTAGGCCGGCGGAAATGCATAGCCTCCAAGAGCACTGGCCGCGGTGCATTGTGGGTGGCTCTATCCGCTCGCCTTTGTAAACTCGCGTGCCGGCCTCAGGATGGCTCGCGTGCTATTGGTTCGCCTCTGGAGGTGACGTGCTGGTGACGCGCGCTCTGGTAACGCAGCGACATTGACTAAACTTGCGCACCTGCACCTCATTTTCAGCCATGCTCCCCGCTCTGCCATAGACCCTCTCCGGCTAAGTGGCGCAGCCCCCGCCATAATCCGTGGTAACGAGGGACGGGGTCTGGGTTACACAATAAGGTAGTGAAGAAAAGACTTCAGGTGGGTGCTCGAACTGCCTATTCAGACGCCGCGGAAGCCTCGGAGAGGGCATTGATAACTACCCCAAGATTGCCCGCTTCATGGTCATTTGAAGAAAAAACATGGGGCGAATTTTAGCTCGGCTGCCGAGTCACGGAAACGCAGAGGAGTGTTTACGGCTGTTCCATCGTGCCGAAGCACCCTCGCCCCTTCGGTGTCTTGGATGGATCGCTACCGTGCGGCGAGGGCGTGAGCGAGTGAATTTCGATAAGATGGCGATAGCAAGGTGGTGGTTTCAATGAGCGAAGAGGTTCCGACTGTCAACGGGAAGTGCCTCCGCGACGCCTTCAGCACAGACAGCAGCAATGCCATTAGTACGACCTGTATCATCGTATTAGCTGCCTTGCTGTAGCTGGCGAGGCACTCGTGCGCATCCGTTCATGCAGAGGTCGACGAGGAGGCACTTCACGTCAGATAGACTGGCCGAACTGGCGTCTATTTCGCACGTAAATGTGCGCGCGGCTTCCATGTAATTCGGAACTGCGTCATTGACTGAAACACTCGTCACGTTTGATGTGTTGGCGTCTAATTCAAATGTGAGTGTCTGGGCGTCTGCCATAACAGTCGGAATCGCGTTTCTGCAAGGGCAGTTGGAACTGGTATGGTGTGTGACAGAAGTGCGATGCATGTGATTGAACGTTAGATGGTAATTTCGAACTTGAATTCGCACATGGGCGTCGACCATGCCAGCGGTGGCGTGTATGATGTGGTGATTAATTGCATTAAACAAAACAAAAAAGTCACTCTTCTACAACTCTTGTGGGTTGCATGGTTCGGCTCAGCTCTTACAAGGAAAGGGAAAGAGGGATGCAGGAAGGCAGAAGGGAAGACGATAGCTATAGCGCGAGAACAAAACGACGACATAGAGACAAGAAGGAGACGTCTCCATCTTGTCTCTACGTCGTCGTTTTGTTCTCGCGCTATAACTATCGTCATGCCATACCAACTAGCCCAAGCTGCCACAGAAGGGAAAGGTAGAGAAAGAGTGCGGCGGCAGGTTGTGGGTGCTTCCCTACGATGGAACAGCCGGAAAAACTCCGCACATTCTATCGCGGGTGCGTGCGTGCGTCACCAGCACGTCACCTATAGGCGTGCACGTCCCCTACAGAGAGGAACCAATAGCGCGCGAGCAGTCCTGATGCTCGCGCTGGCGTCCTCCTCGCACTCTTTCTTTTCCCTCTTTCGTGCGATGCGGGGCCAGCAATTCCAAATACGCGTCCCGGCGTTCACCCAACTAAAGTTTTCTTGCACTGTGGGCGTGTCCAAAGCGCCGGCCGGCTCCCGCGTGGACCTTTTGCGGGGAACTTCCGCGCCGCGCCGCTGCTCTGCCGGATTTCAAGGGAGCGTACGATAGCATGGTTCAAGAGCACTTGTAGGGAATACTGGACACACTAGGTGTGGAAGATGGTGTCACTAATCTTTTAAAGGATATCTATAAGGTAACATGGTAGTTATAAAATGGGAAAAACAGCTATCCAAGCCTACAGAAATAAAACGGGGGGCTTAGGCAGGAGTGTCCTTTGTCACCCATGTTATTCATGATATACCTACAATGATTAGAAAACAGACCATAGGGGAGTGCACTTGTCTTCAACCTCTTTTTTATTAAACAAAGAAAACTCGTTGAACATGCACTATCATGCAGCATTGATGTACGCAGATGACATAGTGCTAATGATTAACAACAAGGAAGATTTGCAGAGATTGGTGGACATCTGAGGTAATGAGGGATATAGGTTAGATTTCAGATTCAGTAAGGAAAATTCAGCACTCATGATTTTTATTGATAATGAAAGTAGTGAGCTTAGAATACAAGAGGTCACGCTAGATATAACAGATAAACACAAATATCTGGGCGTATGGATAACCAATGGAACCGAGTACCTAAAGGAACACGAAATATACGTGACGACTAAAGGTAACAGGAATGCAGCGGTGATGAAAAACAGGGCACTGTGGAATTACAATAAGTATGGTGTTGTGAGAGGAATATGGAAAAGGGTTATGGTTCCTGGTCTGACGTTCGGCAATGCGGTGTTGTGCACGATATCAGAAGTTCAAGCAAGATTAAAAATTAAGCAACGTGGAATAGTTAGGCTTGCTTTAGGAGCTCACGGGAATACACCAAATCAGGGAGTGCAAGGTGATATGGGATGGACATCATTTGAGGGCAGGGAAGCTAGCAGCAAGATAAAATTTGAGAAGCGATTGAGAGAACTGGGAGCGGAGCGTTGGGCTAGGAAGGTTTTCAGCTACTTGTACATGAGGAAAGACGATACAAAATGGAGAAAGCGAACCAGAAAATTGACGGATAAGTCCTTAGGCGAAAGCAGGGAGCCAAACCAAGAACTATCAGTTAAGAAGGTGAAGGAAACGGAGAACGATATGTCGAGAATTAGCATGATTAGGTAGTCCGCACTAGAGATCTACCAAACTTTTAAGCAGGAAATTGCCAAGGAAAGTATCCATGATAATACTCGGGGTAGTTCTTTACTGTTTGAGGCTAGGATGGGAGTATTGTGAACCAAGACTTATCGGGCCAAATACGAAGGAGTAGACACTGTGAATTTTTTAAAAGGCTCAGAGCTTTTCAAAGCACTGGGGTTTAGGGACAGCGAGGGGAAAATAGTCTTTAAGAGGGTAAAAATAACTTGCCGGAGGTTATCTGATGGGTGGCTAAAATGAAGGCACGAGTGAAAATTAAATCCTTCGCTGCAAAGTACCAGTCCTCAACGTCACTATTTAAAGAAAAAAGAGATAAATGTAGTTGTTAATTCACTAAGTATTACGGTCAGCTGGCGTTAGCCGCCGCCCGATCTGAAGGGTACAGCCATATTAATCTATCCATCCATAGTGGGCTTTCCGCGCTCGAAGCGCGTGGAAAGCGAAAAGCGTCTGCTACGCGCGCCGGGTAGTTCTTGCGCTGTATTCGCACACAGGGCACTTGAAGTATGCTCAACTTTAATAATGAGGTGTGTAATCAAGCTCGGCCATCGTTAAGAGTTGTGTTAGTGCCTGGGGCAGCAAGGGAACGCAAAAAGTGATCTTTGAAATGGCATCAACGTGGTCATGTTCTTGTGATAGGGTTCAAATACGCTGATTTGGTAGCTGTGCGTGCACAAAAACGCATGTCATGAAAGAAAATAACCAAAGCAACCTGAATCACACGGGCAAATGAGTAATAACATCATGCCTTCAAGAAATACGATTAATGCATAAACTAAATTACTTTTTAAGTCAGCTGAAATACTTGCATGCAGTGACCGCTTGGGTCACCTTTACGGGCTTTTTAGTCACGGTCGCCGGTGTTCGCAGCCACACACACATGTTCTATTAGATAACTTGCTAGCCTTGATATACTACTTTTTAAAAACAGAGAACCTATATATAGAAGAGAACACGGCCGTACCACCGCAATATCTTTCAACTTATTTCGTTTTTGACCTAGCGTACAAGCAACAAAGTATGCCATGCTTCAAGCTTGTTTTCAATTCAGACATTCAAAATACCATGTGCCAGAATAACACAATTTATTGCATGTTTATACAATAAATACGAAAAATAGAAATGTGCCTTAAATATACCACCGCATTGTTAAATTGAAGATACAGAGATCAGCACTCTCACTGTGCAAATTAGTTTACTACAACAAAATACGTCGAGCAACTACAGATGTAATTACGCAACTTTAAGAAATTGTTGAAATATGTATTTCCCACATGCACTTGCCTGACAAAAGTGATCCATGCAATAACATATATTTTAAACAGGTATAGCCGCTGCACTTCGGTGTGATCTGGGGTCACTTATGCGTCGGGATTGTCCTTATCTATAGAGGAATCACATCAGCATAAAATTTTCGAATGAGGTAAAACATGAAACGAATATTCCCTTGTTATTAGTCATTCGTTTTCATAACTCCAGCTATTTAATGATTGATAGCAATGTATATTTACTAAGCCCGAACATCGAGTATACGAAATAAATTCTTAAAGTTACTTACACATTAACACTCGTCGAGTGTTCCACTTTTCTAGCACATGGTGAAAGCCGCGTAAGTAATTAATGCCCCACGTACGCTTGTTTTTTTTTTACGTTCGCTCGTAACATGAAGCTCGTTTTTTTATTTGATTTGTCTTGTTTCTCTGCGTACCTAATATTTTTTCGTACAAATTTTACGAATACACTCACCATTTCAAAATCTATGAAATATAGTTACAAACGAGATTTATGATGACCACATTTTCATCATACGGTTGAGACAAATCAGACCACGCGTCATATTTTAAGACAAAAGCCTTATACTCTGCATGAAACGCGCAAATAGACCGTCGGCGTCGGTGCACCGCCTCGGCGGTGACAGCACGTACGAACATAGGAGTGCACACATGGTTACATGGTTCTCCGTCAGGGTGAGAGGAGGTGAAGATTCATCGCAGCGCCCCCCCCTCATAGGAGGAGGAGGGGAGGAAGGAAAAAAATGAAAGGCAGGGAGGTCAACCAGACGCACGTCTGGTTTGCTACCCTGCACTGGGGGTAGGGGTGAGGGGATTAAAGGAGAAGATAGAGAGAAGTGAAGGGCAACGTGTGTGTAGATGCTATCTTGTCCATTGCACGCTTATAAGCGGTCGCGTAGTCCGGTCGTCTTTAGAAAACTTAGCAGTGCTCACGTCGCTTTATAAAGTGTCAATATATGCGGGTGATCACTTCGCCCCCCCCCCTAGGAGAATAGGGAGGCGACTGCCCTTCCCCCCTCCGCTAGCACGCCTGTGCGTACGAGTGATGCAAAAAATTATCACGTGATGACGTCACCATGACATAAACGATGCCAACGTTTGTGACGCCATCATGACGCCTCTTTGTGGCACCGTCGCTTTACACTGTCTTCGTGATCGGCCAACCAATCACGGATACAGTGCAAAACAAAGTGAGGTGCAGAAGCTTGAATTAAATTACGTAAGACCCTGCAGATAGTGCAAAACTACGTTCAATGCAGGAAACTCTCGGTGGTAAGGGGGGGGGGGGTAAATTAAATTTATCGACTTAAGCAAAACAACGTGTATTTCCCATCTATAGCCGTCTAAGGCGACAGCACAATTAAGGACCTTGCGATGTGTTACTGTTAATGATGGTGTAAAAGGAAAACATATCCAATTTTTCATCTTGTCACCGATTAGTCATGTTAGTCATACACTCTTAAAAAAAGTTAGTAAAAAATTGATTGATTGATATGTGGGATTTAACGTCCCAAAACCACCATTTGATTATGAGAGACGCCGTAGTAGAGGGCTCCGGAAATTTCGACCACCTGGGGTTAAGTTAGCAAAAAGGTAGCAACTGCAAGCAAATAAGTAGTAACTGCAGCGGTTATTACAGTTATCTGACCGTTACTACCTTTTTGCTACCTGTTTACTACCTAAGTTAGTAAACAGTTACTACCTGCAACCGTTACTAAGTTTTAGCGACCTCTTTACTACCTACGTTACTAAACAGTAACTGAAATGAAAGAGGTAGTAACTGCAGCCGTTACTACCTTTCTTGCCCCGTTACTACCTCTTTTCTACCCGGCTTTGGACTATCAATTCCAAAATAGTGTGTGAATGCGATTCTGATAGTTTATCAGAGGAATCGTCTCGACGTATATTCATTACACGGAAAAATGATGCAGAAGGCATTCATAGATCAAGAAAATACACTTTGTTATAAATTACTCAACCGAGATATGTAAACGTAACTCTAATATTATCGAAACGAAGAAGTACACGTTTACGAACCATAAGCAAGTGCTACATGCCTCGTAATAGACAATCACAACAAACTTAGTAAATTACAGCACATATTAACAAGACCGGCAGATAAAAATAACCAGACGGTCACAATTAGCCTCGACGACGTTCGCAGTTGATCCACTGCGGCGTGTCTCCAAATATTATCATTTTTTTGGCGCTTCAAACACCCAAAACGATTGTTACCTTTTAAACGCTGATATGTTAGTCGTGTGAAGCATTCAACTGCACTGAGAATGAGTTCGGTACACTGTTCCAACCACTGTACACAATGCCTTTTTGTGGCAATTTTATATTAAATAAATATGAGATATAAATTTTTATAAGTGAGGCTGATTAAAAGTTTTGTGCTACGTCCCCAAACACACGTAACCAGGTAGTACAATATAGTGCTTGAAGTTTTTATTTGATATAATTCATCCTGAAACGCAAGTGCGCCCTTGTGCCAGACATGCCCCTGCAAAATAGGGGCTATATGTACCCCACGCATACTACATGCATACGTAAAAAACAGTGAACTTGTTTGGTCTATGCATTCTTCGCATTCATGGCACACCCCGCTTCTTACCCGAATTTGTGTAGTTATAAGGCATCGATTAGCCAACAATAGCAGTGTAGTAATAACATGCCAAATTAAATGAACTACGTTGTATCGGTTAGTACTTTTTTCCTTGAAACCTTTAAAAGTTACTACCAATGGGTGGTAACGGTTAGGGTAGTAACAGTTGCTAACTGCTGGTAGTAACAGCAGAAATAGTAACTTTTACCACCCTCGCCGTTACTAACTGCGCTTACTACCAGGGTTGTAACATATGTGACGAACCATTACTACCCCAATGTAAGCAAGTACTACCACCTTTTTTCTAAGAGTGTACTGTGGTACCAATCATAAACCAATTGAACGAGACACGAGAGTTAAGCCAATTAGCTACTCCTTTTTTTTTTAGTACCGCGCTCACACCGTCAGGCACATACCGCTTCGTATAAGCCACTTAAGGCTTTCAACTATCCGAGAAAACAGAATAGGGCAGAAAGAAGACTTAGAAAAGAAACCTAACGCACAAAATAAAAGAGGTCTCAAACGCATTAGCGTGAGCTAGCCATTTACAGCGCACACATCTGCTACGTTCTAATGGTTATTTATATCATTTTTAGCTTATGATCTTCTGTAGCACGTCTACATTTGTCATTCCACACATAACTAAATTAAGCCTCCTTCACTCATGATAAAGTGCGTCCAGAAAGCATTCATCAGACGGTCCAGTATGTGTGTACCATTGCGGTGATATGCCAACTAGACGTAAACAAACCAGATCTCCCTTCCGCACCCGTCAGACACGTTCTAAGCGTGGTGAGTCAATGCGGTATTACGTTGCAGGGACATAGTATGTACTCAATATCGCAAAATTATTGTATTGTTGTCTAACAGCCACAAAAATATCAGGCGCATAGCAGACGCCCGCCGCTTTGCCGCCGCTTCCATCGAGGAAAAAACCCACAGATGGATGGATATATCCGACTGTGCCCTGTAGATCGGGTGGTGGCTCACGCCACCTAGCCATCACTATCACTTTGTGTTTAAAGATTAAATTTCACTCGCGCCTCGATAGCCACCAATCATGCAGTTGGCCTCCTCCTGGTTATTTCTACCCGTTTAAAGTCTATTTTGCCTTCACTCTCCCTAAACCCCAATGCTTTGAAAAATTTGGTGCCATTATCTTCGACTATATAGGGCGGAGCCCTTTACAGAACATTAATATTCGGCCGTTTCCTCCTCCTTTCCAGGAGCAGTGCATACCATGTCTGTGACTTGGTATTTTTCTCGGTACGTCTTGGTCCACAACACTCCCGTTCTAACCTCTAAGAGCAGAGAACTACCCCGAGAATTATCGTAGATCTTTTCCCTAGCAATTTCCTGCTTAAAAGTTCTGTAGGTCTCCAGTGATGATTTCGTAAGATTTCCCATCTTCTACATGTCCCTCTCTGTTTCCTTCACCTTCTTCTTAACCGATATGTTTTTTTTGGCTTGGTATTCGGCTGTTGTCTAAATACTTTTCTGACAGTTTTCAAATTCACGTTCTTCGTTTAGTATCAATATTCTTTGTGTACAAGTAGCTGAAAACTTTCCTAGTCAACGCTCCTCTCCCATTTTTCTCAATCGCCCCTCAATTCTATCTTGCTGCTAGCTTCCCTGCACTCAAACGATGTCCATCCCATGTCACCCTGTACGCCCTGAATTGGGGAATTCCCGTGTGCTCCTAAAGCAAGTCTACCTATGCCACGTTGTTTAATTTCCAATCTTGCTTGAGCTTCTGATTCATGCACAAGACCGCATTGCCGAACGTCAAACCCGGGACCATGAAACCTTTCCAAATCCTTCTCACAATGTCACACCTTTTGTAGTTCCACAGTGCCCTATTTTAGATGCGGAAGCATCTTATACTCGCGCCTTGTAGTACGTCGTCCGCGCCGTCCGCACCGCTTCGCGAACATTCGACAGCTGACGCGCGCGCATGCGCCGTCGCGCCGTCGCCCACCATCTGTGCCGCGCGCGCTTCTCCTTCGAGAACATTCGACAGCTGACAGCGCATGCGCCGTCGCGCCGTCACCATCTGTGCCGCGCGCGCGCTTCTCCTTCGAGAACATTCAACAGCTGACAACGCATGCGCCGTCGCGCTGTATATATACTCAAGGTCGGCGCTCGCTCGCTCAGTTGCCGCTCGTCGGTTGGTTTGTACGGCGCGTCGACGTCCAAGGTCGCGGTGAAATGAATTCCAACGAATCCACAAACACAATGATCGACGTCCCTTCGACCAGCGCCGTCCTTTCGCATACGTGTGTACGTGTTCACTCATTTAACACCCCCTCCTACAACCACGTTAACCAATTCAGCCATCGACCCAAGTAAGTCGCAATTTAACACCCCATTTCACAACCACGTTAACCAATTTAGCCATCGACCCAAGTAAGTCGCACTTTAACACCCCGTTAACCAATTATATGCTCCGCATCCTCCTCAGTGTTCCCCCGAGGGAAGCTGCGGGCAATTTTTTCATAACAGCTGCATTCCTGGTGCCCTTAGTCATTACCTATTTTTCTTGCACCCTTACACACTCAGGCTCGTTATTTATCCATAAGCCTAAATATTTGTATTTATCCACTATTTATAGCATGACTTCCTGTATCTTTTGCCCACTGCCTTTGTTACTCTTGATATCATGATTGCCGATTTCTTCCTGTCGAACTTCAAATTTAACCTATCTCCCGCATTACCGCCGATATCTATCAATCCTTGCAGATCTTCCTTGTTGTCGGCTATTAATACTATATCATCTGCATACATCAATGCTGGTAATGACTGTTCAATGCGTTTTCCTTGCTTGGCAAAAGACAGGCTGAAGCCGAGTCGACTCCCCTCTAATTTGGCTTCTAGTCCCTGGAAATACAGCATAAATAACAAAGGTGACAAGGGACATCCCTGTCGAAGCCCGCGTTGTCTCTCTATAGGTTCAGATACCTGTTCTTTCCATTTGAAAACTACCTTGTTACTTTTATACATATCCTTTAGAAGATTATTTATTCCATCTTCCACATATAGTGTGTCCAGTATTCCCCACAGCATCGCGGCGCGGAAGTTCACCCAAAAACGTCCTCACTCCTCTCATGTATTGGCACGGCGCTTTGGACACTCCCTCATATTCTAGGTCACTCTAGTTTTGCCCCTCAAAACACTCGTATTCCCGGGGGAACCGAAACACTGCCCAGTCTGTTTCACACTTGAGGTAAATCTCGGATCGCATAAAACTTGTTGCGGCCAACGCTGTACTCGCGTGCCGCTATAGCAGATGACATGACTACATACTATAGCCCTTCAACTTCTGCGCATGCACGAGCTGAAGCCGGCACTTCACCGCAGCGCTGGCCACACCAAGATTCATGTGTTCCGAGATCTGCCCTATGTGTGAAACAGACTGTACGGGTCCCATGGCTAGCGCAATGATTCCATCAAATTGACAGGTCGTTTATCTTGTGAGACCACAATATTAATTTAGTTGGCCGATCTCTAACCCTCGGTGCGTGGCAAGCTGAACTATCAAAGCCAAGTTGTGAAATTCGAGGCTGAGCTATTGTCTTCCCCCGTCAACCAAAACACGGCAAAGGGCAGAACCCGTTGCTTCCAACTGGGTTTTAAAAGTAGTTTTTATGCTTCACCAGGGCCTAAGGCAATTGGTTAACACCCTTGACAGGTGATCTGCAATGCACATTGCTGATCATGCATATGGACGGACGCCAACTCATGGAATAAGGTTTCAAAAAGGGATCCCACAACATTTTAAATTGAAACTAAAGTTAAATAACACTTTATGTCAAAATGAAAGTTCACTATATCATATCGTCTAAACAACAATATCATCAACAGTAGCGTCCTATTTACCGAGAAATGAAGGTAAATGCAAGAGAGCACATGCGCTACGCGTAGTAAATTCTCCGAATGATGCCGATAACGTCAGACTTACCACCCACAATTATTAACTTGTACTCGAACTAGCTGCACTAAATTTAAAAAAAAAACTTCCGTGCATCAAGCGACGTAATAATATGCAGATTGTTCGTTTCTGTGTGATTATTGGAAAAAAAGAACCACCGGAAGTTACTGTGGGGCCTAGCGTGAAAGGTTCAAATGGTCAACTTGTGCCTCGTTAAAGTGGATATAGGTCATGTCATGTAGCGGGGACCAGTCGAACCGAGCAGGCCTGTCATCTCGGAAGCCATGGAAGGAAATTGCTCGATGGCCGTTGTTGCTGATGTGGCTCCCGCTGCTTTACTAACGCTGCTACTAGCGTCGGTGGCCGCGCAATAAAGACGAGCAAGGTTGTGCACGTCAACAGTCACATGAGACGTTCTGCTTGAGGCGGGCAATTTGAAGTACGCCAACCCTATGCGTACCACTAAAACGTGCTTTTATTGCAAAATGAGCACTTGCTCAGCACAAACGTAACACCACGACGTTTCTAGATCGCTATTTCAACAATCAACGTCGACTTGATAGCTGAATTTAGTGTTCCTTTAGGAATGGTAAGAAAACGCTGCCGATTGGTTGTCGAGGCTTCAGAGAACGATAGTTATAGCGCGAGAACAAAACGATGACACAGAGACACAGAACACCTACTGAGAGAGACAAGAAGGACACACGCTCGTGTCCTTCTTGTCTCTGCGTCGTCGTTTTGTTCTCGCGCTATAACTATCGTCATGCCATACCAACTAGCCCAAGATGGAGCTATTTTAAAATAGCTCCATCTGTTCTTTAGGATTCTTTTTATCCCATATACTCGAATAACGGTGACATATAGCTGTATTCATGGCCATTAGCTGATTTAAAATCTAGGGTATGGCCTCCAAGACCACCAGTGCGATATCTCGCAGGCAATGTCTATGGTTTCACAGTAACTTCGCCCATCGTGGGAGGACTTCACTTGCCCATGCGCGTTAGCTGAGGCGCTCGCACATCGACGCACCCTTATGCGTTGTTATGCCTGCGAGTCCGCAGCAAACGTTTGTGCCTCTGAAAAAGGCAATATGTGTCAAGGCCAGCCCGCCTGACGCGAACAACTCAACGGCGTCAACACTCGACGGCGCCTTTCTGGCGTGCACGTGCAGTGAGTCACCTCAGCCCGCGACCCGTCGAGTAAACAACCGGCGTCTTCCTGTCTGGCGGCTGACGCAATGCCTAGCGACGTCACTCGTCCTTGGGTGCAGCCACCTGCAGACCTGCAGCGCAGCCTCTCCAGATTCGATGAGAAAGAATGATGCGGTCCAGCGGCGACCCCATTGGAGGAGTCTGACCTCATGACCAGCGGCGCTTCTGGTTGGACATTTGGGTTGGACCCGGTGCATATAAAGGAAGCCCTGCGGCGCGTCGGGAGCGGTCCCATTTGAGAGCAGACCTATGTGTTAGAGAGGAGAGCTCGGCTCTTCGAGTCTCTGTCGGCCCCAGTGCCGAATTTGTAACGCCTCTGTATATATGCTGTACATAAACCTTGGTTAACTCACCGTCGTCTCGTCCGCTCGTCTATCAGCTCTGCGCAGAAGCAGTCGCGAGCTGAGAAACCTACGCTACCAAACGGCTGGTGACCTTCCCGGCGGAGTTCGAAGCAGTGGCGCCTTCGGGACCGTGTTGGCGTCGCCGTCTTTCGAAACAGTGGTTCCAGCGGTGAGATTCGTAGCGCCCTTCGTAACGTCGTCGGAGGCGCGCTTCGTAACAGTGGTTGGCAGCTGCGGGATCGGCCAGCGTCAGCGACATCGATGCGGTGAGTGCCTGATGTTTTCCCCTCAGTTCACCAGACTACTCTAGCTCAGGTTGTAGTAGTTTAGAGAAGGGCTGTGTGAAGCATTGAAGTGAGCTTTGATCGTTTCAAGCCAAGTCGAAGCGCTTTGAAACCAAAGTTAATGCGGAGGGGTAAACACGGGAGTGTAAAAAATTGCTTGCGCGTCTTGCTAGTTGACTTATAGTGGGTACGGCAAGTAAATTGTTAACAGGGGCAAACAGCAAGAGGCTAGTGTGAACGATGAAGAACCTTAAAGTGAAGGAATTCATCGAAATTTGTGAGGAACTCGGCATTACTTTGGGCCGTGCGAAACGAAAGCAAGCGATCCTTGAGATCATGAAGGATGAGGGAGTGTCGGCTGAGGAAGTCGATGAGGCCTGGGTGGATATCAAAGCACGCCGTGAGGAGTCTGAAAGGCGAGAAGTAGAAGTTCGCGAACGTGAAGAAGCTGAAAGGCGCGAACGTCGCCAGCGTGAGGAAGCCGAGAGACAGGACCGCCTCGAGTTGAAACGAATAAAATTGGCAATCCTACAGTGTTCGCAGGCACCTAGCGTAGCTTCTCCGACAGTTCAGGTCAGCAGTTATAAAATTCGGGACCAAATGCCATCGTTCGTAGTAGGCCAGGTTATGGCGAAGTATCTCGTCAAGTTTGAACACGTCTGTGAGCGAAATGCTTTGGAGTGGTCTCTTTGGGCGCGAAACCTATTAGCTCTTCTTCCCGGCGAAGTGCCCGACGCAATAACATGCTTGTCGAGGGAAGCGTTTGAGAGCTATGACTAGGTTAAGGAAGTGCTCTTGAGACGTTATAAGTTGTCGCCCGAGGCTTTCAGGCAAAGGTTCCGGTATGCTAAAAAGGGGAATGAGTCACACGTTGACTTCGCGTTTCGTCTTAAAGCCGATTTAATTGAATGGCTCAAGGGCGAAGGTGTTTATGACGACCGCGATAAAGCGGTGGAATGCGTTGCATTGGAACAATTCTACCGCTGCATCGAGGAGGTTGTCAAACTTTGGCTGCAGGACAAACTTGGTGAAGTACAGCTAAACAAGGCAGCAGAGTTAGCTGAGGAGTATTATACTCGCCGAAAGTTGCACAGCAGGGCAGTGCGCGTTGAAAAGGATGAAAGAAAAGACGGCTTTTCAAAGAAACCTCATCAACGGAAACCCGCTCCGCACCGTAATTTCAAGAAGGACCCGTCTCTTACGAAGGACAGTGTAGGGGAAGGGCAAACAGAAGCGGAGAAATTGAGTGAGGTTCCTAAACAACGCACTGATACCACACGGGCGTTTGAATCACGGAAGTCACTAATCTGCTACAACTGCAAAAAGGAAGGGCACATCGCGATAAACTGTAAGCAAAAGTTTGCTTTTGCAACAATCCGAGAATCGGAAAAGAACATGCGGTTGTTGGAGCCGTATCTCCAAGAAATTAGTGTGAATGGGCAAACGTGTCGAGCACTTCGTGACTCAGCGGCAACCATGGACGTTGTCCACCCTTCATTGGTGTCTCCGGATGACTTCACAGGGGAACGCGCGTGGATTAGACAAGTCGCAGAGGAGCAGAGTGCTTGCTTACCAATCGCTACGGTTGTCATTGAAGGCCCTTTCGGTAAGCTTCGCACCGAAGCGGCTGTGTCTGCCGCGCTTCCCGATCGTTTTCCTTATCTTTTCTCCAACAACTCAGAGCAGCTTCTCAAACAGCACGGTAAATCGTTCTTCCCCAACTTAGCGTACATGGCCCTCACGCGATCGCAAGCGCGGAAGCTTTCGCAAGAGCTTGATCTTGTTCAATGCGGTGAACTCTCAAGTGACCTTGTCGGCGGGTCGACGGAACCCCAGAGAGGAAATTTTCCGCGTGAGTCATGTGAGCAGTCACGCGAGCGGCCCGTCACCGAAGCGACCGGCGCGGTTTCTGTAGAAAGGGGAGACGACATGGCGCCAATGAATCAGAGCGAGAGGGCTGCAACGCTCTTGCCTGTAGCGGAAAGTAGGAGTAGGCTGTCGAGGGTTGATCCAGAGACGCTCATTCGAGAGCAGCGTGAGGACCTCTCGATTGTAGCGCTAGGGGAAAGCAACGTGAAAGCTGCGCAATTGTTGTCGAAGGAGTATAACGACAAATCGGCGAAAAAGCGCGCTTTTGAAATAGGAAGTCAGGTAATGCTGCCGCAGCCGTCCAAAAGGAACAAGCTTGAGGTTCATTGGGAAGGGCTCGCCAAAGTAATATCGGAGCTTTCTGATACCAATTATGAGGTGAAATTAGGAAGGCGGCCGAACAAAATTTATCACAGTAACTTGAGGAAACCATACGTTCAACGTCAAGCAGTCGTAAATCTGCTTTTGAATGCTTCAGAGGAAGAGGGAGCAGAAATTTTGAGTTCTAGTGATATAATCGAAAGGGGATCGGAGGTAATCTTGGAGCAGTTGAACCTAGAGCCTAGGTTAAGTGAAGTCCAGAAGAAGGAGCTGAGTAGGAATGTTCCTTTTTATGAGAAATCTGGACTCCCCTATTGTAGTTACACAGATGTGCAACGTCGCAAGTACGAGCAACCCTTAGTACCGCATATGTACCGTCGCCTAAAAGTGGCCGGTTACTGAGATGGAGCATGATACTCCGACAGCGCAACTTTGATGTTCGCTAAAAAAAGGAAAGCTAAACGCTAATGCAGACGCATCGAATCGTGCGTTTAGTTAGCACCTTCTCTACCTTTCGGTTTCTCGCTGGCGATTCGGGGCAAAATTTTGACCTCATTACGACCTTAGCTGAGCGCTCTCGTCCAGAATGTGCTCAAGGAGCCAACTTTATGTTCTATTCTATGCTAACAACACCTTTTTGACTGAAGTCACTAATTATAAGTACTTGGGGCTTTTCATATCGAATGATCTCTGCTGGAACAAACACATTACACATGTAACGGCCAATGCAACTTACAAACTGTTTTTTCTATGTCGTGCTCTCAAACTATCCACTCCTTCTGTCCGCCTTTTAGCGTACAAATCAATTGTTTTACCAATATTAGATTACGCCGCTATTATATGGGATCCTTTTACTAAGACTAACATTAACAAATTAGAAAAAGTGCAAAAAAGAGCAGTTCGTTTTGTCTACAATAATTTTTCGAGGACTTCCGTTACTGACCTATTAAGCAGAGCTCAACTTTCACCTTTATCATTAAGATACCGTAACTTAAGGCTAAGTTTCTGTACCAACTAATTAACGGCCAATATCAAGTAGACATAGCCGATATTTTTTCTTTTTCTTCTGGCTACTCTACCAGGCAGAGACATGACCTCACCATAACCCCCTTTCCCACACACAATAATTGCTTTAAGTATTCATTTTTTCCTCGCACCATAGTCGAGTGGAACAAACTAACTAATGCAATTGTTTCAGCACCCTCATTGGCATTGTTTTCCTCGAAATTAGAAAGTGCACTAACCAGTTGAATTGTTGATCGTATTACATACCACTGTACATGCTTGTATAATTGTAGTCTTCTATTTTTTTTATTGTGTGATATTGCCAGTTGAAGTTTGTATTTGCTCTATAAACATTGTATAACCTGTATATATTATATGTCATTGTACTTGCCATTTGTTCATGACTAACTCTATGTACCACCCTGCTAAAATCACCAAAGGTGATTGCAGTATCTGTAAATAAATAAATAATAAATAATATTCTAATTCGTTAAGTTATTGTACGTGTAAAAATTTGAGTTGTCATTTTAAGAGTCTTGTGTCCCACACGTGCCTCTTGATGTAGAGGGAACGAAATTTCGATAGACACGTAGCTAGGTATATGTTGTACTATACTTTGTCTGGTGTTCTGTCGGCTGACCGAGGGCACTTGCTTGTGTCGTGTGTTGTCTGTTGTCGAACCGTTCTTGACAAGTTGCAGAAGATCGACAAGTGCTAAAACCAAGGATCGTCAGAGACGAGCGAAGCTGGCCGGCAAGTTGTGGCGACAAGCCAGTGGAGCTGGGATCCGTCCTCAAGAATGGGATGTGTTCCCGGAACAGAGTCTGGAGCTGCATTCACCCCATGGCCCTGGAGGCGAACTTGGAGGGACCTGGCGAACGAGCGCACCTTACATCCGAGCCCCGTGGAAGCAGCTCGTCTTTCCGGCGCATTGTCTGGCGGCGGGGGTGCTGTTATGCCTGCGAGTCCGCAGCAAACGTCCGTGCCTCTGAAAAAGGCAATCTGTGTCAAGGCCAGCCCGCCTGACGCGAACAACTCAACGGCGTCAACACTTGACGGCGCCTTTCTGGCGTGCACGTGCAGTGAGTCACCTCAGCCTGCGAGCCCGTCGAGTAAACAACCGGCGTCTTCCTGTCTGGTGCTGACGCAATGCCTAACGACGTCACTCGTCCTTGGGTGCAGCCCCCTGCAGACCTGCAGCGCAGCCTCTCTAGATTCGATGAGAAAGAATGACGTGGTCCAGCGGCGACCCCATTGGAGGAGTCTGACCTCATCACCAGCGGCGCTTCTGGTTGGACATTTGGGTTGGACCCGGTGCATATAAAAGAAGCCCTGCGGCGCGTCGCGAACAGTCCTATTTGAGAGCAGACCTATGTGTTAGAGAGGAGAGCTCGGCTCTTCGAGTCGCTGTCGGCCCCAGTGCCGAATTTGTAACGCCTCTGTATATATGCTGTACATAAACCTTGTTTAACTCACCGTCGTCTCGTCCGCTCGTCTATCAGCTCTGTGCAGAAGCAGTCACGAGCTGAGGAACCTACGCTACCAAACGGCTGGTGACCTTCCCGGCGGAGTTCGAAGCAGTGGCGCCTTCGGGACCGTGTTGGCGTCGCCGTCTTTCGAAACAGTGGTTGCAGCGGTGAGATTCGTAGCGCCCTTCGTAACGTCGTTGGAGGCGCGCTTCGTAACAGCGTGTTAATATACCTCGTGGTGAACCTCGATGCGATGCGTGCGGAGAAAGTGTGCACCAAGGCACCCTAGAGCACGCATTCGTGTTCACTTCGAAGGCGAACTGAGCGTATAGTGAAGGCAAGCGTCACTAACTTCTTTCCCGCGTGACATCCCTCCCTGCTTAGCTTCCAGCACATTCATCGGAGCGAAAGAATAGAAAAAAACAATAACTGGTGCGACAAATATTTTAATTCGCTCAAAGTTGACGGATTCTACATAATTTCGTCGTAGTAGATTCATGATTCTATCAACTATTTTAGTGAAACAGGTAAATTGTTACCTGAAAATGGTGGTATAGGGTCCCTTTCATCATATAAGGGGGAAGGAATCATTACCTCCCCGCTCTCTCTATCTAAAAAAAGTTACTTACCTTGATTGACACTTTTTGAATGAACTGTAGTTTTTCTTTCGTTTAGGCAAAGAATGAAATTATGCCTTTCGCTCCTTTCATTTACAGTTGCGCACAACATGTGGCGTATATAGCCCCGCATCTTCGGCGTAATTCTTGGAGTTTCGCTTTCATTGGACACAGGCCGGTGCAGTTTGGTGGTGAACTGCAGGTTGCGTATGTTCTCTGTGCGTACCTGCGGCTGCTCCAACGTCCTTCCTGCGAAAATCACGGCATGCAGGCGATTACGACAGACCGTTTCTGGTGTACATTTACGTATGAGGTGAACAAAGGCGGCAGCGTTTGAGATTCGAGAGTGCAACACCGCCTTAGTTTCAATCTGTTCGATGAGTGCAAATGCCACGGGAACAAACGCTCATGCTCGCATATGAGCTTCAATATGCATTTGCTTCAACCGAGCGATGTCATCATTGTTTATAGTCGCATGAAAATGTGAAAAGGGTTGTATTGATTCTTGAGGAAAAGAAAAAGAAGCACATAATTTCTATCTGTATAATTGACGATGTCGTGCGGTGCCTTGTATAGAATCGGAGAAGGAGGCTTTTGGTGCCTCGGTTTCGGGACATTGCCACAGAGATCTATTTGATGCGGTATGTAATTTCATTTAAGCCACTAAACGTTTTTCAACATGATACCCACTTTAGCCAATACTCGAAAAAAAAGAGTCGGGAAGTAGTTTTTAAAATGTCAATAAATATCAGACATACATCCCAAAATAATCTGGTTTGGCAAACTAAGCTGTCTGGTCGGCTCCAAAAACCAGGTTATCGTTATTGAAATAGTGATTCTTCTTTCTTGGTTTTTTAAAATTTCTCACTCTCTGGATCTTCATTTTCTTATAATAACTTCCTTCTTGTACAATTTTTTTCTTGATAAGCAACAGTGTAAATACGGTCTATAGAATACTAAATGTTTCCTTGGTCAATCCCCCAGAGTGGGTATGTGCCATAGATTTTTGGCTACAAACAGCCGGACCGCAGCAAGGGTTGCTGTCTCCTGTGTCTCGTTTTTTACAATGGCGACGTCTAACAAAGCCTTACGGCAGAAGCCGCCTGCGCTACAGTCTTCGGCGTTGCGGACCCACCACTCGAGGAACGCCGTCCACGCTTCATCGACCATGAAACCTGTCAACATGCCTCTGCACCAAGCACCGATCGGTGCTGCGAATGCCGTCCGGAGATAGTGTCCGTTGCCCGGGAATGCCGTTCCCGCTTCCCGCTGCGACAAGACTTTGCTCAGTACTCTATCAGCACATCAGCCGCTCAAGGGTGCTGTTCGAGCTCCCTCGGCCGAGAATACCACTGCAGTTAGTACACTGCTCGAGGAGTACTCCTCGGGAGTCGGACGTCACCTCTGGCTCTGCGGGCGAATCATCCGAATGCGCCGCCCAGCTATCCCGCACCATCGCACAACTCCGCGTTGTGGTCAAGGCCTTAACAGGTTCGACCTCTGCGCTATTTCCTACGGCCTTGCTGTAGTATCGAGCAGTCGCAGCAGTCGTTAGCCAAGCAGGAATTCTATGTATACACACAAACATCACTATATATACGTATGTCTTCGGCGGCACTCAGGTATACGTGTTGAGTCTCTCGACGCCTAAGGTGTTCAGGAGCACCACCTTCTTGTGCTATGGCGTGGCGTCCCTGGCAGCGGCGTCAATGTAGACCTGTAACACGACGCCACTGCCTCCATGGAATAGGCGGTACACCGGGGCACCGAAGAAACGGAGGCGGAGGGGTAGCCGCGTTCATGATTGCCGAAGAGAGCGTCGAAAAGGAAGTTCGGGAGAGACGCGCACATGGGTAGACCTAGTGACCAAACTGGCACGAAAATTGTAGGAAAGTAGAAATCGATGCAGGAAATACAGTATTCGTAGGATCGCTTGCACGGGTGATGGGTCGACAACACGAGGAAGAAGGCTAGATGCCCACCTTATCGCGTGATGCTCGTGGATTGAACATATCGTCGTCGCCAAAATGTATCGTGCGTTGGACGCGACGTACGCAGAACACAGGGCACCGCAACGAAACGCAGACCTTCAAGAAGTACGCAGCCGTCGGTAGCCAAGCAAGAACTAAATTCACACAAGCCTCACTATATATACATATGTACAAAAAAAAAACCACTAGGGGCCAGCCAACCGGTTCTAAAACTGGAACCGAAACCCCGAACAATGTACACTTGCCAGGACAGAGCACGATCGATGCCGCGTTGGCCGCAGCCGCCTTGGAAGACCACAAAAAGAGCCAACCTGAGAGCCACAGTAAGCTCCGATATACCCCCACAGAGCTGTCCTACCAACTAGGCTGAATGGTGTCGACATGCTCCAGAGTTTCGGCAGCCGTATCAACATCGCTGACTGCCTTCGAAGTCCCGCAATTCCGTGACTTTCAGGACGACACCGACAACTGTGTGGCTACCGTCAACGCTATCGGAGCTCGCAAGGCAGGGACCGAAAAACAGAAGTGGTCCGTAACCATCGACCGCCTTCGAAATGCTGCTGCGGCGAGGCATCGGTATAAGAAGGCGTGCGGCAGCAATTTTGGGTGGACTGGAGCTCCAAGATTCCAGCTGCTTTTGGCCGGAATCCTTCCCACCTCTCTGCCACTACCAAATCTATGCCTGACCGGTACTGAGGATGGAGCTAAGGAGGAGTTTCACATCGAGGCTACAACTGTACGCGCCGCTGAGTTTAGCACTTGAGCTTTCGGTCTGTTCGTCAATACCCGACTCAAGTTCATCACGGTCAGAGACCACTACCGAAGATGGACCTCGTGAAGAGGGTGGCTACAATGACACAGCCGCAGGGAATTGTCTTGACTGTGAAGCTGGTCCGTTCACCAACGTGCCCACTTTCGAACACCGAGCTGGAGCGGAGCAACAGCTGGAAAGTTCATCGGAGCCATCGAGCCCCACGACAGTAAGCTTCTCCGTCTTTCCTACAAATGACATCAGACGCAAGTGCGGCACTCCAATGCCACTTTCAAGACCCGTGCCCGTACCCGACGCCATTGCGTCAGTGGAAAAGGCTGAGACCATTCTTCATACAGCGCAGTTGGAGGAGCCAGCCTCACAATCACCCTTACTTACCATGGAGACACCAGCATCGCCTATTCTTGACACGCCTACAGCATTGGCGTCGGTAGAGCCCAAGACACCCGACCGGCTTCCCGCGCTGCCCCCTGCTTCTAGAGAGAGTGGCGAGCATCACGCAATAAGACGGAAGACTGAAATAATGAGGGGCACAACGTTGGTGCTGAAAATACACACAGCAGCCACTACGAGATCTTCACAGAATGTCTCGCAGCAGATACCAAGACCGCAGCTGTGAGCTATGTTCTTCGCTGAACATTACAGAAGCTGTGTGACTACTCTAACAATCAGCCAAGAGAGAGAGAGAATAAATTGAAGGAAATCCATGGATGTCAACCAAACTGTAGGAGACGCTCTAGGTGCCAACCAGTGCGGACGCGCGAAGATCGGCTCCTGCTTTCAGGAATGCTTTCCTGTGGTATTCACGAATTTGTCACCGAGTTTTTACTCTCATCGTGTGCCTAAGTTCTCAAGAAATCAGCAGATACCACCTTTGTGCCGGTGAGTGGACTTTTAAACCGTTTTTTGGGACATTTTTACACGGCAACGCCACCGGGGGATTTAGGCCTAACCAAGGAGGCGATTGTCGCCGATGCGCCGGCCCGGCGCAAACGCGACTCAACGCTCTGCGCGTTCCAGTATCTGCAACTGATAATGGAATACCAAGTAGATGGAGAGGACATCTCTCCAGAGGATTGCACGGAAGAAATGGGTTGGAAGGAAGCCGAAACGAGACGCTCAAGGAATAAGCAAGCCGCGGTTAGCGTTCCTGCTGCCAAGGGTTCGACCGAGGCCGGCGTTGCGGGAGACGCTCGAGCCAGTCGTAGTAGGTATGACACCAAGCATACAATCGTGCGAGCTGGACGCATGCCGCCACTACCTAAGGACTTCAGCAAAATTGTGCTACGACCACGTGGAGGATTAAATATCTCGAGAATTGGCACTGGAGCCGTGGCAGACGCGATAGTACTGGCGGCCGGCGTCAAAGAGGAAGAGGCCATGCAGGACATCATCTGTTCCAACTTGCAGCAGAACATTATGGTGGCAAGCACTCCGGACCAAGACAGAGCTTCAAGATACCTCAAGGTCAAGCAAATTGACATTGGAGGCAAAGTTTTCGAGGTTAGCGCGTACGCCGCGGCACCCCACGACACTTGTAAAGGAGTGATTCGCGGGATCCCCGTAAGCGATACTCAGGACATTTTGACCCGAAAGATTGTGAACGCGAACAACCCGCTCGCGCTGCAGGCCAAGAGAATCAAGAACACCGGGACAATCATCATAGCGTTCGAAGGACACAAGGTGCCCAGATTCGTGAGATATGGACCTTCACTTTTGCAGTGCTCCCTTTACCGCAAGAACATCGATATTTGTTACGTCTGCGGAAAGCTAGGACATCGGGCTGACGTCTGTCCGAACTCAGCTGAAACAATCTGCAGAGGCTGCGAAATCAAGAACCCAGATAGCCTGCACCAGTGCAATCCAAGATGCAGGCTGTGCCACGGTCACCATCCCACGGCAGACAAGGAGTGCAAGAACAGGTTCTTAGTTCAGTAAAACATGAAGGTTCTTAGTGCCATACGTCGTCAGACGCAGACGTTGGGAAAGACCGCGAGCAGCCGCAGAAGCCCGGGACGCATCAATCACATCGAGTCCAGACATCAATGACAAGCAGCTTATTCCAGCCTACGGGACCCAGAGCATCCAGACTACACAAGAACAGGAAAGGCGGCCCCACTCCAGGGGGAGGTCGCGTTCCAGAAGAGGTTCTAGACCCAAGGCCCGCTCCCAATCACGGGGGCGCTCGAGTTCTCAAGGTCACCATCAGGGTCGGGATCAGCCTGGGCGGCACCCGAACGGCCAGCTACCTGGCGTTCAGTTCGAGATCACGGCTTCACACCCGGGGAGGACGCCTGCAGTTACTTCGAAAGGCAGCTGGGCTGAGCGAGTGCGCAACGGCGGGGCAGAGGTGATGACAGGTAAGCTGCCAGAGCATGATAGAATTGCACAGCTAGAGCAAGAAAACGCGAGACTTACAAAATCAAATGAGAGGCTATCAGCTGAGTTAAAGGAAATAAAAATTCTTCTCACTAAGCTAACCAGCGCGCAATCTTCACAGCCAATGCCTCAGCCAGTTGATGTCCCTGTGGCTGAAAACGTGGGGGACTCGAGAACCGCGAAAAAGAGGGCAGTCATGGCAGAACACGTGGAAGCCAACCAAACGACCATGTCAGATATGAAAGAGGTGTTTGACACGCTCAGCAAAGTAGTAGCCAATCTTAGCGAGCAGATGGGTAGGCTACAATCAAGCGTGGCGGCACTGGAAGAGCATATGACTTTGCGCATTACAAAGCTCGAAGCAGATCTGCACAACACAGCAAGGCCTCCTCATGCACCAAGCTCACCCCTTCGGCCACCAATACTAGTGGTACCAAACCTGTCGAGAGGTGCAGCATCAGGCTCTGGCCACCCATGTAATAACCATGATGGCAGCGCTACGTGAAGCATTTCGTATCTGGCAATGGAACTGTAGAGGTTACCTTAAAAAGAAGGCAACCCTGCAGCAGTATATAAGGAGCAGCCAAGAAAAGCCTCATATTATATTATTACAAGAGACCCTTTCACCGCAAGCAACGTTGCCTGGATTCCGGCCTGTAATAGGGGATACTGAAGGGAGGGGAGTCTGCACCTTCGTATGCAACAAACTAACGCACGTAACCCATGACCTCAAGATAGAAGCAGGCCGATTGGAACACGTCTTGGTAGAGATCGTGCCGGGTACCAGCAACCGTCAGAGCATTTTCATTCTTAATATATACAGCAGTCCAAAGGAACAAAAGCAAGGGTTCAAGACGGTTCTAAAGAAAGCTGTTAATATCGCCGGGGAATGTCCACTCGTCATAGCAGGTGATTTCAACGCCCCTCATCATACATGGGGTTACAAGTACAACACTGGGAAAGGAAATCGACTTTGGCAAAGTGCCAGTGAACTTGATCTCACCCTAATCACAGACCCCAGCCTACCAACAAGGCTTGGTACATCTTGCTGCAGGGATTCCACCCCGGACCTTACATTTGTAAGGAACATCAAGAAGGCCCAGTGGATGAACCTTGCTGTAGACCTAGGGAGTGACCACTGCATTCTTGCCACTACCTTCTCCGTGGAGCGTAAAAAGCAGAGAGAATTCCACTTCACAGACTGGGATAAGTTCAGGAAGATAAGGATGGAAAGGGAACAAGATGGCCACAGACAAGGCTTGGAGCAGTGGGTCAAACAGATTAAAGATGACATCAAATCCGTCTCCTCCACCATTACCACAGATCTTCCGGTTGAAAGAATGGATAGCCGGCTTGCTCATCTTCTTGAGGCAAAGCAAGCACTACTGAACCGCTGGAAGGGTCAGCGCCTGAACCGAAGACTGAGGAAGAAGATAGCTAAGGTAAACAGATCAGTCGAGGAACATTGTCGCGCACTATCGAGGCAGCAATGGGACGAAATCTGCAACTCCGTCGATGGTCAGATGCGCAATGGCAAGACATGGAATATGTTAAAGCATCTCCTCAACGAAAACACCACCAAAACAAATCAAAAGCATGTCATCGCTCGAATTTTGCATAAAGAGATAGGACGCACTACAGAACAGCAAGTTGTCCAGCAGCTCGTGCATAAGTACCTCCCAATCAAAAGAGGATTGGCACCACCAAGTAGACAGTACCAGGGCACGCCAAATTCAGGTCTTGAGGGCGACTTTAACATCGAGGAGATCAGAAGAGCCTTGCATGATCTCAACGGCAGGTCGGCCCCTGGCCCGGACGGTATATCAAACAAGGCCCTGCGTAACCTTGATGACGATTCAATTGAAACCCTGAGAGATATGATCAATTCAGCATGGAAAGAATGCAGGGTGCCAGAGCAGTGGAAGCTGGCCAGCACGATCCTTATTCCTAAGCCAGGAAAGCCGCCTAACTTGGACAACATGAGGCCAATATCCTTGACATCATGTATCGGCAAGGTCGCAGAACATGCCATACTGCACAGGATAAACAAGTACTTGGAAGATAACAACATATATACACACAATATGGTTGGATTCAGGGCAGGGCTATCCACACAAGATGCATTGAAGCTTATCAAACACCAGGTCATTGACAATGAAACCAGAGACGTGAGAGCCATTCTGTGCCTAGATCTAGAAAAAGCGTTTGACAACATCCACCACTCATTCATACTCGAAGCAATTTCCAAGCTTGGTCTAGGGAAAGCCTTCTATGACTACGTATGGTCCTTTCTTACAGATCGGAAAGCCGTGATGAAGATAGCAGATATCGAGACCACAGAAATCGAACTAGAAGCAAGGGGCACGCCACAAGGGGCAGTGATTTCACCAATGCTGTTTAACATTGCCATGATTTGACTGTCAAAGAAATTATCGAGCATTGAAGGATTGAAGCACAGCATCTACGCAGATGACATTACCATCTGGTGCACAGGTGGAAGCGAGGGGCAGATTGAGAGCGCTCTGCAAGAGGCGATTGACACCGTAGAAGACTACCTTCGCCCTTCCGGGCTCAAGTGCTCCTCGAGTAAGTCAGAACTTTTGCTTTATCGGACTGCACGCCGGGGACCAAAGCCCAGGGGATGGAAGCCGTTAAACCAGATAGACATCCATCTCCGTACAAATCAAGGGGATGCCATCCAGAGGGTCGACTCCATCAAAGTCCTGGGAATGCTGATAGAGTCTACCGGCTCCAACAGCAAATCTATAGCCAAGTTAACTCGGAAAACAGACAGTGCGGTGCACCTCATACGCAGAGTGGCCAACAAAAGAAATGGGATCAAGGAAGACAACCTCATCAGGTTGATGCATGCGTTTGTTCTAAGTCACTTCACATACGAGGCAGCAATGCACAACTGGTCAAGAGCAGAGTCCGAGACACTGAATGTGCTCCTCAGGAAAGTTATCAAGAAGGTCCTGGGCCTACCCATACATACCAGCACCGAGCGTCTGCTTGAGCTTGGCATACACAACACGCTCGAAGAAATAGCAGAAGCCCAAGAGAGAGCACAGTTTTCAAGGTTATCTACTACAAGGTCGGGGAGAATGATCCTGCAGGAGCTGGGCCAAAACCCAATAGCAATCAGACGCAATTACAATGATATCCCTGACAACATCAGGGAGACTATCACGGTATCTCCTATACCGAGAAACATGCATCCAGAACACAACGTCGGAAGAAGAGTAGCGAGGGCCAGGACTATACTTCGTCAAGTCTCAAACGAGGAACGAGGGGTCGTATTTGTTGACGCGGCTTCCTACGCCAATGGGAAAGTGTTTGTGGCAGTGGTAGTCGATGGGGCTGGCCATGTCGTCAACTCAGCGACGGTCAGGACGAAAGACCCAATCATTGCGGAACAAGTGGCCATCGCCTTAGCACTCAAGATGGATAACATTGAAGTGGTCTACAGTGATTCCATGGCAGCACTACGGGCGTTCGCCAAGGGGACGGTCTGTGAACAAACGCTGAAAATACTGCAAGGCAAGAACATAACACATCATCTTCTGTGTTGGTTCCCAGCTCACCTTGGACAAATCAACGATTCCCCTCCCAATCTCAACGAAGCAGCACACGAGGCGGCGCGAGAACTCTCCAACCACGCCTCCCCGGGGATGCGTTCTAGCAGTGAAGGGGATAACCGGGAAATTCTTACAACATATAACGAGCTCACTAAACATTTCTACCTGTCTAGAAGGATTTTCCCTCCACCTCACAAAAATCTAACCCGACCCCAAGCACTTACATTAAGGCTTTTGCAAACGCGGATGTACCCTACTTTGAAAATGTTACACATCATGTACCCTGACCTATATCCAAGTAATCTTTGTCCACATTGTGGGGAAATAGCTTCATTAGAACACATGCTCTGGCAGTGCACCAAATTCGCTCATTTATCGCACATCACCTCTGCCAGATGGGAGGCGGCAATCCGCAGCTCATCCTTGGCAGATCAGCTCTGGGCTGTCCACCAAGCCCGCGAGGCGGCTGAGGAGCTTGGCATCTCAGTCCCCACGTGGGAGCTGCCCGCAACACAGTGATCTGTGTTTTGGAGGACCAAATAAAAGTTTATCCAATCCAATCCAACCAAACTGTAGCATCCGGTTTGCTACCCTCCACTGAGAGGAGGGGAAATGGGGGAAAATATGAGAAGGAAAGGGAAGAGACAAGTAGACGCGCAAATAAAAAGAGGTGGGGGCGGGGATGCTACTGCCTATTCAATAGGCTTTTTGCGTGGTAGTATATTATAGGCACACAAAACGCCTGTAATATACTACCACGCAAAAAGTTTAATAAGGCCTTGACTGATTTTCTGTACGAAGACGGACCATGTCGGCAACCGAGCACCGACTGTTCCGATATAGGTCTGTCATCAAGGCTGGCTAACACAGCATTTAGCGGCAGTCTGTGCGTGCTGTAGCGAGGGCCCACCAGCTAAGGTACCCTGTGTGCCTTCTCGGATGCTGTTACCATAACCTTCATCCGGCCTTCCACGTCCGTCACTGACTTTACAGAAATCTAAGCCCGCAGTCATGTGTAGTTTTAGCAGCTGCCTACAAAAAGTATCTGCATCGCCGAAACTGACCACAGTGATGCAGCCAATTTCGACCTCCTAATAGACATGTGGCAGATCCCCGCACCCAGTCGCACCGTAAAGTCCCTAGATATGTTAAGGAAAGTACCACCATTCCTTTAACCGAACCGCCGCGCACCCTCCTCTCCCGCCTTTCTCTCGGGCCGCCACGGACATCACGCTTGTTATCAGCGTGACAGCATTCGTGATCGGAAAGTGACGCAAGCCGGGTTATAGGGCTGGCGCCCGCATGGTCGCCGTTCGGTTGAGGATATAGACCGTTTTCCGGAGCTAGCTTGTCAATGCAAAAGTAGATGGCTCCACTGCACCGAAACAAAATTACGGCCTTCTCTTCGGTGGCACGGCCGCGATGTGGCGGACGTTGCCTTGCAGCCTGCGGCGACAAAGAGCGGTGGTAGTGATTTTTGTAGAAAAAAAAGGCACCTAATTTCTGTCAGCCATTAAGCGAAATGGCACAGTGTCTAAGAACAAAAAAGAATAAAAGAGAAACGGGCGGCGTGGACTACGTGTTGCGCCCGCTTTGCTGGCCTTCACTCGGTGCGTATTCTCCAAAAAGTACAATATTTTTCGCCAATAATATATTTAAATTTCAGGGAAGAAATAGTGGGTACCCTCGACAGAGCACAAGGCAGTGAAAGCCCTCTTGTGTTTCTTGAAGATGGGTTTGTGTGAACGCCTCTGACTTGCGGTGGAGTTCTGCATGTTGCAGTGAATTTGCTGTCTGTTTCTCTCCTATTTCTGTTCCTTCTCTTTCTTTTTTTCATTTTTCTTCTCCCCTTCAAATGATGCTTCAAATGATGTTTTGATGCTTCAAATGAAATTCAAATGCAATTAATGCTTCAAATGAAATACAAATGATGCTTGCAATAGTTCATAGGAGTGACTTTTTTTGTGTTTCAAGATGCTGAACACTCTCTTATATTTTCTGTTGATCTTCATGAAGTCTTTTGCAATTCTGTTGTAGAAAGGGCCGTGTACTTCTTCAAATCCTATGTTTTGCTGCATATAGCACAGTAAAACATTACAAGATGCCTAATAGGTGTTGTTTAGGTCACATGCACATCCTAATAACACTCTAGTTCACAAGGCCAACTAGATAACATAAACAGTGCAATAGAGAATGTGAGGTTTCGTAATCAATTATAGTGTTTGTTTGCTTGTGTCACACTGTGCTCTGCGAGGGATGCTGTACTGGTGTTTATAACACTTTGGTGTTTTTAATGTCATCCATCTGTGTGAGTACTTGAGACAGCTGCACTTTAATGGTGTTGAATTTTGTGATGCCACACTGCATTCAGGAGTGATAAATTGCAGACTACAGTTATGTCGATCAATAATGTTTTAAATGTGAAGCTCTCTGTAAATAAATACTTTTGCATTGCATTCTTTTCAGAATGTGATTACTGTGGGTAAGGAAGCAAGGTTACAAAGGGTGAATCACTACTCGAAAACATGTTACAATGACAAAGAGAGTACAAATGCTTCAAACCCCCCCCCCTTCCCGGCTATGTCAGTGCACGTTAAAGAAGCAAAATCACAACCTCGAGCAGTCGAAATATCCAGAGCCCTCCACTACAACGTGTCTCCTGGTGATATGGCTTGGGCATGTCAAACCCCGAATACTAATAATATTAGAAAACAAATGCAATAATGCCATGTGAATGAGAGTTCTATAAAATGTGAGATGAATAACTTTTGTTAGTCACAAGAGAAACCTAATGTAATAATGCCAACTTTACAAAACATGAGAAGCAAAGCATTATAGGTAATGCTGGTATAAAACACAAATCAGCAAACAGTGAAATAAGTATTGAACTGAATTGATTTTATTCAAGTGCAGAATGTTACCCTTCAGAAGGAAAGGACTAAAGGCATTGACACCTGACGAGGCCCTCCCACTTGAACAACAGTTTTCACACAAGCACTGAAAACAACAACAGAACCGACTGAAAACTTACATAAAAGAAGTAATAGTTCACGTACAACTTTGAGTACATATAGATAAATATAAAATAAAACGTATCATTGTTGAAGACGAAAATCATTGAACACAAATAGCAGGCAATATGCACAGAAAAAAACTATGAAAGAAGTAGTTGACTTATTTGGTGGTTTATTTTTCCCGATTTGTAATTGCTGTGTTGTAGTTCAAGGGTGTTGTAATCTGATAGTGCAACGTTTGAGAACCATAATTTATCCTGATCCTGATATTCCTGTAGCTAACATGATGAAATGTATATGGCAGATATTTTTGAGGCTCGTGTTAAGTGAGTGAAAAGGTAGTGTCATTCTTCAGCAAATGATGTGTCTCAAGAGCCAACCGCAAGGTTTTCAAGTCATGTACGTTTAGTATACTCAGTTTGCTCCAGTGTTCATTTGTATTGTCTCGATAATTCATATTACTGAGTAAATGTATAAGCCTGAAAAAATCAGCAAAGAGTGAAAGAAAAATACACAAGCATAACAAAGATAAAAGAAGAAAAAAATATGCACATCTAATCGAAGTTACCTGTTAAGTATATTCGTATAAACAATTCTGAAAAACAAGAAATACAGACAAGAACTCGCCATAAAAAGTCAAACAGGAAAAATTATATCCCACCTGTAGCTCTTCTAAAGCATATTGGGCATGGTTGAGAAGCAATGCAAAACACACTGAAACTGTTCTCGGTGCATGCATAACATGTTGCTGCATTACTGGCCTTTCAAGTGAACTGGTGGCACCCTGACACTGGTGGGGATGTAATGCCCCTTTTAGGCACGTCACAAAGCTATTTCACTCATACAAGAACTTCTCAGCACTGAAAATCGGTTTTGACAAATTGACAATTCCTGCGATGACGGTTACAATATCATCAATGTACGGGAAAAGCTCGGTGCCAAGGTTTCCCGACAGAATTTTGAACACTTTCACACACTGAATGGCGCGTTCCACATGAACGCGGGCAGCTGCAATGCTTTGGTTTTGTTGAGCTTCACACTGTGTAAGCTGTTTTTTTTGCGTAAAAATGGAGGGCGAACCATGGTTACATGGTGCTGAAGGCAGAGTTCATTGTTCAGAAAGCCCTTGTCAACCATTACATTATCTATAGAAGGCAAAAACTTTTGAAGAATTTCACTTTTCTTTGTATTAAAGGAATCCGATGCCGTTCCACCATATGCCTTGCTCAAAAAGCTAATATGGCCTCCAGGTGTTTCACAGACTAAAACCATAGCTATATAGGTACCAGCTGTACATGAGTAGCTGTGACTCTAGATCCTTTGGTCTGTGCAGTGGGATTTCCGTGCAGTCCAGAACTGCACGCACAATTGGGTATTCCTTAAAATGGACGGTGAGGTTGTCGACAACCGCCTTTTTGCTTGGCCAGAATACTGCAATTTGCAGTATTTCTGCTAGTGTTGCAATTGTTGCTTTGAATACATCTGCTGCTGTAGTGCGATGAATGCCAAAAAGTACCCCAATTAGTGAAAATGGCACGTTATGGTGGAGCTTCATCATAGTCATTAGCACTGCATCTTCGTTGCATAGGCAAAATCTTTTTGCTTGCATAAGCATACAGCTGTCAGTGTACACATTACAAATGTTATAAAATAGCTGGTAGCACAGAAGACCATTGATTACACTTGGGTCTTTTTGTGTTTTTACATGTGCTATGCTGAGTAGTTGATGTCTCGCAGCATCAAGGGTGTTAACTTGAATTCCAGTTTCTCTTCTGAAGGCAAGCGCTGCAGCAGGAACATCTGAAGCACAATATTGCTAAAACTTTGTTGTGCCGAAAATTGAACATGAGTCAGGTAGCAATAGGGCCATCAAACTAACCTTGCTGGCCATCTTCATTGTTAACATCTTGGTGGTTGCTGAAAGTGGAAGTGCCCAAGCTCTGCTGAATGTCATATTCAGATGATTGTGCCTGGACGTCTAGAGTATCTGCAGGGGGCTTGGAGTGGGATGTACCGTCACCAATGGCACGTGTGCTGCAACTAAAAGAAAGATGCGTCCAATTTTTTTCACTATTCGTGTCAAGCTACATTATAAATGTCCCCTAATAAAAGGGACAACCACACAAGCAAAAGTAGCCCACTTTAAGTTGTGTTGTTTACTCCATCTACCTTAGGTTGCTGTCACATTTTACAAACATTTACAATGTCACCCAGACCTTTCTGTCTTATGCGGTCACTACTTACTGCAAGCACTGCAACAGCGTACTTTAAGAATGCATCTTTCATGTCATTAGTTACTTGCAGCCACTTTAACTTTTCACAAAAATGTAACTGCCACACCGGAGCTCTTGCATGTTTGAGAGTTCACGTTAAAAATATACAAACTTGTTTACAACATTGTATGTGATACACTTCAGCTTCAAGACACCGCAGAAGACTAAGCTGAATTTAATATGAGTTATTTCCTATGATATGTGTTAAATTACAAGTTGTTACTTTGAATACTCACGAACATTGCCCTCCACAACACTTTTGTAATCTGCTTCCACTAAATATAATGTGCATTATATCTCAACAAACTGAACGAGCAGTACATACAACAGGACTATGAGAAGACAATACTGTAGTCCTGCTGTCTGCACTGTTTTTTGAGTATCTTTATATTCAGCCAACTAACCCACTAGCTCTTGTACAATATCACTCAAGTCAAGCACTCATTGATAATGTGCTTTGCAGGATACCGCTGTTTAAAGCCGTTAACATGGTTTTGTGCCTACAGTAAAGCAATTATGCGGTAATTAACTCAGTCGCAAGGCAATGTGTACATTGGCATTGTGCATTAAAATATATGCGAATAATCCAAGAAGATATAAATTCATGACCATGCATATTATTAAATGTTTTCTTCAGATCTGCAAGTTTTGAAGTCTGAGGAGCATTGTTTTGTCTTGCTACTAAGTGCATTGGGCAATAAATAAAGTACCTCATTTTTGTTTGTTCACAACTTACTTGTCAGTCATGCTTTCTAGAACGGTAATACGTTTATGTGGGACCAAGTATGCTAAAACAAGAGGCACACGCTGCTCCTACCTCAGTTTAGTCAAATATATGCACCTCAAACGTCCTGTCAAGAACACTGTTTACACAAACTGAAAATCAAAACTTGTTTATTAGCATCACCAAGCAATACTATAAAAGCTTTGATTTTGAGAGCATATGGTGATGTTCAATTGTTTCATAGAAACAGTGAACAACTTACAAAAGGCTAGAATAACAGAGAGCTGAGCTAGTTGGTTAGTATTCATGCTAAAGAGACAGGGCATGCAAACCCGAATACAATAGAGAAGTCAAGACACCGTAAACGCCCTTGGTGTCTGTGATGTCTTATGGTAAGGTATTTTTGGGGTCTTGCCTTCTCTCTTGTGTCCGTGTTTGCACACCCTGTCTCCTTAACATGAAAGCTTACAGAAGTAACCACAGTACCACAGTCTGTAGCAAATCTTTGTCTCAGAATTAAATGTGGTTGATAAGAATAAATTTCACTGGATTCTTGTCTTGTTAACAGCATTTTAGTCACCCGAAAAAATCTGCACATGCCACACATAAGTAAATTTCAGACATAGGAAGTGAAAACTGCCCTATGCATACGATGCATGATGCTGACAGATGCTAACCATGTCTACACAAGTGACTCAAAGCCATGCTGACCTAACAAATACCCACACCTTTATTCGACTTGGCATGTAGCACCCTAAACACTATGTATTGAAAAATATAACGATTAATTTTATTATGATCACACTTGTGCATCTTCCTGAAGCAGTCAATATTCCATTGTGAACACTGTTACCAAAGTACACACGATGCAATAATTACAGATGAAAAGCTGAAATAAACACAAATCTTCGCACTTAAGCTTCACAACTAATTCACGAGCTTTAATGCAGTTTCCTATCAGAAATTTCTTTTTAACAAATAAAACGAAAAAGACTTTAGTATTAACTCATTGTTGGCAGCGCATCGGTAAGCATGCTCGAACAGAACCACAGAAATAATGCCAAGTACTCATTCGAAGCATCGAAGCGGCGGCGTGCACACCCTACGAGCATAAGTACACTGTTCGACAAGCGTGGCACCACGTAGCTGACTAATTAAAAAATAAAAAATTACTAACGACTCTGTTGCTTCCTGATTTGGCGACGCTCAGTACGCGGACGATCCAACGGGCACACCGGTAAATTCTTCGGCGGCACAGCTCCGGCTTCAAGGCAGCGCTTTTTCCACCCTGCCGCGGAAGAAACATGTTATGCTAGCGGTTTACGGCCAACGAACAGTGCACAGCGATTGAAACGCGATACTTTTTGCGCCACCGGTAAGCACTGGGGACTCCGAGCTAGCATTTCTGTATCGCACGAAAGTGCGAGTCCTTCCGATGCATTGTGCCTGCATTCCGTCCCTCAGCGATCACCCACTGCTCACCAGTGGCGTAAATAGAGCTAGCCGCCATGCGGTCCAAGCATTGCGTATCACGTATCACTCGTTGAACATTGTAGTACGTGAAAGATCGTCGCACGTCGTCTACTACTCAACGAACATTCGCGCTCTCACTCCGTACACAAAGTCTTCTTCGCGGAAGTGCTTGCTGCACACACGTGCGTAGGAGCTTGGTTGCTTGCCCATTCGAAACTTTACAAGCCATGCGTTGAGTAGTTGTTTTTCTTTGGCGTAAAAGTGAAAGCTCGCACCTGGTTCCCTCGCGTACGTAGAGCACTGTGGCACGGAGCAGTAGAGTACGATGCCGCCGGTGAGTTTGACTGCACTCTCCCACAATGTGTACTCTCTCAGTGCCGTTGTCAGATAGGAAGGAGACGCGGCGCCGAAGCGCTTTGTCCACTTAACTCATCAACCCATCATCATCCTACGTCTGTCCCGGCACTGCCTCTCCCCCAGGGTCGGGGTCGTGTGGGGGACGATTTGTTACGGGCAGACGGCCATGCCCTGGCAAGGGGGCCACCATTCGGCGCCAGGCGCCAAACAGACGCGGCCTGCCTCCCGGCGTACAAGCCAGGGAGGCCCGACAAAGGGACAACCCTTTGGCGAAGCAACTTCGGTCGCGACGCGCAAAGTAAACGTAACCTGGCAAGGAGGGCTATCAAACTGAGGGGATAGGAGAGACAGGAAAGATGGAAACACGGTCACTGGAGTACGAGGACGGGGTACACTTGCGAGAGATGTTGTCGGCGTCTGTAGATGGCGTAGAGCAGGTCCTGTAGGTCAGAGGTGCGCTGTCGTCGAAGACCGTCGGCGACAGGAGGTGACGTAGGGCCAGCCCAGTCGGCCAGAGCTACGAAGACGCCGAAGGTCGCGAGCGCGCGGAGCGCGCGGGCGGACAACCGGTCGGCACGAAATCCAGCGAGCGAGCTAGAAATCGCGTTCAAAAGCGACGCATTCAACCGTGCGCTTCGCTTGCCAGAGCAGATTGAGATCACGTGATCCAACCCTGTACGTCACAACGACTGCAGCGCCCACTTCTCCAGCGGTGGGCCTCGCGTCCGATAAAGCCGGTGCACGCGAACAAACCAAAGCACAGAGTCTGTGAACAATAAAAAGGTTGTCAAAAAGCTGTTTACGAGAACAAACAACATAAAGGACCGGAACAACGCAAAAACACCCACATTTAAGCAACCATCAATCGAAGAAAATCACAGAACAAAAGCTTAACATGAACAAAATATCATGCTCTGAACCAGAGCACAGTACACAGCCACGATTTATAATGCCACTCGCACTGCTTTGCAGCAGTTGTTGCACCGGCCGGCACAGCGCCGGTGCGGACTCTATATAACATTACGACGATCTCTTCGTTGCCTTAGGCTCTCGGGACGGCCTAGTGCTCTCCCATAGTAGAGTATCAAGTACTCTAAATCGTTTCCCACTATATCTGAACAAATACATATCTTTGAAATTACATTCTCGGTATTGGGCGCAGGTTGCAGATGGTGCCGCGAGGCCCACAGTAGAGTACCAAGTTCTCAAAATCGTGGCGCCGGCCACCATAGCACCAATGCGCGCACACATCTCATATTGTTGGGAACCACATTCTCCGGTGTTGGGCGCAGGTTTACAGATGCTGCTGCGAGGCCCACGGGACGGCTCATGCTCTCCCACAGTAGAGTACCAAGAACTCAAAATCGTTAACCACTTTTAAATGTGAAGCATTTCTTGGTGAACTTCAGCTACTTAGAAGTAACTATGTATCTATATAGCCGCCTACGACTTTTAGCTCTCCTGGCTGTTTCAATAATTGCATCGATATTAAACTTGGTATGGCATAACATGACTGTATGAAGAACCTATTTGAATAGTCATAACATGAAAATCATGATATGTATATCATGAATGTTACAATTTCCAGTTCATGGTCCTGCAGCTCTTGCGCTGGTTTCGTTCACATGGCATGTTGCAAAAGTGGTATGGTGTGACATGATTGCACGGCGAACGCAAGCGACAGACCCTAACATGAGAATCATTAGATGTGTGAAATGTAACAACATGACTACATGCCACGCTCATGATGCGCTGACGGCCATTGCGCTGGCTTCACTTATACCAAATTTGGTATTACGGGACGTGAATGCATGATGAAGGTATGATACTGGTGCAAACATGATAAACATGAGATGCGTGGCACGTAACAACATGACTACATGCTACACTCATGCGCTCGCGGCCGTTTCGCTAGCTTCACTTATACCAAATTTCGTATTACGGGACGTGAATGAATAACGAAGGTATGATGCTGGTGCAAACATGATGAACATGAGATGCGTGTCATGTAACAGCATGACTACATGCTACGCTCATGATGCGCTCGTGGCCGTTTCGCTAGCTTCACATGTATAAAACGGTATTACGCGACGCGAACGGACCACATAGGTAAATGACACATCCAACATGATAATCATGACATGCGTGTCATATAATAACGTGACTAGATGCTGCACTCATGATGCGCTCGCGGCCGTTGCGCTAGCTTCACGTATTTGATATTACATGACGCCAAGGGATGACGAAGGTGTGTGACTGGTGTAAACATAATAATCATGAGATGCGTGTCATGTGAGAACATGACTACATGCCACAGTCAAGTTGCCAATACATTTCGACATGACGCGGTGCGCGTGCTCGCCGGCGTTCATTTCATCGCGTCAGGCTGGCGTTGCCACGCCAGGCGCCGGTCCTGCCATATAGTCATAGGGGCGGCGCGCTGCGTTGCTTTGACGCATGCGCGTTTCAGCGCTTCCGGCATCCCTCTGTCACGAAAAGAGGGAGACGCAGTGTAGTCTGGGTAACGCATCGGCATAAAGTAATGTTACTCTAAGGCATCGGCGTGAAATGCAGCATGACGCATTTCGCGCCGGTTGCCGTCGGGCCGCGCCGACTGACGCTGGTCGCGCCTGGCGTCAGACTGCTCGCGTTTTGCTAACGTTGCGTCGCTGTGCCCAGCGTGCGTGCGCGTTAATGCTACATTGGAGTATATTGGGCCTTTCATGATGCGCTCGTGGCCGTTTTCCTAGCTCCTTAAATACCAAATTTGGTGTTATGTGACGTCAATGTATGACGAAAGATATGACTGGTGCAAACATGATAAACCTGCCATGCGTGTCATGTAAGAACATGACAACAGACCACGCTCATAGCGTGCTCGCGGGCGTTTCGCTAGCTCCACATATACCAAATTTGGTACCACGTGACGTCAATAGATGACGAAGGTAAACGACACACCCAAACATGATAATCATGACACGGAAGTTACGTACGGCATCATTTACCTCCACCTCGTAACATTGGGCTGATCTTAAAGTGACATATCAACATTTCTCATTCCTGCTTCGCGTGCCATCGATTCCCACTGTACGTGGGATCTGCCATTTTTTTCATAACAACGCGACAGAAACTACGAGCCTTTCGTATGGGTGCAATCACAAACGTGAGACATCTCGCGCGAAAAGTAAGGTACTGGGCGAGCATGACCTTACCAGCACCTGAACGGAAGTAGTGGAAATATATACACGCGAATCCTTCCACCAGGTGAGAAACAAGTGCTAGTGTTTAAGGCGGAACTTTACCAGCCAACATGTATCGTCCCTAAAGTTCCCGTATCTCGCATCAAGGGTCACTGCCCGAACATTGCTTAGCTTGTTGCTTCCTAGCAGTGCAAACTCACTTCCTTGACATGCGCTGTATACACGTATTGCTTGGTGGGTCGTGTCCTGGGTTGATCAGCGCCCTTTTATGAGACTCTATGCTTGCGCCGAAACGCCTTACGGTATAACGCTTGATGATTATTTCCCGAAAAGCGACGCTGATCCCAGTGCACACTTGACAACTGGCGAAAATAAGAATGCCGCTTGCCACAGGTAGGTAGCTTCATCGTAGTAACGTGCTAGTGGCTGGCGTGGAAGAGCACTTCAGGCTTTGAGTATTTCTGGCCTTTTCTTACCTATTTACCAGACCACTTCAATAAGCGCTCTAAGACGCATTGGCACACCTCGAAGATGCTTTCTTCGCTTCTGCCACAGAACATTCCCGAATCTGCCACTCCTCCCACTGTCGGGAAGTTTAGTCCCGGGTATGTATATTCGAACATTATCTACTTCAGCATTGCAAGGGGAGTTAGCAGTATAGACTGCGAAATGTAAGCGAGAGAAGTGGAAATGCTGAGCATGTCTGCGATACAAGCGTTTGCCAATTGCCAAGAGGCATTCTTCCCAAACGTGCACCATCTTCTTAAGATTCTGGCAGCTCTGCCGGTGAGCACAGCTGAAGCAGAACGCTTTGCTTCACCGCTGAAACACCTTATGTTCTACCTGAGAGCTACAAACACACATAAAAGATAGTTTGACATCGCTGTTTGAACATCCACCGTGAAATACAAGTCCGTCTGGAAGACATTTTCTCTGTTCTCTAACGGGAACGTAGTCGGCTTCAGCTGAATGGGTGTTGAATATCATTCATAGGTGCCAGCTCAATCAAGGATGAAAGTTAACTGAAGTTATTCAAGAATTGAGTTGTTCTGAACAACAGTAAAAACATAGTTGTTAATGATCAATTAATGGGGTTTGCCATCTGATGGGTGACTTCAATACTAAGGTACGGAAGAAGCAGTCTGGGGACCAGGCAGTAGGAGATTATGGAAACGGTACTAGAAATGCCAGAGGGGAGCTATTAGTTGAATTCGCAGAAAGCAATAATATACGAATCTTGAATACCTTCCACCGAAAACGAGGGAACCGTAAGTGAACATGGAGGAGCCCTAATGGCGAAAGTAAGAACAAAATAGACTTTATACTGAGTGCACACCCAGGGATCGTACAGGATGTGGAAGTGCTTGGCAAGGTACGAAGCAGTGACCATAGAATGGTATGGTCTCGAATTCAGCTAGACATGAAGAAGGAATGACAGTAACTGATACGCAAGAAGCCAATAAATGAGCTATAGTACTGAGAAGGAAAGTACAGAAATTCAAAGTCTCGCTTCAGAACAGGTACTCGGCTCTTATCGGGGAAACCAGCCTTATGACACAATGAATGATAGTCTGACGGGTATCATTGCGGAGTGTGCAGTGGAAGTTGGAGGTACTGTACTTAGGACACTGGCAGGCTGTCCCAGGAAACGAATAACCTCGTTAAAAAGCGTCAATGCATGAAAGCCTCAAATACAATAGACAAAATAAAGTTGGCAAATCTTTCAAAGTTGAATAATAAGCGCAAGGTATCCTATGTAAGGAGGTATAACATGGAGAAAATTTAACATGCCCTGAAGAACGGAGGAAGCGTCAAAGTAGTGAAGAGAAAACTTGGGATAGGCAAAAACCAGATGTATAAGGGACAAAGAAGGCAAAATAAGTACCAATAAGGATAGGATAGTTAAAATAGCGGAGGAGTTTTACAGAGATCTGTACAGTAGCCGGGACAAACCCGACCTTAATACTATAAGAAATAGCAATAACCCAGATGACACCCCACCAGTAATGATAGACGAAGTCAGAAAAGCCTTGGAGGGAATGCAAAGAGGCAAAGCTGCTGGTTAGGATCAGATAACATCAGATCTGATAAAAGACGGAGGACAGATTGTGTTAAAAAAACTATCCAACCTGCTTACGAAGTGTCTCCTGGCGAAAAGAGTACCAGAATCTTGAAGAATGCTAACATCATCTTAATACATCAGAAAGGAGATGACAATGACTTGAAGAATTGCAGGCCGATCAGCTTGCTCTCCGTCGTATCCAAGCTATTTACAAATGTTTTGGTAATTGTATTAAGACAACATTAGAATTCAATCAACCAAAGGAACAAGCAGGATTTAGGACAGGCTGTACTCAACAATCGGCCACATTCATACTATCGCTCAGGTAATACAGAAATGCTCAGAATACAGCCAACCACTATACATAACTTTCATAGATTACGAGAAGGTGTTTGATTCAGTAGAAATAGCAGCAGTTTTGCGGCCACTGCGGTATCGGGGCGTCGACGAAGCATATATAAACATCCTGAAAGAAATCTACAAAGGATCAACTACCACCACAGTGCTCCATAAAAAAAGCGACAAAATACCAATCAATAAGGGTGTAAGGCAGGGGGATACAATTTCCCCACTGTTATTTACTGCGTGTTTACAAGAGGTTTCCAGAAGCCTAGAATGGGAACAGTTAGGGATAAGAGTTAATGGAGAGTACCTTAGTAACCTGCGCTTCGCCGATGAGATTGCATTGCTGAGTAACTCAGGGGACGAATTGCAACTCATGATTACGGAGTTAAACAAGGAGAGCAGAAAGGTGGGTCTTAAAATTAATCTGCAGAAAACGAAAGTAATGTACAACAACCTCGGAAAAGAGCAGCGCTTCGAGATAGGTAATAGTGCACTTCAAGCTGTAAAAGACTAAGTCTACTTAGGGCTGGTAATAACCGCGGAGCCAAACCACATGATTGAAGTAACTAGAAGTATAAGAATGGGGTGGAGCACATTTGGCAAGCACTCTCAAATTATGACAGTTAGATAGCTATTATCCCTCGAGAGGAAGGTATAACAGCTGTATCTTGCCGGTACTTAGCTATGGAACAAAAACCTGCAGACTCACAAACAGGGTTCAGCTTAAATTGAGGACGATGCAGCGAGCGATGGAAAGAAAATGGTAGGTGTAACCATAAGATACAAGAAGAGAGCAGAGTGAATCAGGGAGCAAACCCGGATTAAGGATATAATGATTGAAATCAAGAAGAGGAAATGGACATGGGCCGGGTATGTAGCGCGTTGGCAGGATAACCGCTAGTCATTAAAGGTAACTGACTGGATTCCCAGAGAAGGCAAGCGGGTAAGGGGGAGACAGAAAGTTGGGTGGGCAGATGAGATTAAGAAGTTTGCGGGTATAAAGTGGCAGCAGCAAGCAGATGGTCGAGTTGACTGGTGGAACATGGGAGAAGCCTTTGTCCTGCAGGGGACGTAGTCAGGCTAATGATGATGATGATGAACATCCAAAAACCACGATATGACTACGACATAATCCATAGTGGGGTGCTCCGGAAATTTTACCACTTTGCTTCTTTAACATGCGACTAAATCAAAGCGCATGTGCCTCAAGCATTTTCGCCTACATCGAAAATACGACAGGGATTCGATCCCCTTACCTGCGGGTCAGCAATAGAGCACCATAACCACTAGACCACCCTGGCGGGTAATAAAACAGACGGTTTTGGTAAAGTCAGTATGCGCTACTTTTCGTCGAGCTGTAAGGAAGTAACTTCAACTGTATTAGACATGTTGCTGAAAATCTCCCTGCATGGCAAAGTGATTCTGTTCTCTCCCGTTGCCTACTCCTTGTTTTCAGTGGCACCTTTCACTCGCAGACGTGGTTAGCGGATACAAAAGGTGTGAACTACAATGCAACAACCCAAATTTGCATGTGACAACTTCAGCAAATTTTAGTTAACACATGGGGCATATAATGTGACAGGCAATGGGCTGGGTGATCTTTGTGTCAATTGAAAAAACATAATCAACAGTATTCGGCTATGAAATGTGTCTGTTTGCAGCGTGCTTGCCTAAACTTTCTTTCATTTTCTTGTAAAAAATAATGGTTACTATGCATATTGCTTGTAATATTACGTGACAACACGCCCACTCATGTTTCTACACTCTGTGCATTTCTTGTCGTGCGTCATGCCGCTAGTTGCAGAAATTGCTCGGTGTGCCCTTCTAGTCATGTCAGTGTAAAGAAACAGACAGATGAAGCCAATTGAATATATATAATTTGTCGTATATTTTTCAGCTTTATGTTCCTTATTCTTGCGCTGTTTGCCACAGTGCTGAACAATAAAGCTTGTGCTCACTACAGCTGCCCAGACTGCCTTTCTCATTACACTACTTCAGGGTTATGCCCACCATCTTGTTATTTATAAGCCTAAGTTGCGTGATGAGTATTTTAGTTGGTCTTTCTAAGGCTCTGATTAGCCTGCACGTTTGCCTGTGTGGCACCTTCGTCACTAGACAACACTTCAGAGTGCCTTAGAGGTTAGGGCATAATAAACTCGCATGCAAGCCGAGTTAGGTGTATAAACTGAATGTTCTGTTGTGCGCGTGCGCGTGTGTGCATGTGTGTGCGCGTCCGTGTGTGTGTGTTTAGATGTTAGCAGAACGTGCGAAAGGTAAATAGAAATATTATTTGGGTTGAGTAAATCTTAGCACACATACGAAGAGTCACAATGTAATATGCTTGAATGCCACCTATCAGACCTTGGAACTGCGTTTGGCTACTTTCATTAGGACGAACCTCTTTCTATTAAAAATTATCGTGATGATCGACTCTGGCGAGATCTGTTCCGGCGCGTACAAGTGGGACAGGCGCTTGAGCATTTATCATGTCGCTGAGTCAACTTAAAACACTCGCGGCCGAGATTCCTGCTCAAAATGTCACAAAACGCTAAGCCTCGAGAAACACCACGACACGTTTTTCCGTATGCAGACTTTATACATTGTAAAAGCGCCCAGCAATGATATTGTGACAGCATCAGCGCTTAGTTTCTAAATCATGTCAGCGCAAAGGGACGAAAAAAAATTAAGTTGAGTAAGTGGAAGGGGGGGAGGGGTCGGACGAAACATTTGGAAGGGGTTTAACCCCCACAACCCCCCCCCCCCCCTGGCTACGCCACTGAACCACAGCTCCATGGCAGACTCGGAAGCCCTCTCCGCTCTGCGACAGCAAATACAACTTGCACAGCAACTGTGTATGTATACAGGCCCAAAAACAGATGCTTCAGCAGCAGCGCGTGACTACCGCATTCGCCCGAGAATTTTGCTGCACCTTGCTTGGGCCACACCACCAAAGCTCAGTTCCGGTGGTCGTTGTTAACTCAGGCGCTGCTATACTGCCACGGCCGCTGCCGACCTGGCCGTCTGCCATATCGCTGTCAAGCTGCCACCATTCTGGGCGGAATCACCCGAAGTTTGGTTTGTCCCAAGCCGAGGCCCGATTCGCCCTGGCACGCATCAAACAAGATCACGATGTAAGATACAAACACTTTAGGTGGGGACGCATCTCGGCTTTCTAGTGGGACGTGATAGACCAGACAAAGTATTAGAGACGCACGTCCGTCGGACCGCTGCCGGCAGCGCACCTATCTTCAAGGCAGCGCAGCTTAAAAAAAGACAAAATATTTCACGCACCCTTTCTATATCACTGACCGGTGATGCTGGTGGCAACACCGGCGTTCCGAATGCGTCGCGTTTTTCACTCGCAAAAAACAAGTCATTCTACCACTTCAGTCGCTAGTGTGGCTTTGTCGCGTTTTATGAAGTAATATAAGTGGCGTTTCATGATATCGAGTTTGCGAAATGCACTTGTGATGTGGTGTGCAGCCATTAAGGAAATCTGCTGAAAGAAGACGTCCACACAGTGAGTAAATATGGGAAGAAAGGGCTTCGTTAGTGGTTGCCGGTCAGCTTACCATAGGTGCCAAGAAAATGTAATATTATCCTATGTTCCTTCTGATCCTGCACGCCTCAAAGCGTGCACTGAAGCGGTTTCCAGGAAGGACCGTCCACTCAGCACAAAGGATTTAGTCTGCCACAAACACTTCACAGATGAGATGATTCGTCGTGAATGTGAATGAATAAGTTTCGCAGAACGAACGTTTATGTTTATGCAAATAAATAATTTTTTTTTCTGTTACAGGCTTAATGAGCTTTCTTTACTGCATTACGTAGTGCATTCACTTTTTTTGTGAGCAAATTTCCAGTGGCATTCCTAAAAAGGTCCGCTGATTGTGGGAAAAGAAATAATGTAATCCTATTTCCGTGCACAATAAGAAGGGTTAGTGAAATCAGCGAGAATATATGCGCAGGGTCCCCCGTAAACTTGTCGCCCGTTGGCCCCGCCGCGGTGGTCTAGTGGCTAAGGTATTTGGCTGCTGATTCGCAGCTCGTGGGGTCGAATCCCGGCTGCGGCGGCTGCATTTCTGATGGAGGCGGAAATGTTGTAGGCCTGTGTGCTCAGGTTTCGGTGCACGTTCCGGAACCCCACGTGGCCGAAATTCCCGGAGCCCTCCACTACGGCGTCTCTCATAATCAATTGGTGGTTTTGAGACGTTAAATCCCCCGTATCAATGAATCAATCAATCAATTGTGTCCCGGTGGGTAAACACACGGTCATGAACTTTTCGCCATATATTAATCATTAGAGCCGCGCAAATAGAATTTAGCGCAACACCGGGTAGTATTTGTGTAATGCACGCCAACAAATTGGTCAAAGTATCTAAGTGGTCGCTTCACTTTTTACGAGCAGCTACGTGGTCTTATTCAAGTTCTGCTTTGCTCGTCATCAAAAGCATGCGCGTCCCCCCACGCCGTTTGCGCGCTTCGCATATTCAGCTTGCCGATACGAGTGCCCCACCTAAACTCAGCAAGTGCACGAAAACTAGCACATTTTAATAAAGAACCACTTGATACAAAATTTGGGAAAGCGTGTGAGTTATGTGCGTATCTGTTACGCCCCTAGCAGCATTAAGTTCCCAGGACGTGCGAGAACCACTTCAAATATCGGCAGGCGTTTCATAGAGAGGCATGTAGACAGTGCTCTTCACTTGACTCAAGCCCCCGTCATGCTTGCAGACAACAGTAATCAATTTTCACTCTTTGGCATGAACAACGCTTCTCTGCCATTTAATTCAAATTTCCTGCGAAGGACCGGTTGTTATAGCAACGCCTATTTCTGTCGTTGCGTCTACTCGCCGATCGGCAGCGGTCCAACGGACGCACGTCGCTGTTCCTTTATCTGATGGATCGCGTCTCGGGACTGTCCCCACCTTAGATGTTTTTATCTTACACCGTGAACAAGACCAAACTCGCTACGATTATGTCGTCACCCACCTGCACGCTCGCGACGCCAACAAGGTCCGGGATATCCTCGCCAACCCACTGATGGCCAACCCTTACAAATACCTCAAGACCAAACTTATACGCCGTCTTTCACTCTCGGATGAACAGAAGATGCGGCGACTTCAGTCAGCCGAACTTGCCTGGCACAAGCCATCGCAGCTCCTTCGCCGCAACCGCGCTTTCGCAAGCAACATGGAAGTCCAGGACTCTTTCCTGCGAACACTTTGGCGCCAACTGCTTCCATAGCACGTCCAGGCAATTCTGCAGGCACAGCATACGCTACATCTCGATCAACTTGCCCAGAAAGTTGTGCGTCATCGAGGTTACTCTGACACAGCCGTCATCCACCGTACAGTCTCTCACTGCAGCATCGAACACCGTGCAGCTTGTACACCGTGTCAACAAAATCAATAAGCAGCTCGGCTCTATTCAACAAAAGCTTGAATAACACCTTGCAACGCGCCCTCACTACTACTCACAAACCCGTGGCCATCACACTGCCTCGTCGCTGTGTCTTCGTAAGAACAGTTGCTACTACCATCGACGCTTTGAAGACAAAGTCCGGCAGTGTTTATCACCCTGTTCTGCTAGTCATAAGAGAAACGCCGACAGCTCGTAAAGACGGCTGCGAGTTGTCAACCTGGAGGCCGTCGCATTTTCGTCACCAACCAGATCACGAAGCTGCGGTTCCTTGTCGACAGTGGTTCCAACATCTACTGCCCCCCGCGAACCCATCTTCAAGGTCCTCGCCCCTCAACACCTTTCGAGCTCAGCGCAGTGAACCAGTCCACGATCAAGACATACGGCTCGATGCGCCTGCATATTCAGCTCAAAAACCTTCCACGTGACCTTCACTGGAACTTTGTCATCACCAACGTCGCCGAGCCAATCATCGGCTCAGACTTTCTAGCTAATTTCAACCTTCTCTCGGACTGTCGACATGACCGCCTCATCGACGGGACCTCGGGACATTCAACACCAGGCCAGCGTACGACCGCCAACAACCAAACATCAAGGTACTCAGTGTTGACAATAACTCGCCGTATACCATGCCATCCTCACCGAATTTCCCAGATTGACGCGCCCCAGCGGGCTGCCACGCAAAATGCAGCACACCACCGTGCACTACACCCGGACCACTTCAGGCCCCCCGGTTTTCTCCCGTGCCCACCGCCTTGCCCTGAACCGCATGAGCATACCCAAAGCAGAGTTTGAGGCCATGCTTCACAACGGAATCACCCGCTGCTCTGACAGCCCATGGGCCTCGCTACTCCACCTTATCCCGAAGAAGACCGAAGGCTGGCGGCCCTGTGGGGACTATCGCGCCCTTAAAGCGCGCAACATCCCGGACAGGTAGCCCCTTCACCACATACAGGACCTCGCCCATTACATTCATAGCTGTCATATGTTTTTCGTGCTCGACTTGAAAAACTTACACCCAGTACCCGTCAATCCGGATGAAGTCCCGAAAACGGCAATAGTCACACCATTTCACTTGTTAGAGTTCCCCATTTATGAGCTTCGGCCTGCGGAACTCTGGACAAACCTTTCAGCGTTTCATCGACGACGTCGTCCGCAGCCTCGACTTCTGCTTCGTTTACCATGCCGACATACTGGTACTTTCCCGCGACGCCGAAGAGCACCACAGACACCTTCGTTTGCTGTTCGAACGCCTTGATGCCCACATTTACTAATCAATATCCAAAAAGCATGCTAGACGCTTCCGTCGTCCGTTTCCTTGACCACGAATGGTTCCACTTGAGGGAACTCGGCCCTGTCCCCAACGCATCTCGGATCTGCAAATTACCCTCGACTCACTACCGCTAAAGACCTTCGCCATTTCCTCTGCATGCTAAACTTCTACAGATAATTTTTGCCACATGCAGCCGAACACCAGGCTCACCTGCACGATGCTTCTGCTAGGCTACGAGGAAACCAACCCGTTACGTGGACACCGACGTTAGCAAAAATCTTCGAAGAATGCAAAGCCGCTCTCGGCACCCCCACGTTCCTCACCCACCCCGTGTCGGATGCTCTCTTGGGACCCTTCACGGACGTATCTAGCTTCGCCATCGGTGCCACCCTCATGAAATGTGAGGACAACACCTGGCATCCTTTGGCCTTCTTCTAAAAAAACTAGCATCTTCTAAAACGACCCCTTCAGCCGCCAGTCCCACTGACGAAACTACGACCACCCCGACAAATTTGCCAACCTACAACGGAGAACTTCTCACCATATACAAAGCAGTGCAACGCTTTTGCCATATTCTTGAAGCACAAAATCGCTCGCTGGATTTTGTGCCGACAGGTAGTGCCCTCGCGATCTCCGACGACCGTGCAGCTCTGGCCAACTGGGCTAGTCCTACGCCATCTACGCACGTTAAAGAGCGCCAGGTAGTCTAAATTTCTGGATCCCTCCACTACGGCGTCTCTCATAATCATATTGTGGTTTTGGGACGTTAAAACCTCCATATCAATCAATCATTCTTACAGTACGTTTACTTATTCTCTTCACAACCATACGCATGAGGAAAAGGGGATTCTCATGACTTGATATACATGTTCACCGTCTGTTAAACTACCGCCGATAGTGACGTCACAGAGAAAAGCTGATGCCTGTGCCCCCTCGTCGGGTCTGTGTGAAGTGTGACCCCCCCCCCCCCCCCTCAACGAAAAAAAGTTCTGGCCACGCCCCTCCTGGTGCGGTTAGTTCTGTTTCCGGATCACCGGATGTGGGATGCAGAGTGTATATATATATATATATATACCTACTACCTAATGGCTCGATTTTTCCGTGTTAAACACCATAGCCCCAAATACCAGACACACTCGTGCGTGGGCGTCGGCAGGGGAGTGCAAAGGGGCACTGTACCACCCACTGACCTCGGAGGTCAGTGGTACCACCCAACCCAAGAGCACTCTCCCTCCCCCAACTGCGATGCAACATGGGTCGGCACCCCCCCCCCCCCCCAGACAAAATCCTTTCGACGCCATTGTTACATGTTTTCTGTTTCTTTCTGTACCCCAAGAGAGAGTGTAAACGTTATTATACTATAAGGTGCACGTTCTTTTTGTCCAGGGGTAGGTGCACTTCATTATTCCAAGAAGCCATGGCTTGCAGCTAACGGCTAAACCCTGTCCACAACCGGAGCTGGTTCTCTGGGTTTAGCGATGTCAACAGCGTCTCTCTCTCTGGTCCTGCGGATTTTCTTGTTCGCTTTGTTCGTTTAAGAGTGGAATACTTGGGTTGTTTCGGCATCTCGAATGACACATTACAGTTCCAGTGAAATAGCGGGGTGCATTAGTTGCATGGAGTAGTAACGTGCGGATACCGCTTGGATACTTCTCTTTTGCTCTAGTGAACCTTTTGTGAGCAGATGGATAGTGACGTCGGCGCTTCCTTTTACGAGTATTTTCTGGGGCCTGAATACCGCTGCGGAGTATACACCTTTTTACACGAGAAAAAAAAAAGTGATGTTGGGCTGAGCGCCGGAGTACAAAGGTCGGCGTCAAAGCCTCGGCAGAGGACGGCATGGTGGTGGTGGTGTTGGGGGGGGGGGGGGGGGAGAGTTAACGCCTACTTGTTCAGCCCAGAAAGGGCTATGGCGGCGCCCAAGGAACCGTTTTTATTGCCCTGCTACTCCGTTACCCGGCCGCTAGGTATTCATGCCGCTACGACTAGCTTGCGTACCGGCGGAGCGGCGCGCCTTATCCTTAAATCGCCTAGAAAATTCAAATTCATTAGGCTTTTTGTATGTCGTTCAGTCTTGATTGGGATCAACGCTACATCACTTCACAGCTCAATATTTAGGATCTAGATAGTGCAATCAACAAAACTTTTTTTGTTGTTAAAAAAAAAAAAAAACTCGTGCTTGCCTTTTCTGTTCCTCGACACAAAATTGGCATACCTTACGGCATCGACATCGTGGGCACCAGCTGCGCTCTATTTTTCTTTTTATCAAGTCGTCGTGTGCACGTGTTGTTTTGCGAGTTCTAGCGGCGAATTTTTTTTTGCGCTGTTCTGTCGCTAGGGCTTGACACAATGTTGATTAATGCTCTCTCCCTCTAAGCAGTTGCTGGTAGCTCCAGTGGAGAGAAAATGCTGCCCGCCGCATCACTGCTTGAACGCTGTACGAGGTCTCTCGTCACGAAGTCGAAATCGACGTTATTTCGCCGCGCCATCGCGTCCAGTTCTTCACGGTTTTGCCGAGACACTTGCGCCAAAGACAACGAAGAAAAGATCCCTAAGGATTCGCAGAAGGTGGACTACAATAAAGGGAATGTCGCCCAACTGTTTCGTGAGTCGGCGTCGTTCGATGCTGGACAGCCCCAAAACTCGGATATGTGGTCATCGCCTACCTATCCCGTGAGCTTAAGGTTCCCGCTGAAGAGAAATATGAGGAGACGATTCGCATCGACCCGGAAAACACTAGTGTCACTTTGTTTCCAGGCCAGGTTCGTTGCGTTGCTGTTGGTGATGTGCATGTATGCAATTATAGGTCGTCTTGATACGGCAAACGCTCAGTGTTGAGCTATACTTATACGCTTACACCACTTGTACGATGACACGTACGCAATAGCAGGGTTTAAATAGAGAAATGTTTTTATTTCAGCCTTCTATCACGATGTAAATATTTCGACTTGTAAAATACAACGCTTCCTATCTTACGACAGCTTACTAAACGTGTTTCTTTTTTCCCTAAGGGATACCTTCCATTCACCCATGCATGGTGGCAGCATCAACCATGTATCCCTCTGGAGTTCAAAAATTGGAGGTGGTTTTGATAGAGTGGTAACCAGATAAGCCTAATACTGTAATATCTGCGATCAACCATGCAAAGCATTTGCGCCCGTGTAAACAAAAGTGAAAATTTAAGGCTAATTAACGTAGTAAACGCTGCCTTGGAGAGCCTAAATGTTCACTTTCTTGAAAAGACAATCAGTTGCCTCTAATAAAATACTGTTTTTCTCTAGAAGAAACACAAAAGCAAGGATATAGATCGGTTTTCGCATATAGTTGTAGTTTTACTTTTTGGAATATGCACACTAACAAATGCTGATGTGTCCATTCAGCATTAACATAGTATATACTTCTGTTTAAAGAAAATGCAGGTAGGGTTGAAGATAAGCCATCACAAAAGCCACATAATTGGTTGTAGTTGTTGGTTGTAGTGGTTTGTAGCATGTTGTAACCAACTGAGTATATGTGCGGTTAGGTTACTGCACCTGCAGCAGCCTGAGTAGAGCTGTTTTAGTCATGAATAACAAGCACAAAGCCACCATTTTAGATATGTATAGATAAAACCACCATTTAAGATATGTGTAGATGCCAAATACTATCTTTATGCATGGATACATTTAAGTGATAGCTTGCAAATGTAGCTGCCTCACACTATGTAGGAGGTATTTATGTGACATCATCCGCAAAAAGTGCTAGCGTGACAGCCACTATATTCAGGGAATCGCGCACGAAAATCATCGTTAACCCACAACCAAAGTTCTCGGCAGCATGTGTTATCTTGATATTTTTCTAAGAAAACAGGTTAGTGAGATGCAGCGCAGCCAAAAATTGGGCTGTCATAAGCCGGATGGCTGACGAACTATTGCTACGGTGGTGCATTTGCTGGCGCCGTCATGCGGAAAGAGCGCTCTGAATATATATCTCCTATAACATTGAGGCTTCAATGTCATGAATGCAGCATATTAAGTATTAAGTATTAAGAATGCAGCATAATAAGTAATCTTCAGCATCAGAAAGAAATGGCTAGAACCTGCATGCTATGTTCTCATAACAATCACATGAGATCATAAACCCTGCTTTCCACCATGCTATACAACATGCTGGCTTCAGTGATGCTACTAAAAGCTACCTATAAAAACTTCTGCTGTGCATAGTACGGCAAATTTGAAATATTTTTCTAACATTTAATTTTAAGCCTTTTAAATGTCTGGCTGTAATTTTTTTATATATATACAATATAATTAAGCAAGCAGTGTGTGTTTCAAGATTACTCCCTAGTCGAGTGCGAGACCATGACAAATATAAGTGCCATTGCGAATTTCTTTTCTTTTTTTTCAGTGGTACTGTTCAGACCTGTGTAAAAGCCACATTTATTTCGGAGTTGTAATGTGGTATGGCATCCCTTACTATTAGACTGAGCCATTTGGTTTAATCCTTGTCATTATGAGTTCTTCCATGCACACTCACTGCCACTGCTGGTTACACACTATCCATCAGCACATTCGTGAAGATCTTACATGCTGCCCTTCGCATTGAAGATCCATGTTACTGTACGGCTCCTAAATATTACTAGAAATTTTCGGTTGGAATTTCTCAGACTTTATTCTTTTTGGTCGGGTTTTTTTGCTCCAAATAGAAGTTTACTAAGTTGGAAGTGCAACACTGACACGAGGCTTTACACTAATCTTCGTACTGAAAAGAAACCTAAATGTGCACTAGAGTTAATGGTGGATGCTTATACTTTATAACATACAATAGTCCAGTGCCCTCAGGAATTGTAAAATGTTCACTGATCAGAACTTCATTTTTATTTCAGTGTCAAAAGCCAGAAAATTATTCCGAGACAGATTCAAGTTTTAAAGTAACTGTCAGCTACTGGTATATCACATACAGTGGTGAGCCTCTCCCGATTGTCCTGAATAATATCCATTTCTGGGGCCAGATTTGTGTTCAAGCATTCATGTTTCTCATTAAAATTTTGTGAAGTGAGCATACTAGTTCATTTTTAAGTGTATCCGAGTAGAGAGCAGTTTGAGCACATTTAACAATGAATGTTCTGCAAAGCTAATAACAGCATTTTGCTGGCAAAGTGTTAGTAATATTAGTTGGCTGCCTTTGGCCAATAAAAAAAAGTGCTTATTTAGGTTTTGTAAATTCAATATAGGTGCTAACATAGACCTAGGCATTTATAGGCACTATAAAGGTGCCATTAAAATGTGTCTAGACTTAAGGTTTTTGTCTCTAATTGTCAATCTAACATTTGTTAGGCGTGTTCAGTATAGCAGGTTAGATTATTCTTACTTTAAATGACTCTTACTCTGCACGTGTATGTGTAAGGTCTTCATGTGTAAGCCGATCATGACCTATAAGTTAAGTGCACTCTAAAAAAATATCGAGTAAAAAGGGTGTCTTTTTGTCCCACAACAATAATCGTCATCAGGTTTGCGTGCGCTTCCTTTCTTGAAAACTCGGCGCTGGTCACTTTCCTATCGAGAATGCAATATAACCCTGATAATGGGCGCGTCGATCGTGACCGGAATGTACCGTGCGCGGGGCGATAGCACAAGGATGGAACGCAATATAGATGACAATCTCATCTTTCTTTATTCATCAAGTGCGAACATGGAAAAGTGCATGGGTACAGATTCACTGGGAGGTCCCAAGGTAAGAACCGCAGGCGGGACCTCCCACGATTGTTGTTGTGGGACGAAAAGACGCCCTTTTTACTCGCTCTTTTTTTAGAGTGTGCATCATTCTCTGCTCGTCTCGCAGGGCTCACAGTTCGTTGGCATGGGCCGCCACCTGCTCCAGTACCCCAATGTGAGTGAAATGTACGAGCGAGCCAGTGACATCCTCAACTATGATCTGCAACTTCTTTGCCTTGAGGGCCCCAAGGAGCAACTCGATAAGACTGTACACTGCCACGCAGCTGTGCTGGTCACTTCACTGGCAGCTGTAGAGCGTCTGCGAGCCACGCAACTCTGGGTGAGCACTGCACAACAGCATGAATAACACCACTTGTTGCTCGTTTTGAGCTGACTCTCTTGCTACTTGTGGCATGGGATTTCTCTAGGCTGGAAAACTTCCTTTCTAGTATTTAATATGTTTACAGCAGGGGTGTTTTGGTAATGGTATTTTCTTACCAAGTTGAATACAAATGTTCAAAAAATGTCAGAATATTGAATTTTGTGTTTAATATCTCCCTGCTTCTAGACCAAGTTAGGGAGCCTTCATGTGTGCGCGTCTCTGTGTTTTAGGGTGGTGACTACTTGGATCATGGTTGCTCATGAACTGGCTAAAATGGCCGTCATACTTTACGGGCCGCCATGTTGGTTCTCAGCGGTCGCTCATTTACATTGAAGACAGCGTGGGCTTCAACGAGAAGGGAGTGTTTTTTAAATTACAAGTTATGAAAGCTGGAGGGTTGTTTTCTGAAGTTAGCCGCCGTTTTGTAGAACAGGAAAAATGTGTTTGTGACTCGAGTTGGTGTAAAGTACCGTTAAAACAGTTCGTTTCTCTCACCTGGTAGCCCCACCGCATCGGTGTAGTGAAGATATTTAGGGAACCTTTATTTGAGAGGGCAAAGAACCTTGATGTCACTGTGAATGGACTTCAGAATGACATCACAGGACACAATGTCAGCGCAGCATTCCTGAAGCGAATTCATCTTATCACTGCTAACACCTCAAAGGCCTTCTTGTGCAAGGCTCGAGACCGTACTGTATTATATTACGGTACCTATAACGACAGGGAAGGCAGATCAAACAACCGGGTAGCTCGCCATGTTCTCTGTAAACCGCAAAACTCCGCTAGCCTGTTTCTCATACCCTAAATATTGCTTTTGGCGGTAATATAATTTTCTGCAGCAAGTTTAGTTCCTGCGAACGATTCTGTTCAATGGATTGCCTAAAAAGCTTACAAGCTGTAAGCATTGCCAGAAAATAGGACACTCAATGATATTACAGCGACCCTCCCCCCACAAGCTGGAATATTAGGCTAGAAGGAAAGCAAAGGAGACCAACAAAAGGCAAATCAAGTTTTTGCAGGTCAACTTTTATTGCAAACAGGATCCAAACAGCATCTGGCCTTAACTTTTTTAAACGGTCCGGCCTTCTTTGCTGGAAGCATGTGTCCTCCCAGTGGGCCTATGATAAAGCAACAAGGCGAAAAGTCATACTTGACGCCGACCACATATACAGAGTCTATACACATTTTCTCTACAAACACTAAATTAAAACTGAGTTCACGATATCAAATCATCTTTGTGGCTGGTTACGAAACAAAGGCACGACAAAAATAATGATGCAGCACCAATCCCCCTTAGGGCATATTTGAGTTATGGGCCAACAACCGACTTGCTCAGTGCACATATACTGCACTGTTCAGGGCCGACAGACAAACAAAAGGATGGATGGACATGAACAGTAAATCTGTGGCATTCTATATTGTTAAAGCAAAATCCTTTTTGCCATTCTTGAGCGAGTTGCGGTGTGGTTCCGCGTGTCATTGAAGGGAAGAACAAATACCCCATGACAAGCCGCACAAAATTTAGTTGTGTTGCAACTACGCAAAATTACAGCCCCGCCGCGGAGGTCTGGTAGGCTAAGGTACTCTGGTGCTCACCCGCAAATCGCGGGATCGAATCCCGGCTGCGGCGGCTGCATTTTCGATGGAGGCGAAAATGCTGTAGGCCCATGTGTCCTGATTTGGGTGCATGTTAAAGAACCCCAAGTGCACGGTCGAAATTTCCGGAGTCCTCCCACTACGGCATCTCTCATAACCATATGGTGGTTTGGGGATGTTAAACCCCACATATCAATCAATCAACTGTGCAAGATTACAAGTCTACAGGGAACGCGTTCGGCGGCTTGTCTGTCTACCTCTCCTGATGCCCTTCCTCAGCGACCGAGGTGAAAGTGCAGGAACGCAAACATCTGTCAGCAAAAGAACACGCGATTGCCAGAATCTGTTAGTGGTTTACGGGCCTGGCGTTTCCCATGACAAATGCGGCGATGGCTTCAGAAACCGATGAAACCCAGATAATGAATGCATGCAGAACCACACGTTTGACTAGTCATATCACTCGATTGGTGAACTGCGCTTCCACTACGAGGATAAACAAGCATACCAGCTTTTGCTCGCCTAACCCGGCGTACCCGAACGAAGCCTGATCCACTTTTTATTGTGCAAGTTGTCGTGTTTACTTTACTCAAACTGCTTTTTGTCGCATGAATAGGTCAAAAACTTCACGAAATATAAATATGCAGTGATATACTAAATCCACTCATAATACAACGGGTACTCACCTCACAAACACAGGAAGTAGTCGGCTCCAAGCAATCTCGCTTCACTTACGTAATCCAGTGTTTTGAGAGGCAGAAGAGTCTCCAGATGGTTTCGCATCGCAGAACGCTGCGCCCTGGTATTTACACTCCAAAGTTCTCGTAGATGCGCTTAGCGCGAGGATGGTGTCATAGCGAAAGCTAGGTCTACGGTGTAGTCAAACGCAGCTCATACCGCAGCTTGCACAACCGCATCAACATGCAATTGGTGCAGTGCGGCGGAGCAGGAACGCCTGGCCCTGGCCGCGAGAACCAACATGGCGCTTGCCGGGACTGGGAGCATTGTGCTCTGGTGGGAGGCAGCAATTTGTGGGTCAAAGGCTGACACCCCCCTAAAACACGGAAACACGCGCACATGAAGGCTTTCTGGACCAAGTGAAACAAAGTTGGATGCAGCTTGTGTGATAAAATATGTCGGATACGTTAGTATTACATTACTGTGTACTTATATGAACCTCAAAGCAGCTAAGGATCTTCACAGTCACTGCAATAATGGAGAAAACGACAGCAATTAATAAGAAGAGAGGGAACTGAAGGGCCCAATTATCATTTGCCAGCACCCTTTGCAGCCAACAGATACAGAAAAAAGCATTAAGGGAACTATTTATTGCTGTTTTAAGGGGAGTGTAGGAATCGTAAAGTAAGATAAAATGAAGAGAGACAATAAAATAGCTTGCTGCTTATGCGAGATGAACTGCCAGAATTGAACAATTTTCAGACGGAGTGTAGCTGATTACTGTTATAATTGCTTCCCTTAAAAAATGACTGATTAGTTACTGCCCCAAGAAAGTAATTGAGGAATTACTGAAGTGTAATAATTTTTTCATTACCTCTTTCTATAGTTTCATAAACTGCACATTACTGTATTTTCTGCAACTCCTTACATCTTTATCTTCAGTCCTAACAATTGCTTTTTTTTATTTAACTTGATTTCTTTTTTAAAACAACGGTGACGCAGAAATCCTTCTTGATGTATGTATACTGAAATGAAGGGTAGGGCTGTTTCGTACATGCCCCCTTGTATGTAAGACTGTGGTTACATCGATGTGAAGAGCAGCACTTCACAGTTCTTAAAGTGTGAAGAATGCATTCCTACTGGTGAAAAGGCGAAGTAGCCCATCGAGTAAAAATATAGAGCTACATATCATGTTTGCCTCTTCGAACATGTGTAGCTGTGAGACTGCTTGTCGTGTATGACCATCGTTGTTCTACGGTAATACCCTCAAAGTTCAAATGTACAAAGGTGCATTGCCTCTTATACTTTCTCGTCAATGTCACTGGGCTGATTATGTGTTACCAATTTCTCCAAAAGTAATTTAATTAGAGTGGGTGTGGCTGAGTAAAGAAAAGTAATGTGTATAATACGAGCAAAGCATTAAAGAACTTTGGTACGTGTAATGAAACCAAAGTTCTTCAATCCGTTGAAGGACTTTGGCGGAGCACATGTATATATTTTTGTGAAAGGGAACACACGAGCACGTGTCCTGAGCTCTGCTGTGGCAGCCTACAGCACTATCAGCCAACAAATAAAGAAAGCACGTCTGCTTTTAGTAGCATCGCCCGTTTCGAGACCAAAGTGGTAGCCCAATTTAGCAGTGCTTGTCCAACGGTCACGACTTATTCTTTCGTTTGCTAACAGATGACGCGAAAAGTGGACGCGCTTTCTTTATCTCTCGGTTGATGGTGCTGTAGGTAGCCATGACAGAGTGGGGCCACATGCCTGCGTGTTCCCGTTCATAAAAATTTACACTGTATGTAGTATGTATGTATGTAAAAATTTACACTGTATTTGCACTGTATGTCGGATGCTAGGGGGGTCAAATGAAACCCTAACAGTGGCAAGCCTTCGCGATGGTATAGTGTGTGTCATTCAGTTTTCACCATTGACAGGTGTGCTCATCCTATTCAGCTGCTATGCACATATCAGTGTTGCGGAGTTGCCACTCCAGAATTAAAATAAATCCGGAATCATTCCTCATTTTCTCGACCCCACAATGGAATAGCGACAAAACTTGGAGGAATGGAATAGGAAGGGAATTAAGCGCATTTTCCATGGAATGGAATGGGAATGGAATTACGTCTTTTTCCGAAAATAGAGCACACTTTTGTCAACATGCTGCTTTTCAAACTTCAAACATTAGTAAGTCAGACCCTCGAATTCGACAATACAGGAGTAATTTAAAAAGGCGTGGCTGATTACAAGTTTGGTACATTTATAAGCAACGCACCTACTATAATTCTGTCCTTATATGAACTGTCTTGCTCCGAAGTTTTCTCTATTCTTCGCGTAACCATGGCTCTATGCCATGGTATCCGTGTTGCGGAACTATAAGGTGGCGGCATGCCCACCTTATAGCTTGTGATTTTTTGCTCCTCGGTGGCGCCTCAGCTGCCTGTATCTCTCCATCCTTTACTTTGTTTTTCCTTCTTCCATCGACGGTGACTCGGATGCGTATTCGAAAAAGTACTTCCCGAAGTTGTGATGTCTATTGACGCAGGCACTATGCTTGTGTTTACTGCAAGCTTTTGTGTACCAGCTTGTGCGCAGTCTCACCACATATTACCCCCCACACTTTTTTCTGCAATACCGGCCGCTTGTCTACATACATGGGTGCCTTTGCCTGAAACTTTATCGCAATGACCTGTAGGCCAGCGCTGCATATATTCGCAGACAATGAACTGTGTGTGCGATGAGCTGTTCTACAAGATGAACCGTACAGAGGGAGATAGACTAGATTTTTGAAAGCATTGGTTCGGGTAGCCAGCCAAAGCAGCCGGTCCCACGTAACCAAGGCAGTGCCTCCTCGAATTCCTACGCAACGCTTGGCTAAGTCGTCATATTTAGCATTAATGCATTTAAGCCTCAACAATAATAAAACATTATTCATTTAAGCATGCACTCTTATAAAGATGGCCTGCTTATTCTACTAACTAAATACTACCGTTTACTTGTCACAAAAAGCACTCACCTTCTATTAAGTGAAGGTAGTAAAATGCTGAATAATGAAACTTGCTAGTTTTCAAAGTAGTTCGTGAATAGTGCTGACTTGAATAATTAATACATTACTGAATTTTAGTTAACAGGTGTTTATATATGCATGTACATTGCCACATCAAGATAAATCAGTTACTAAAGTATATGTAGAATAATAAGTGAAGTGCGATTGTCCACATAGATTAATTAGTGACCACTAACTACTTCATGTAACCACCAAGGCAAATACGCATCACCGAAACATACGTAGAAGCATGAACGAATCACAGACGAAGACATACATGCAAACGCACATATAGAATATCAAGACTTAGCCGTTGTCGTATTATGTAGCAGCCGTCAGAAGGCTACTTATGCCCTACTTTGGAATAGCACACTGTGTACTGGTTAGCAGCCATAGAATTTGGCACCCATCATCATCTGCCCTTCTATATGTGTCTGTCATCACTTAGCACAAAATTTTCATTAAAAGGCCAGTAAACAGCCCTGAGGTCCAAAATTTAAAAAAGAGATATATGTGCAGTTTTTCTTTGCGAACATGCTGCCACAAGAATTTTGCGAATACATGCTATATTAAGGAAGTTGCATGGGTTAGAACATCGCTCTAAGCAGGTTTCAAATTTTCGCACGGCCTCGCCCCCCTTCTCCCTTCCATGTAAGGGAAGGCGTGTCCCATCGTCGTGACTCCACCCATTTCAGAAACGTGACACCACGTCAGTGAGTGACGTCATCGGCGAACTCGATCAGTCACAACGCACTTCCACTTGCTGCGAAGCGTGGTTGTTTGTTTACCGTTTGCTGCACCAGCCGCGGGTCAACCATGCAAGCGTCAGGTGCGAAGTGTTGACCAAAAATGATCAGGATCCCGACGTACGTCGCTGGATGGCTGATTCACTTCAGCCATGCAGCGCGCAGGGCCCCATTGTGAGGCACCCGGTGCTGATGCTTCTCCGCTGCGCTGTCGCTCGATTTGCAGCCGACGACAGAGCAACGCTTTTTACTGGTGTTGCTCATATCAAGGGCGAAGTATGTTCGTATGTGCGCACAGGCGCTGTAGTTGAACACGGAGTGTACACAGGCACACGACAACTGCGGGGCTGGTTCTTTCACCGCTGTGCCAAGAAACAAGGGGCAGTTTCGTAGCTGTGCGTGGGAACAGGAACTGACGTTGTCTTCACTACTGTTTTTTCACTCCTGATTTAAGCCAATCAACGAGCTGCTTTGGTGAGCTGCGTGCTACGTCACGTCGCCGATTGCCGAGTTGACGTCGCTGCGCGTGCAAGGGGGTCAGTCACGCGTAGGAAAGATGCACGGGAATTGTTTTTCGAAATAGAGGTTCTGCGCGGCGCGCAGTGCTGTAATACTCAGAAAAAGTGGTCGCTGCGGTCTAATCTACGAATTGCCGAGCTTGTATGGCGGGTGTAAAAAAAAGTCTATGAAGGGGTTTCCGTTAAGCCAGAACTTAATACTCTCAGAGCTATAAACACTGGAGCTGATTATTTGTTTATATCTGGTTTACAAGTACTATTATGTTGCGCAAATAATGCGTGTGTCTAAGGTTTGCTTTCTGTGATCACTCATGAAAAATATTGAGCCAAGGTAAATGAGTAAATTCACGTTCTACAATAACAGCTCCACATTTGAGCCTCCTGTAATGAGAAGACAGTTTAATTTAAAGAAAAAATCACCGTGCCACCTTAAAACCGTTGAACTAATTTCTGTTAATGTACATCGTGCCCAATACAATTTGTCAGGAATATTTGTAAAGTCAAGCCACATTGTATATGAAGGTGAAAGAGGGGCAGCTTGATCAAAATTGTTTTTTATTTTGCTAAAGAAGTGCTAGCAGATGTTACTTGTTTTTGGGACACGCAGTTAGCGTTGTTTGCATAAGGACGATGCCATCTTTGTGCTACTAACTTACCACCAGGATATGTAGCAACTCGGAAGGCACAACATTCGTTTTTGCCAGTGCGGTACAATGTCTATGTATACATTTATTTTTGTTGAATGAATCATGATTACAGTGCAGTCCACTTATAACGATATCGAGAAAACCTAAAAATATGATCGTTATAACCGGTGATCGTTATATCTGGACTGCCGCCAAAACATCGTCGCCGGACGTACCTTTTGTAGCTCCAGGCTTCATTTCGCTATTTTCACCAATTAATAAATATTGTAGATAGTAGGATGTCAAAAACAAGACTTTATTTCTTACTCCTAAGAACGCATCACGGGTTCGCTGAGGAAGAGAGACTGACCGACGGCGGGGTGGGAGCAGTGGGAGGAAGAAAGCATAGCCAGAGGTACACAGCCGGAATGCCAACGAGGCCCCGCCCCGATGCCGCCGCGCCGCTTTGCTTTTCGCTTTTTTTATTTTCTCTCTCTTTCCCGCTTTCGTTCGGCAAGCTACGAGTAGCTTGCCGGCTTGCCGTTGTAGAAGGCGGGGAGCCGCGGAGCGCGGCGCTTTGCTTTTCGCATTTTTTTTTTTTAATTCTCTCAGCCTCTCCGCGGTCGACGCGCGGCGAGGCGCAAAACGTGACACAGCTGGCGTTATCTGTAGCGCGTCGCGCCAACTCGCGATGCTCTCCTCGGCTTTTTGAACGGCCGGGACTCGCCTACGCTAACTTTTCGTCTTGTCTCGGCATAGTTTGTTTCAGAGGAACTTATCAATCTAAATGTTACGATTATTCTGAATGAAACATGCCGTCCACGGCAAACTTTTCATCGTTGTATCCGATATGCGGTGGATAACATATCGTTATATATGTTTTTTTTCCCCATAGCCCCAATGCATAAAATGAGACTGTTAAGTCGACCCATCGTTATAACCGATATATCGTTATATGTGGTATCGTTATAAGTGGACTGCACTGTACCACCTTCCACTTTCTCAAAGTGACTCAAATTGGGGAAAAGTCAGCCCATTCTAACTTGCGTTTTTTTCATTTAATTATCTTTTGCCCCTTGGTAACAGAGAATTTATTTCCTGGAGCATGGCATACAACTTCAGTAAAGGCTGCCTTTAATTTGTCACTGTTGTGTAATTGTTATGGTGATCGGTTTGCTATTGCCATCCATTCACTTGTGTCATATTTAGCTTTGATAGTCATGAGCCCATGCCGATTGGATGGATAAATTGACAGAATAAAAACTAAGGTGTTTATATTTTGTTGTTTAGAAATTCGTTTGTTAATTTTTTCACTGGTAATTCACCTGGCAGTTGAATGGCGGAATGCATAGGTCATGTTTCACTAGTGCTATGCTTTTATGGGAAATTTCTACAGTTGTGCACTCATGAGAAAACTCACACTGGAAAGGCGTTCTGGCTACAACATTCAGAAAGGCCGGTCGATCGCAAAAAGTACAGTAGCGCTTTCAGGGCCTTCTTCAGGGCAAACCGAATGCCAATGTCTGGTTGACCTCCCGGCTTTCCTTTTTCTCTATCTCTGTCTCTCTCTCTACAGTTGTGGATATTCATCATCATCATCAGTCGGACTATGTCCACTGCAGGGCATAGGCCTCTCCCATGTTCCGCCAGTCGACTAAGTCCTGTGCTTGCTGCTGCCAGTCTCCCCCTAACCCGCTTGTCTTCTTTGGGAATCCAGTCAGTTACCCTTAATGGCCAGCGGTTATCCTGCCTATGCGCTACATGCCCGGCCAATGTCCATTTCCTCTTCTTCATTTCAACTATGATAACTGTAATGCCGGTTTGTTCCCTGATCCACTCTGCTCTATTCTTGTCTCTTAAGGTTACACCTATCATTTTCCTTTCCATCGCTCGTTGCGTCATCCTCAATTTAAGCTGAACCTTCTTTTAAGTCTCCAGGTTTCTGCTCTGTAGGTAAGTACCAGTAAGATGCAGCTGTTATGTACCTTCCTCGTGGGGGATTGTGGACAATAAAATTAGATTTTTCATATTTGGTCCAGAAATGAACGGCTGAGCAGACTCGTAAAAAGTTAAAGTGATCATTTCTTCATAATAAAATACATGACTTATGCTTTATTATAAATCTTCTGATTATGACATGTGGAAGTGTGAAGCTAGCCTGTCTGCCCATCACGTTTGCATTTGTCATAGGCTGTAGCTGTATCAAGGAGCATACATATTTACATAATTTAAGATTAAGACATATTCAAGTTTCTGTTTCATGCTGGTCATGGCTGCTTATACTGGGATGCTGTAACAATGTGCAATGACAAGTTTCTTGATTTGCTGAAGATTGCACAGTTGATGCTCTGCTTGTGTGGCTTGTTCAAGATGGTGAAAGACATTTGCTCACTATTTTGTACTGTTGGCTCAGATCTTTCATGTGTCCAATTTGCTTAATTGGGTTTACCTGTCATTATTCTTTCCATAACCTTGCATACAGGTTGAACAGAGATGGTAAATATGACCTGAAATATAGCAAATATGCTGCAAATAAAAAATTCTGGCATAAAATAAATGATGAAAACCTAAATTGCCTGTGTCAGTCATGTGCACAGGATGTCAAGTGCAATTTTTTATTTCTTTTTATTTTGACAATGCAATATACAGCTGGGTGACACAATTTACACTCAATCATGCAACCTCTATTGGATACTATCTTGCTTGGCATACAAAAAAATTGCCCGCAGCTTCCCTCGGGGGAACACTGAGGAGGATGCGGAGCATATAATTGGTTAACGGGGTGTTAAAGTGCGACTTACTTGGGTCGATGGCTAAATTGGTTAACGTGGTTGTGAAATGGGGTGTTAAATTGCGACTTACTTGGGTCGATGGCTAAATTGGTAACGTGGTTGTAGGAGGGGGTGTTAAATGAGTGAACACGTACACACGTATGCGAAAGGGCGGCGCTGGTCGAAGGGACGTCGATCATTGTGTTTGTGGATTCGTTGGAATTCATTTCACCGCGACCTTGGACGTCGACGCGCCGTACAAACCAACCGACGAGCGGCAACTGAGCGAGCGAGCGCCGACCTTGAGTATATATACAGCGCGACGGCGCATGCACTGTCAGCTGTCGAATGTTCTCGAAGCGCGACGCCACATGCGCGTCCACTGGAGAATCAGGAGAATTGTAGATGTCGAACGCGGTGTGTAGAGGAGGAAGGGTGCACAGATGGGGGAGGAGTGAAGCGCGCGCGGTGTGTAGAGGAGGAAGGGATGCACAGATGGTGGAAGAGTGGGCGACGGCGCGACGGCGCATGCGCGCGCGTCAGCTGTCGAATGTTCGAGAAGCGGTGCGGACGGCGCACTACAAGGCGCGAGTATAAGATGCTTCCGCATCTAAAAAGCACTGATATTTGTTATGCTAGATAAAAAAGAGAGCCTACCAAGCCATAATCTAGTTGGGAGATTTAAATTTTACTCACTTGAATTCATATATTAGCACATTTTTTAAATTTTATTTTAAGGATTACTAGCACATGTTTATAACATGTTTTAGTAAAGATAGGCTTTGGTTACATTATCTTGGAGTGTCATCTTTATGCAGAAATGTTGGATCAAAAGGATCATGTACGTAAGTGCCTTGCTGGAATGGTTCCTGATAGCTGTTTCAGGACACTGGTCGACCATGCTGTAACATTCTTTTAGCAAGTGACACTTAGATGGGCTCCTGTCAGCCTTATTCAGTGAAAGTACAGCTCTGTGAGCAGAGCTCAGAAGTATTTGAGCTGAAGGAGCTACCTTGTTGTACATGAAATAATTTATTAGAAGTGCTCTTGAGGTTGACCACCCCAATCTTCGGTGTCTATTGGTATTGGTTATCTGTGGGCACTCAAGTAGCCATTCTTCTTCTGTAAGCATTGTTGAAGTTCTGGGCACAAGAAAGGACACAAAAGTGAAAATATTAGATTGCTTGCACATTGGTTTTCAAAGTGACAGTGACAATGAGAGCTGATCTAATCATTGAGAGTGCACTTATTATTTAAATGTACATTATGGCTCTCCAGCATGGAAAGGAAGGTCAAGTCAGCTAGTGGAAAAATTTGTGTTGCTGCCATTTTATGTGTACAGTCGAGCCCGACTATATCGTACCTGTTTATATCAAATTATCCCGTATATCGAACAATTCCTAAACACGGTAAGTCTACATTCAGAATATATAGCAAAAGTTACTGTTTTATCGAATGAAAATAGCAGCGACAACTGATATATCAAACTCTATGTGCCTCAAAAGTGCCCTAGCAAGTTGGCTTTCCCTCGCGGTGGTGGGGAAAACTGCCGGCACCACCCTAGGAAAAGTTGGTTAGACCCGGTAGTGCGCAGGCGAACACCCCCCTCCAAGAAATGATGCTGGCCCGCTCGCAGCGCTTACAGCCAATCAGAGGCCGTCGTGCTTTCTCCGAGGCGCGGAGGCGGTAGAAGTGAGCGCCATTTTTTCTTTCTTTATGCTTGTGTGCCTGCTGCTGCCGATTCAGCGTGGTCTGTGGTGTTGCCTGTTGGTGCTCTGTGAACTGTATTGGCGCACTGTCATCATGGCTTGCGCAAAGAGTCAAAATTTGCCGTTCACCGCAAAACTCAAAATCATCAATCGGGGGGAGGTAATTAACGGTAAGAGAATTCCAGGTATTATTTTGAATAATCCTTCGGGCGGGGAAGTTAGTGATTCTGATTGCGCCGAAGTATTTAACTCAGCATTCGCTTCCGTGTTCACAAACGAAACTAACAGTCCCCTTCCGATTTTTCCGTCTAGCATCGTCTCTGTAATGCCCAGTATTCATTTCGTCGCTTCTGAAATAATATCGTTAATAGACGAACTCAAACTCTCTTCTTCAGCGGGATCAGACGATATTACCTCAAAATTTCTGAAAAATACAAAGCACATGTCTGCCATATACTTATCACTGTTGTTCTGTCAGTCATTATCCACAGGTAACCTACCAATAAACTTGAAAATAGCGAAGGTCATTCCAGTCTTCAAATCAGGCGATAGATCATGTCCTCTCAATTATCGCCCCATTTCCTTAACAAGGGTGCCTTGCAAGCTCATGGAACACACCATTTACACCGAAATCATGCACTACTTGGACTCTATTAAATTTTTTCATTTCGCACAGCATGGATTTCGAAAAAATTTTTCCTTTGAAACCCAACTTGCTTTTTTCGTTCATGATCTGCACACTAACCTGGACAATAACATACAGACTGACGCTATCTTTCATGACTTTGCAAAGGCATTCGACAAAGTACCCCACAACTGCCTGATGTTAAATCTTTCGAAATTAAACTTAGACTCTAAAATTTTAACTTGGATTCGAGAATTTTTCACTAATCGTTACCAATTCGTTACCGTTAATGGACATAACTCTTACCCTCTGGCAGTAACATCAGGCGTCCCGCAAGGATCTGTTCTTGGACCCCTATTATTCCTAATATACAATAATGATCTACCTTTCCATGTATCCAGCAATATTCGTATGTTTGCAGACGATTGCATAATATACCAAACTATTACTAACAGATCAGCCCAAGTTGCATTGCAAGATGACATTAACCATGTGCTTAACTGGTGCAATCGTTGGCTAATGACACTAAACCCTAATAAATGCAAGTCCCTCTCGGTTTATCGTCGGTGCAGCCCCCTTACCTATTCTTATCAAATCGGTAAAGTTGCATTGAAAAATGTCATCACATACAAATACTTGGGAGTCACTTTGAGTAACGATTTATCTAGGCGCGTCCACATTACCAATATCATATCATCAGCTAACAGATCGCTTGGATTCTTAAAGCGGCACTTATGTCATGCTCCCCCTCCTGTAAAACTACTAGCTTATAAATCTTTAATTCGCACCCAACTTGAATACGCGTCGCCTATCTGGAGCCCTCATCAAGTGTACTTAACCGACACACTAGAATCACTCCAGAATCGAGCAGCTAGATTAATTAATTCCTCGTATTCGTATAACGTGACTGTTTCATCTCTTAAACAAGAATCCAATCTTTCAAACCTCAATATTCATCGCCGAGTTGCCAGCCTCATTTTGTTCCACAAGCTCTATCACAGTCAACTCGGCCACCCGCCCTATATCTTGCCTCCTGTCCGCACATCTCACCGCACCACTCGTTCCTTTCATGTCGGCCGGCCACGTGCCCGTACCACGACATTTTCCGCCACCTTCTTTTTTCGTGCAGCTTCCGACTGGAATGGCCTTTCCACTGATCTCGCCACCATTATGTGCCACTCAACATTTACACAAAATGTCACTCCTTTCTTTTCAATTTGAATACATTACATTGTTCCTTTTTGTGCCACTGGTTCTCACTTTGTCTTCTTTTTTTTTGGCAAGGTGTTATGCCTGTTAATATGTATACTGAACCTGCACATGTATTATTTTATTTCCGTATTGGTTACCCCTGTTCATACCTGTACCCATCCTGCATATGTACTACATTTGTTGTATGTTTCCCATCCCTTATGTAATACCCCCTCTAGGGGGTCTTTAAAAGGTAATAAAGTGAAGTGAAGTGAAGTTGAGCGTGGTGAAAAGAAATCCGACGTCGCCGCCGCGTACAAAATTCCAAGGAGCACCTTGAGTACTGTCCTGAAGAACAAGGCAGACATCAGGGCCAAGTCGGACAAAAGGCCAGATGCCCGTGGCGCCCGATGTGTTCGCGCTGCTGTGTACCAAGATGTTAAACAGCCGTTTACAAGGGGTTTGTGGACGTTCGGTCACGAAACATGCCGGTGTCCGGCCCTATGATTGATTAGAAAGCCAAGGACCTTGCTTTTCTGCTTGGCAGGAATGATTTCCAAGGCGGTTCAGGCTGGCTTCAGCAGTTAAAAGAACGGCACGACATCGTTGGCAATGCTGTTACAGGTGGTAGCAGAGTGGCGGACCTAGACAGCGTAGAAAAATGGCTCAAGGAAAACTGGCAAGATATCGCAGCAAGATATAGAGCCCAAGATATCTTTAATGCGGATGAAACCGCTCTATTTTGGCAAATGTTGCCAAACAAGACATTTGCGTCTTGTGGCGACAAGACAAGCGGCGGCAAGGAAAACAAAGCTCGTGTGTCCGCGCTGTTGGCAGCTAATTTAGCCGGATCGAAAAAGCTTCGACCTCTGGTTATCGGGAAAAGCACGGCACCGCGGTGTTTTCGAAATGCGCTGTCACTTCCAGTTACCTACCGAGCAAACTCAAAAGCGTGGATGACCAAGGAGCTTTTCAGCAGATGGCTATCTTCGTGGAATGATGACTTGGTAGGCGAAAATCGCAAGGTGTGCTTTCCTAGTCAACGCTCCTCTCCCATTTTTCTCAATCGCCCCTCAATTCTATCTTGCTGCTAGCTTCCCTGCACTCAAACGATGTCCATCCCATGTCACCCTGTACACCCTGATTTGGGGAATTCCCCTGTGCTCCTAAAGCAAGTCTACCTATGCCCCGTTGTTTAATTTCCAATCTTGCTTGAACTTCTGATTCATGCACAAGACCGCATTGCCGAACGTCAAACCCGGGACCATGACACCTTTCCAAATCCCTCTCACAACGTCATACCTTTTGTAGTTCCACAGTGCCCTATTTTTCATAACGGCTGCATTCCTGGTGCCCTTAGTCATTACCTATTTTTCTTGCTCCCTTACATACTTAGGCCCGTTATTTATCCATAAGCCTAAATATTTGTATTTATCCACTATTTATAGCATGACTTCCTGTGTCTTATGCCCACTGCCTTTGTTATTCTTGAAATCATGATTGCCGATTTATTCCTGTCGAACTTCAAATTTAACCTATCTCCCTCATTACCGTAGATATCTATCAATCCCTGCAGATCTGCCTTGTTGTCGGCTATTATTACTATATCATCTGCATACATCAATGCTGGTAATGACTGTTCAATGCGTTTTCCTTGCTTGGCAAAAAACAGGCTGAAGCCGAGTCGACTCCCCTCTAATTTGGCTTCTAGTCCCTGGAGATACAGCATAAATAACAAAGGTGACAAGGGACATCCCTGTCCAAGCCCACGTTGTCTCTCTATAGGTTCAGATACCTGTTCTTCCCATTTGATAACTACCTTGTTACTTTTATACATATTCTTTAGAAGATTATTTATTCCATCTTCCACATATAGTGTGTCCAGTATTTCCCACAGCATCGCGGCGCGGAAGTTCACCCAAAAAAGTCCTCACTCCTCTCATGTATTGGCACGGCGCTTTGGACACTCCCCCATATTCTAGGTCACTCTAGTTTTGTCCCTCAAAACACTCGTATTCCCGGGGGAACCGAAACACTGCCCAGTCTGTTTCACACTTGAGGTAAATCTCGGATCGCATAAAACTTGTTGCGGCCAACGCTGTACTCGCGTGCCGCTATAGCAGATGACATGACTCAATACTATAGCCCTTCAACTTCTGCGCATGCATGAGCTGAAGCCGGCACTTCACCGCAGCGCTGGCCACACCAAGATTCATGTATTCCGAGATCTGCCCTATGTGTGAAACAGACTGTACGGGTCCCATGGCTAGCGCAATGATTCCATCAAATTGACAGGTCGTTTATCTTGTGAGACCACAATATTAATTTAGTTGGCCGATCTCCAACCCTCGGTGCGTGGCAAGCTGAACTATCAAAGCCAAGTTGTGAAATTCAAGGCTGAGCTATTGTCTTCCCCCGTCAACCAAAACACGGCAAAGGGCAGAACCCGTTGCTTCCAACTGGGTTTTAAAAGTAGTTTTATGCTTCACCAGGGCCTAAGGCCATTGGTTAACACCCTTGACAGGTGATCTGCAATGCACATTGCTGATCATGCATATGGACGGACGCCAACTCATGGAATAAGGTTTCAAAAAGGGATGCCACAACATTTTAAATTGAAACTAAAGTTAAATAACACTTTATGTCAAAATGAAAGCTCACTATATCATATCGTCTAAAACAACAATATCATCAACAGTAGCGTCCTATTTACCGAGAAATGGAGGTAAACGCAAGAGAGCACATGCGCTACGCGTAGTAAATTCTCAGAATGATGCCGATAACGTCCGACTTACCACCCACAATTAATAACTTGTACTCGAACTAGCTGCACTAAATTTAAAAAAAAAAAACTTCCGTGCATCAAGCGACGTAATAATATGCAGATTGTTCGTTTCTGTGTGATTATTGGAAAAAAAGAACCACCGGAAGTTACTGTGGGGCCTAGCGTGAAAGGTTCAAATGGTCAACCTGTGCCTCGTTAAAGTGTATATAGGTGATGTCATGTAGCGGGGACCAGTCGAACCGAGCAGGCCTGTCATCTCGGAAGCCATGGAAGGAAATTGCTCGATGGCGGTTGTTGCTGATGTGGCTCCCGCTGCTTTCGTTACGCTGCTACTAGCGTCGGTGGCCGCGCAATAAAGACGAGCAAGGTTGTGCACGTCAACAGTGACATGAGACGTTCTGCTTGAGGCGGGCAATTTGAAGTACGCTAACCCAATGCGTACCACTAAAACGTGCTTTTATTGCAAAAGAAGCACTTGCTCAGCACAAACGTAACACTACGACGTTTCTAGACCGCTATTTCCACAATCAACGTCGACTTGATAGCTGAATTTAGTGTTCCTTTAGGAATGGTAAGAAAACGCTGCAGATTGGTTCTCGAGGCTTCAGAGAACGATAGTTATAGCGCGAGAACAAAACGATGACACAGAGACACAGAACACCTACTGAGAGAGACAAGAAGGACACACGCTCGTGTCCTTTGTGTCCTTCTTGTCTCTGCGTCGTCGTTTTGTTCTCGCGCTATAACTATCGTCATGCCATACCAACTAGCCCAAACTGCCACGCTTCAAAGAACTTATGAGCCGAACATGATAGCGCAGCAAGCGGCCTGAAAGTAACAATTGATTGTAAATAGCCCCATCTGTTCTTTAGGATTCTTTTTATCCCATATACTCGAATAAGGCAACATATAGCTGTGTTCATGGCCCTTAGCTGATTTAAAATCTAGGGTATGGCCTCCAAGACCACCAGTGCGCCATCTCACAGGCAATGTCTAAGGTTGCACAGTAACTTCGCCCGCCGCGGGAGGACTTCACTTGCCCATGCGCGTTAGCTGAGGCGCTCTCACATCGAGGCACCCTTATGCGCGTTAATATACCTCGTGGTGTACCTCGATGCGATGCGTGCGGAGAAAGTGTGCACCAAGGCACCCTAGAGCACGCATTCGTGTTCACTTCAAACACGAACTGAGCGTATAGTGTGAGGCAAGCGTCACTAACTTCTTTTTCGCGTGACATCCCTCCCTGCTTAGCTTCCAGCACATTCATCGGAGCGAAAGAATAGAAAAAAAACAATAACTGGTGCGACAAATATTTTAATTCGCTCAAAGTTGATGGATTATACATAGTTTCGTCGTAGTAGATTCATGATTCTATCAACTATTTTAGTGAAACAGGTGAATTGTTACCTGAAAATGGTGGTATAGGGTCCCTTTCGTCATATAAGGGGGAAGGATTCCTTTTTTCCCCGCTCTCTCTATCTAAAAAAAAGTTACTTACCTTGATTGACACTTTTTGAATGAACTGTAGTTTTTCTTTCGTTTAGGCAAAGAATAAAATTATGCCTTTCGCTCCTTTCATTTACAGCTGCGCACAACATGTGGCGTATGTAGCCCCGCATCTTCTGCGTAATTCTTAGAGTTTTGCTTTCATTGGACACAGGCCGGTATAGTTTGGTGGTGAACTGCAAGTTGCATATGTTCTCTGTGCATACCTGCGGCTGCTCCAATGTCCTTCCTGCGAAAATCACGGCATGCAGGCGATTACGACAGACCGTTTTTGGTGTACATTTACGTATGAGGTGAACAAAGGCGGCAGCGTTTGATATGTGAGAGTGCAACACCGCCTTAGTTTCAATCTGTTCGATGAGTGCAAATGCCACGGGAACAAACGCTCATGCTCGCATATGAGCTTCAATATGCATTTGCTTCAACCGAGCGATGTCATCATTGTTTATAGTCGCATGAAAATGTGAAAAGGGTTGTATTGATTCTTGAGGAAAAGAAAAAGAAGCACATAATTTCTATCTGTATATTTGACGATGTGGTGCGGTACCTTGTATAGAATCGGAGATGGCGGCTTTTGGTGCCTCGGTTTCGGGACATTGCCACAGAGATGTATTTGATGCGGTATGTAATTTCATTCAAGCCACTAAACGTTTTTAACATGATACCCACTTTAGCCAATACTCGAAAAAAAAAAGAGTCGGGAAGTAGTTTTTAAAATGTGAATATATATCGGGCATACATCCCAAAATATTCTGGTTTGGCAAACTAAGCTGTCTGGTCGGCTCCAAAAAACCAGGTTATCGTTACTCAAATAGTGATTCTTCTTTCTAGGTTTTTAAAACTTCTCACTCTCTGGATCTTCATTTTCTTATGATGTCTTCCTTCTTGTACATTTTTTTTCTCGCTAAGCAACAGTGTAAATACCGTCTATAGAATACTAAATTTTTCCTTGGTCAATCCCCCAGAGTGGGTATGTGCCATAGATTTCAGGCTACAAACAAACAGCCGGACCGCAGCAAGGGTTGCTGTCTCTCGTGTTTCGTTTTTCCAATGGCGCAGTCGTCATAAACGAAGCCTTACGGCAGAAGCTGCCTGCGCTACAGTCTTCAGCGTTGCGGACCCACCACTCGAGGAACGCCGTCCACGCTTCATCGACCATAAAACCTGCCAACATGCCACTGCAACAAGCACCGATCGGTGCTGCAAACGCCTGGTGCTGCGAACGCCGTCCGGAGATGGTATCCGGTGCTCGGGAATGCCATTCCCGCTTCCCGCTGCGACAAGACTTTGCTCAGTACTCTATCAGCACATCAGCCGCTCAAGGGTGCTGTTCGAGCTCCCTCGGCCGAGAATACCACTGCAGTTAGTACACTGCTCGAGGAGTACTCCTCGGGAGTCGGACGTCACCTCTGGCTCTGCGGGCGAATCATCCGAATGCGCCGCCCAGCTATCCCGCACCATCGCACAACTCCGCGTTGTGGTCAAGGCCTTAACAGGTTCGACCTCTGCGCTGTTTCTTGCGGCCTTGCTGTAGTATCGTGCAGTCGCAGCAGTCGTTAGCCAAGCAGGAATTCTATGTATACACACAAACATCACTATATATACGTATGTCTTCGGCGGCACTCAGGTATATGTGTTGAGTCTCTCGACGCCTAAGGTGTTCAGGAGCACCACCTTCTTGTGCTATGGCGTGGCGTCCCTGGCAGCGGCGTCAATGTAGACCTGTAACACGACGCCACTGCCTCCATGGAATAGGCGGTACACCGGGGCACCGAAGAAACGGAGGCGGAGGGGTAGCCACGTTCATGATTGCCGAAGAGAGCGTCGAAAGGAAGTTCGGGAGAGACGCGCACATGGGTAGGCCTAGTGACCGAACTGGCACGGAAAGTGTAGAAAAGTAGAAATCGATGCAGGAAATACAGTATTCGTGGGATCGCTTGCACGGGTGGTGGGTCGACAACACGAGGAAGAAGGCTAGATGCCCACCTTATCGCGTGATGCTCTTGGATTGAACATATTGTCATCGCCAAAATGTATCGTGCGTTGGACGCGACGTACACAGAACACAGGGCACCGCAACGAAACGCAGACCTTCAAGAAGTACGCAGCCGCCGGTAGCCGGTAGATCTCTGCCACTACCAAATCTATGCCTGACCGGTACTGAGGATGGAGCTAAGGAGGAATTTCAAATCGAGGCTACAACTGTACGCGCCGCTGAGTTTAGCACTTGAGCTTTCGGTCTGTTCGTCAATACCCGACTCAAGTTCATCACGGTCAGAGACCACTACCGAAGATGGACCTCGTGAAGAGGGTGGCTACAATGACACAGCCGCAGGGAATCGTCTTGACTGTGAAGCTGGTCCGTTCACCAACGTGCCCACTTTCGAACACCGAGCTGGAGCGGAGCAACAGCTGGAAAGTTCATCGGTGCCATCGAGCCCCACGACAGTAAGCTTCTCCGTCTTTCCTACAAATGACATCAGACGCAAGTGCGGCACTCCAATGCCACTTTCAATACCCGTGCCCGTACCCGACGCCATTGCGTCAGTGGAAAAGGCTGAGACCATTCTTCATACAGCGCAGTTGGAGGAGCCAGCCTCACAATCACCCTTACTTACCATGGAGACACCAGCATCGCCTATTCTTGACACGCCTACACCGTTGGCGTCGGTAGAGCCCAAGACACCCGACCGGCTTCCCGCGGGGCCCCCTGCTTCTAGAGAGAGTGGCGAGCATCACGCAATAAGACGGAAGACTGAAATAATGAGGGGCACAACTCTGGTGCTGAAAATACACACAGCAGCCACTGCGAGATCTTCACAGAATGTCTCGCAGCAGATACCAAGACCGCAGCTGTGAGCTATGTTCTTCGCTGAACATTACAGAAGCTGTGTGACTACTCTAACAATCAGCCAAGAGAGAGAAAATAAATTGAAGGAAATCCATGGATGTCAACCAAATTGTAGCATCCGGTTTGCTACCCTCCACTGAGAGGAGGGTAATGGGGGAAAATATGAGAAGGAAAGGGAAGAGACAAGTAGACGCGCAAATAAAAAGAGGTGGGGGCGGGGATGCTACTGCCTATTCAATAGGCTTTTTGCGTGGTAGTATATTATAGGCGCACAGAACGCCTGTAATATACTACCACGCAAAAAGTTTAATAAGGCCTTGACTGATTTTCTGTACGAAGACGGACCGTGTCGGCAACCGAGCACCGACTGTTCTGATATAGGTCTGTCATCAAGGCTGGCTAACACAGCATTTAGCGGCAGTCTGTGCGTGCTGTAGCGAGGGCCCACCAGCTAAGGTACCCTGTGTGCCTTCTCGGATGCTGTTACCATAACCTTCATCCGGCCTTCCACGTCCGTCACTGACTTTACAGCAAAATCTAAGCCCGCTGTCATAGTTTTAGCAGCTGCCCACAAAAAGTATCTGCATCGCCGAAACTGACCACAGTGATGCAGCCAGTTTAGACCTCCTAATAGACATGTGGCAGATCCCCACACCCAGTCGCACCGTAAAGTCCCTAGATATGTTTAGGAAAGTACCACCATTCGTTTAAACGAGCCGCCGCACCGCGCACCCTCCTGTCCCGCCTTTCTCTCGGGCCGCCACGAACATCACGCGTGTTATCAGCGTGACATAGCATTCGTGATCGAAAAGTGACGCAAGCCGGGTTATAGGGCTGGCGCCCGCATGGTCGCCGTTCGGTTGAGGATATAGACCGTTTTCCGGAGCTAGCTTGTCAATGCAAAAGTAGATGGCTCCACTGCACCGAAACAAATTCACGGCCTTCTCTTCGGTGGCACGGCCGCGATGTGGCACGTGGCGGATGTTGCCTTGCAGCCTGCGGCGACAAAGGGTGGTGGTAGTGATTTTTGTAAAAAAAGGCACCTAATTTCTGTCAGCCATAAAGCGAAATGGCACAGTGTCTAAGAGAAAAAAAAAGAAGAAAAGAGAAACGGGTTGCGTGGACTACGTGCTGCGCCCACTTTGCTGGCCTTCACTCCGTGCGTATTCTCTAAAAAGTACAATATTTTTCGCCAATAATATATTTAAACTTCAGGGAAGAACTAGTGGGTACCCTCGACAGCGCACAAGGCAGTGAAAGCCCTCTTGTGTTTCTTGAAGACGGGTTTGTGTGAACGCCTCTGACTAGCGGTGGAGTTCTGCACGTTGCAGTGAATTTGCTGTCTGTTTCTCTCCTATTTCTGTTCCTTCTCTTCCCTCTTTTTTATTTCTCTTGTCCCCTTCAAATGATGCTTCAAATGATGCTTCAAATGAAATTCTAATGCAATTGATGCTTCAAATCAAATTCAAATGATGCTAGCAAAATTTCACAGGAGTGACTTTTTTGTGTTTCAAGACGCTGAACACTTTCTTATATTTTCTGTTGATCTTGATGAAGTCTTTTGCTATTCTGTTGTAGAAAGGGCCATGTACTTCTTAAAATCCTATGTTTTGCCGCATATAGCACAGTAAAACATGACAAGATGCCTAATAGGTGCTGTTTAAGCCACATGCACATCTTAATAACACTCTAGTTCACAAGGCCAACTAGATAACATAAACAGTACAATAGAGAATGTGAGGTTTCGTAATAAAATCATGGTGTTTGCTCACTTGTGCCACACTGTGCTCTGCGAGGGATGCTGTACTGGTGTTTATAACACTCTGGTGTTTTTAATGTCACCCATCTGTGTGAGTACTTGAGAGAGCTGCACATTAATGTTGTTGAGTTTTGTGATGCCACACTGCATTCAGGGGTGCTAAATTGCGGACTACAGTTATGTCGATCAATAGTGTTTTAAATGTGCAGCTCTCTGTAAATAAATGCTTTCACATTGCATCCTTTTCAAAATGTGATTACTGTGGGTAAGGAAGCAAGGTTACAAAGGGTGAATCACTACTCGAAAACATGTTACAATGACAAAGAGAGTACAAATGCTTCATACCCCCACCCCCCGGCTATGTCAGTGCACATTAAAGAACCTCGGGCAGTCGAAATATCCAGAGCCCTCCACTACAACGTGCCTCCTGGTGATATGGCTTGGGCATGTCAAACCTCAAAAACTTATATTATTAGAAAACAAATGCAATAATGCCATGTGAATGAGAGTTCTATAAAATGTGAGACGAATAACTTTTGTTAGTCACAAGAGAAACCTAATGCAATAATGCTAACTTTACAAAACATGAGAAGCAAAGCATTATAGGTAATGCTGGTAAGAAAACACAAATCAGTAAACAGTGAAATAAGTATTGAACTGAATTGATTTTATTCAAGTACAGACTGTTACAATTCAGAAGGAAAGGACTGAAGGCATTGACACCTGACGAGGCCCTCTCACTTGAAACAACAACAGTTTGCACACAAGCACTGAAAACAACAACAGAAGCGACTGAAAACTTACATAAAAGAAGTAATAGTTCACGTACAACTTTGAGTACATACAGGTAAATATAAAATCAATTGTATCATTGTTGAGGACGAAAATCACACAAATAGCAGGCCATATGCACAGAAAAAAACTATGAAAGAAGTAGTTGACTTATTTGGTGGTTTATTTTTCCCAATTTGTGCTTATTATTTTTTCTATATCTTTGTGTTGTAGTTCAAGGGTCGTGTAATCTGATAGTGCAACGTTTGTGAACCATAATTTATCCTGATCCTGTTATTCCTGTAGCTAACATGGTGAAATGCATATGGCAGATATTTTTGAGGCTCGTGTTAAGTGAGTGAAAAGGTAGTGTCATTCTTAAGCAAATGATGTGTCTCAAGAGCCAACCGCAAGGTTTTCAAGTCATGTACGTTTAGTATACTCAGTTTGCTCCAGTGTTCATTTGTATTGTCTCGATAATTCATATTACTGAGTAAATGTATAAGCCTAAAAAAATCAGCAAAGAGTGAAAGAAAAATACACAAGCATAACAAAGATCAAAGAAGAAAAAAATATGCACATCTAATCGAAGTTACCTGTGAAGTATATTCGTATAAACAATACTGGAAAACAAGAAATACAGACAAGAACTCGCCATAAAAAGTCAAACAGGAAAAATTATACCCCACCTATAGCTCTTCTAAAGCATATTGGGCATGGTTGAAAAGCAAAGCAAAACACACTGAAACTGTTCTCGGTGCATGCATAACATTTTGCTGCATTACTGGCCTTTCAAGTGAACTAGTGGCACCCTGACACTGATGGGGATGTAATGCCCCTTTTAGGCACGTCACAAAGCTATTTCACTCATACAAGAACTCCTTAGCACTGAAAATCGGTTTTGACAAATTGACAATTCCTGCAATGACGGTTAAAATATCATCAATGTACGGAAAAAGCTCAGTGCCAAGGCTTCCCGACAGAATTTTGAACTCTTTCATACGCTTAATCGCACGTTCCACATGAACGCGGGCGGCTGCAATGCTCTGGTTTTGTTGAGCTTTACCCTGTGTAAGCTGTTTCTTTTTGCGTAAAAATGGAGGGCAAACCATGGTTACATGGTGCTGAAGGCAGAGTTCATCGATCAGAAAGCCCTTGTCAACCATTACACTATCTATAGAAGGCAACAACTTCTCAAGAATTTTACTTTTCTTTGCAATAAAGGAATTCGATGCCCTTCCACCATATGCCTTGCTCAGAAAGCTAATATAGCCTCCAGGTGTTTCACAGACTAAAACCATAGCTGTACAGGTACCCTTGTACCGGCTGTACGTGAGTAGCTGTGACTCCAGATCCTTTGGTCTGTGCAGTGGGATTTCCATGCAGTCCAGAACTGCACGCACAATTGGGTATTCCTTAAAATGGACGGTGAGGTTGTCGACAACCGCCACTTTGCTTGGCCAGAATACTGCGGTTTGCAGTATTTCTGCTAGTGTTGCAATTGTTGCTTTGAATACATCTGCTGCTGTAGTGCGATAAATGCCAAAAAGTACCCCAATTAGTGAAAATAGCACGTTGTGGTGGAGCTTCATCATAGTCATTAGCACTGCATCTTCGTTGCATAGGCAAAAGCTTTTTGCCTGCATAAGCATACGGCTGTCAGTGTACACATCACAAATGTTATGAAATAGCTGGTAGCACAGAAGACCGTTGATTACACTTAGGTCTTTTTGTGTTTTTACATGCGCTATGCTGAGTAGTTGATGTCTCGCAGCATCAAGGGTGTTAACTTCAATTCCAGTTTCTCTTCTGAAGTCAAGCGCTGCAGCAGGAACATCTGAAGCACAATATTGTTAAAACTGTGTTGTGCGAAAAATTGAACATGAGTCAGGTAGCAATAGGACCATCAAAGTAACCTTCCTGGCCATCTTCATTGTTAACATCTTGGTGGTTGCTGAAAGCAGAAGTGCCCAAGCTCTGCTGAATCTCATATTCAGATGGTTGCGCCTGGACGTCTAGAGTATCTGCAGGAGGCTTGGGGGTGGGATGTACCGTCACCAATAGTACGTCTGCTGCAACTAAAAGAAAGATGGGTCCAATTTTTTAGATGCGGAAGCATCTTATACTCGCGCCTTGTAGTGCGCCGTCCGCACCGCTTCTCAAACATTCGACAGCTGACGCGCGCGCATGCGCCGTCGCCCACCATCTGTGCCGCGCGCGCTTCTCCTTCGAGAACATTCGACAGCTGACAGCGCATGCGCCGTCGCCATCTGTGCCGCGCGCGCACTTCTCCTTCGAGAACATTCAACAGCTGACAGTGCATGCGCCGTCGCGCTGTATATATACTCAAGGTCGGGGCTCGCTCGCTCAGTTGCCGCTCGTCGGTTGGTTTGTACGGCGCGTCGATGTCCAAGGTCGCGGTGAAATGAATTCCAACGAATCCACAAACACAATGATCGACGTCCCTTCGACCAGCGCCGTCCTTTCGCATACGTGTGTACGTGTTCACTCATTTAACACCCCCTCCTACAACCACGTTAACCAATTTAGCCATCGACCCAAGTAAGTCGCAATTTAACACCCCATTTCACAACCACGTTAACCAATTTAGCCATCGACCCAAGTAAGTCGCACTTTAACACCCCGTTAACCAATTATATGCTCCGCATCCTCCTCAGTGTTCCCCCGAGGGAAGCTGCGGGCAATTTTTTTTTCACTATTCGTGTCAAGCTACATTATAAATGTCCCCTAATAAAAGGGACAACCACACAAGCAAAAGTAGCACACTTTAAGTTGTGTTGTTCACTCCATCTACCTTAGGTTGCTGTCACATTTCACAAACTTTCACAATGTCACACAGACCTTTCTGTCTTACGCGGTCACTACTTACTGCAAGCACTGCAACAGTGTACTTTAAGAATGCGTCTTTCATGTCATTAGTTACTTGCAGCCGTTTTAACTTTTCACACAAATGTAACTGCCACATCGGAGCTCTTGCATGTTTGAGAGTTCACATTAAAAATATACAAACTTGTTTACAAAATTGTATGTGATACACTTCAGCTTCAAGACACTGCAGTAGACTAAGCTGAATTTATTATGAGTTATTTCCTATGATATGTGTTAAATTACAAGTTGTTACTTTGAATACTCACGAACATATCCCACAACACTTTTGCAATCTGCTTCCACTGAATATAATGTGAATTATATCTCGACAAACTGAACGAGCAGCACATACAACAGGACTATGAGAAGACAACACTGTAGTCCTGCTGTCTGCACTGTTTTTTGAGTATCTCAATATTCAGCCAACTAACCCACTAGCTCTTGTATAATGTCACTCAAGTCAAGCACTCATTGATAAAGTGCTTTGCAGGATACCGCTGTTTAAAGCCATTACAATGGTTTTGTGCCTACAGTAAAGCTATTATGCAGTAATTAACTCAGTCGCAAGGCAATGTGTACATCGGCATTGTGCATTAAAATATATGCGAATAATCCAAGAAGATATAAATTCATGACCATGCATATTAATAAAAGTTTTCTTCAGATCGGAGTGTGGAACAACTCCTCCCGACTCTACTTCAAGCAAGTTATAGAGGTTCCTCAGGAGCTCACTTCTCGCCGACCAGCAATGGGCCGTCCAGCAGGCCCACGAAGCGGCCGCCAGGTACTCCCTGTCGGTCCCTACGTGGGAGACGCCCGCTACGCGCTAAGCGCGTCCTGCAGGACTGAAATAAAGTTTTTTCATTCCATTCCATTCTTAAGATCTGCAAGTTTTGAAGTCTGAGGAGCATTGTTTCAACTTGCTTAAGTGCGTTGGTCCATAAATAAAGTACCTCATTTTTGTTTGTTCACAACTCACTTGTCATTCATGCTTTGTAGAATGGTAATACGTTTATGTGGGACCAAGTATGCTAAAACAAGAGGCACACGCTGCTCCTACCTCAGCTCAGTCAAATATATGCACCTCAAACGTCCTGTCAGGAACATGGTTTATACAAACTGAAAATCAAAACTTGTTTATTAGCATCACTAAGCAGGACTATGAATGCTTTGATTTTGAGAGCATACGGTGATGTTCAATTGTTTCATAGAAACAATGAACAACTTACAAAAGGCTAGAATAACAGAGAGCTGAGGTAGTTGGTTTGTATTCATGCTAAAGAGACAGGGCAGGCAAACCCTTACACAAGAGAGAAGTCAAGACACCATAAACGCCCTTGGTGTCTGTGATGTCTTATGGTAAGATATTTTTCGGGTCTTGCCTTCTCTCTTGTGTCCGTGTTTGCACACCCTGTCTCCTTAACATGAAAGCTTACAGAAGTAACCACAGTACCACAGTCTGTAGCAAATCTTTGTCTCAGAATTAAATGTGGTTGATAAGAATAAATTTCACTGGATTCTTGTCTTGTTAACAGCATTTTAGTCACCCGAAAAAATCTGCACATGCCACACATAAGTAAATTTCAGACATAGGAACTGAAAACTGCCCTATGCATACGATGCATGATGCTGACAGATGCTAGCCATGTCTACACAAGTGACTCAAAGCCATGCTGACCTAACAAATACCCACACCTTTTTTCGACTTGGCATGTAGCACCCTAAACACTATGTATTGAAAAATATAACGATTAATTTTATTATGATCACACTTGTGCATCTTCCTGAAGCAGTCAATATTCCATTGTGAACACTGTTACCAAAGTACACACGATGCAATAATTACAGATGAAAAGCTGAAATAAACACAAATCTTCGCACTTAAGCTTCACAACTAATTCACGAGCTTTAATGCAGTTTCCTATCAGAAATTTCTTTTTAACAAATAAAACGAAAAAGACTTTAGTATTAACTCATTGTTGGCAGCGCATCGGTAAGCATGCTCGAACAGAACCACAGAAATATTGCCAAGTACTCATTCGAAGCATCGAAGCGGCGGCGTGCACACCCTACGAGCATAAGTACACTGTTCGACAAGCGTGGCACCACGTAGCTGACTAATTAAAAAATAAAAAATTACTAACGACTCTGTTGCTTCCGGATTTGGCGACGCTCAGTACGCGGACGATCCAACGGGCACACCGGTAAATTCTTCGGCGGCACAGCTCCGGCTTCAAGGCAGCGCTTTTTCCACCCTGCCGCGGAAGAAACATGTTAAGTGCCAACCACTGGCACGCGTATGCACGCGCCTACGCGTCAAAAGCGTCTAGTCGCGCCTGTGGAGGAAAAGGGCGCGCAACTACTGGCACGCGTCGACCGCGTTCACGCCCACGCGTCCAGGGCCGATGCACAATGTTGCTTGATCTTTTGGCTTAGAACTGTCCAAGTTCAGCACAGAACGGCACGTTCTCAACTGGAGCGGGAATGTATGTTTTAGAGGATATGAGAACACATTAACAAGTTGATAGTGCTTCAACCACCACAGTTAAGACTATTTTAGAAGTAATTGACATTTCAGTGCCCAAAGTAACTACAGCGGTATGCACCAGAAATCAACATCAGTGCTTGCGCCGCTCCCGCGAATGAACATTCGCGTCTAGCATACTGTACGTCTATCATAGGCGTGTGCAGGGTTCTCCTTAAGGAAAGGGGGGGGGGGGCAAAAGTTTGTCCCAGTGCCCCTCCCCAGGGTTGACTTAGCACCCCCTCCCTATTATGTTAATATATGGAGTTAACATTGAGCTCTCCCCCCCCCTCCTCTCTGCGGTGAATGAGGCGTGGCTGCCCTTCTGATCAGGTTTACAAACCACCGGGTTTCTATACCTGCACTACCAAAGTTACTTACAATATCTTGCATATGCTGGTACCTCCAGTATATTTACGCAACATATTTTACATCAGTCAACTTAATAATCACGCCTGCAACTTCATGATCTGACAGATTTAAGTCAGTCATAAGACTACAATTGAGGCCAGAGTAGCAGGCTTTCGGCTGATGTGTGTGTTCGAAATATCCTCTAATGCAATAAAGCACACCTGGTTCTTATTGATACAACTGATATTGGTCATAAGATAGGAACCACATAATGCGTAGAATGCCTTTGGGAATTTTCCATAGTCAAAATGTGCTCTAATGCAACTAACTGTGCCTGACACTTCATGATGTGACAGATATCGGTCATGATATTGCAACTGACCCCTGTATGGAAGACTTCTGGGCGTTGTCTTTAGTCAAAGTATTCTCTAAAACGACAAATGACACCCAGCTGTTCATGAAGTCACAGATATCGGTCATAATATTAGAACTGAAATGTTAATGCAAGACCTCTGGACGTTGTCTTTAGTCAAAGTATTCTCTAACACGACAAACGACACCCAACTGTTCATGAAGTCACAGATAGCGGTCATAATATTGGAACTGAACTCTGTATAGAAGACTTCTGGACGTTGTCTTTAGTCAAAGTATTCTCTATAACGACAGACGACACCCAACTGTTCACGAAGTCGCAGATATCGGCCATAATACTAGTACTGAAACCTTAATGCAAGATTTGTGGACGTTGTCTTTAGTCAAAGTATTCTCTAAAACGACAGACGACACCCAACTGTTCATGAAGTCACAGATAGCGGTCATAATATTGGAACTGAACCCTGTATGGAAGACTTCTGAACGTTGTCTTTAGTCAAAGTATTCTCTAAAACGACACCCAACTGTTCATGAAGTCACATATATCGGTCATACTATTACAACTGAAACCTCAATGCAAGCCTTCTGGACGTTGTCTTTAGTCTAACTATTCTCTGAAACGACAGACGACACCCAACTGTGCATGAAGTCACAGATATTGGTCATAATATTAGAACTGAAACCTTAATGCAAGATTTCTGGACGTTGTCTTCAGTCAAAGTATTCTCTAAAACGACAGACGACACCCAACTGTTCATGAAGTCACAGATAGCGGTCATAATATTGGAACTGAACCCTGTATGGAAGACTTCTGGACGTTGTCTTTAGTCAAAGTATTCTCTAAAACGACACCCAACTATTCATGAAGTCACATATATCGGTCATACTATTAGAACTGAAACCTCAATGCAAGCCCTCTGGACGTTGTCTTTAGTCTAACTATTCTCTAAAACGACAGACGACACCCAACTGTGCATGAAGTCACAGATATTGGTCATAATATTAGAACTGAAACCTTAATGCAAGATTTCTGGACGTTGTCTTCAGTCAAAGTATTCTCTAAAACGACAGACGACACCCAACTGTTCATGAAGTCACAGATAGCGGTCATAATATTGGAACTGAACCCTGTATGGAAGACTTCTGGACGTTGTCTTTAGTCAAAGTATTCTCTAAAACGACACCCAACTGTTCATGAAGTCACATATATCGGTCATACTATTAGAACTGAAACCTCAATGCAAGCCCTCTGGACGTTGTCTTTAGTCTAACTATTCTCTAAAACGACAGACGACACCCAACTGTGCATGGTCATAGATATTGGTCATAATATTAGAACTGAAACCTTAATGCAAGATTTCTGGACGTTGTCTTCAGTCAAAGTATTCTCTAAAATGACAGACGACACCCAACTGTTCATGAAGTCACAGATATCGGTCATAATATTAGAAGTGAAACCTTAATGCAAGACTTTTGGACGTTGTCTTCAGTCAAAGTATTCTCTAAAATGACAGACGACACCCAACTGTTCATGAAGTGACAGATATCGGTCGTAATATTGGAAATTAATCCTTAATTGAAGACTTCTGGGCGTTGTCTTCAGTCAAAGTATTCTCTAAAACGACAAGCGGCACCCAGCTGTTTATAAAGTCACAGATATCGGTAATAATATTAGAACTGAACCCTGTGTGGAAGACCTCTGGACGTTGTCTTTAGTCAAAGTATTCTCTAAAACGACAAATGACGCCCAACTCTTCATGAAGTCACAGATATCGGTCATAATACTGGAACTGAACCCTTCATGGAAGGCACCCAAAATGTTCTCCAATGCAATAAAACACACCTGACACATCATGATGCAACAGATATTAGTGACCAGATTGGAACCGAGCACAGCGTTGAACACTTTCGGATGGTATATTTATTTATTTTCAAATATGACTGCTCACTGTGAGGCTACTGCAAAAGTGGCGTACATATATACAAAATGAAAGGATTTAAACAGTAATATCACATTAAGTGTGCCAAGGTAAACAAATATCACTACCCTTGAGTGCACCCCTGTAATAAATGAGAGAAATAGGACATTATTATAATACAAGTGCCTCCAAAAAGTCAGACACACTGGTATTAGGAATCAAACCAAGTAGATCAATCCAGTGTTTGATAACTTTATTTGAACATGTTAGAGAGCTCTACAAATGACTTCTAAGCTGGGTGGTGATTGCGGATCAGCGGTGTGTTGAAGACTTCAGCACTTTGCTGGTAGTTTAAATATCTTTTAACATCTACAAAATGCATCTGACACTTCTTGATGAGACAGACATTGGTTTTGAGATTACAGCCAAGCACTGTGGCTTTCACATGTCATCAATTGTCAAAATACCCTATAATGCAATAAAGCATGCCAAAAATTTTTGATGGGGCAGATACCGATCAAAGGATTGCACCAGAGCACCGTACAGAAGTTTTGGCAAGTTTTCCAACAGAACTAAACTGAATATGCTTAAGTGCATGCATATATATAATCCAAGTTAATGCATATACTAAAAAACTGAACAGAAATGAATGACTTCCTGCAAACACGTACAAATATTCAATGTTCGGAACCATCGAATATCTTCAGCTCATTACAGTCTGGAGGAACAGATATATACATGCACAGCTCTGAAAGGTCTCATAAGTCGCATGAGGTACTTTTTGCATTTCTTCTATACAAAGTGCAGTACCATACTAGTGCACCTTCATTCATTCTGTGCATACATGTGGTGATCTTCTCTTCCAACAATCGTGTCATCGTGCAGCTGATTTCAAATCAGGTGCTTCTCACAAGGTTTTTAGTTATCTGTCCAGCTGTAAACAGAACGCCCGTTATGGTATAGTAAACTGTAAAACGACGGAGAAGCGCCACTGTATGCCTATAGCTATGAGTATCAGAATGAACTATAATTTAAGAATGTGTGTGTTAGAATGCCTCCAAACAACGTATGTGCTACTGAGCGTGGCAGAGAAGCAGAAGAAGCGAGAAGTGAAATAGCAGGCAATACCAGCAGCACTTAATCATGCAACTTTCTTTTTCGATCAGCACAGCAACGCACGCTCGAGTTTCTGTCTAGTACGTGAATGGAAATGAGACCGCTGACAGCTCAATGTGTCAGCATCGCTGGTACCCGACACGAAGTCACATCTCACTGCTACCAACCAGTGCACGCTTGTTATTAGCTTGGCAACACACGAAAACGATTAGCACCGAAGCCAACGAATGTTTCCGCGTCATACAATTCGCGAATACACTTATATAAGTACGTACGTTTTCACATCACGGAAATGTGTTGGCTAGTGCGAGGTTCGCTTTCAGCGATGATGAATACCGATGTTGAAAACAAACACAGTGCAGATAAAAACTCCTCCGTATGAACTACGCGATATTTCTGGCGTCGTATATGGTGTCTATGTAGCGACGAAAACTACCGTAGAGTTTTTTTCAGCCGATGTGCCTCGCATGCGCTGGTTCATACGAACTAGATGGTAGAGGCCTGCGCTGGATGCAGATGACACCGATCTGAATTGCCTCCGCGGTAGGCGAGGGCTCACGCTAAAACCTTCGAACCTCCGAAGTCTGTTTACACTCGTTTTTAGCACAGAAAGTCACAGATTACGAAGCGGTCATTCAGGAACGTTTGGTGTAGTTTTCATGCTTGCTTTCAGCACTCGGCTGTGCCTTCGAAGCGGCGGCCATTAGGCACAGCATTCGGAGTCATCGCGGCCTCTGGTTGGTTGGCCCCGCTGTACGCGTGGTGACGTAGCGTACGCGAGGCGAAATATCAAGCCCGGCTTGATCCCTCGCGCCTGCTTGCGTATGCCCCTCCGAAGCCGACGCCGAGAGGCGCATTTGACGCTTTTGACGCGTAGACGCGAGCATACGCGTGCCAGTGGTTGGCACTTTATGCTAGCGGTTTACGGCCAACGAACAGTGCACAGCTATTGAAACGCGATACTTCTTGCGCCACCGGTAAGCACTGGGGACTCCGAGCTAGCATTTCTGTATCGCACGAAAGTGCGAGTCCTTCCGATGCATTGTGCCTGCATTCCGTCCCTCGGCGATCACCCACTGCTCACCAGTGGCGTAAATAGAGCTAGCCGCCATGCGGCCCAAGCATTGCGTATCACGTATCACTCGTTGAACGCTGTAGTACGTGAAAGATCGTCGCACGTCGTCTACTACTCACCGAACATTCGCACTCCCACTCCGTACACAAAGTCTTCTTCGCGGAAGTGCTTGCTGCACACACGTGCGTAGGAGCTTGGTTGCTTGCCCATTCGAAGCTTTACAAGCCACGCGTTGAGTAGTTGTTTTTCTTTGGCGTTAAAGTGAAAGCTCGCACCTGGTTCCCTCGCGTACGTAGAGCACTGTGGCACGGAGCAGCAGAGTACGATGCCGCCGGTGAGTTTGACTGCACTCTCCCACAATGTGTACTCTCTCGGTGCCGTTGTCAGATAGGAAGGAGACGCGGCGCGGAAGCGCTTTTTCCCAGAGTCACACTTAACTCATCAACCCATCATCATCCTACGTCTGTCCCGGCACTGCCTCTCCCCCAGGGTCGTGTGGGGGGAACGTTTTGTTACGGGCAGACGGCCATGCCCTGGCAAGGGGGCCACCGTTCGGCGCCAGGCGCCAAACAGACGCGGCCTGCCTCCCGGCGTACAAGCCAGGGAGGCCCGACAAAGGGACAACCCTTTGGCGAAGCAACTTCGGTCGCGACGCGCAAAGTAAACGTACCCTGGCAAGGTGGGCTATCGCAGCACGTGGGGTGCGCTGCAGTCATACAGGGGCTACCCTTCGGCACGGTGACTCTCGACACCGCACGCAAAGCAGACATACCCAAAAACGTGGCAGCGGGACTGCCCTCTGTCGCGGTAACTTCAGTCACCACAACCAAAGTGCTCACATGAAGCCCGCGCTAAAGAACGCTTTTCAAAAGCAGAAAAACCTAGAAATCGCGTTCAAAAGCGACGCATTCAACCGTGCGCTTCGCTTGCCAGAGCAGATTGAGATCACGTGATCCAACCCTGTACGTCACAACGACTGCAGCGCCCACTTTTCCAGCGGTGGGCCTCGCGTCCGATAAAGCCGGTGTACGCGAACAAACCGAAGCACAGAGTCTGTGAACAATAAAAAGGTTGTCAAAAAGCTGTTTACCAGAACAAACAACATAAAGGACCGGAACAACGCAAAAACACCCACATTTAAGCAACCATCAATCGAAGAAAATCACAGAACAAAAGCTTAACATGAACAAAATATCATGCTCTGAACCAGAGCACAGTACACAGCCACGATTTATGATGCCACTCGCACTGCTTTGCAGCAACTGTTGTACCGGCCGGCACAGCGCCGGTGCGGACTCTATGTAACATTACGACAACCGCTTCGTTGCCTTAGGCCCTCGGGACGGCTTAGTGCTCTCCCATAGTAGAGTACGAAGTACTCTAAATCATTACCCACTTTATCTATCCCCCCACCACCACCACCACCACTGCGAGTGGTTCTTAAGATAGAGGAAAGTGAGCTCCGTTATGCACGGTCACTGGAGTCCGAGGACGGGGTACACTTGCGAGAGATGTTGTCACCCCCACCACCACTATATGTAAAGAAATACATATCTTCGGAATTACATTCTCGGTGTTGGGCGCAGGTTGCAGATGCTGCTGCGAGGCCCACGCTAGAGAACCAAGTGCTCAAAATCCAGGCGCTGGCTACCACAGCGCCGGTGCGCGCACAAATCCATATCGTTTGGAATTATATTCACGGTGTTGGGCGCAGGTTGCAGATGCTGCTGCGAGGCTCACGGGACGGCTCATGCTCTCCCGCAGTAGAGTACCAAGTACTCAAAATCGTTAACCACTTTTTAATGTGAAGCACTTCTTAGCGAACTTCGGCTACTTAGAAGTAACTATGTATCTATATAGCCGCCTACGATTTTTAGCTCTCCTGGCCGTTTCAATAATTGCATCGATATTAAACTTCGTATGACATAACATGACTGTATGAAGAACCTATTTAAATAGTCATGACATGAAAATCATGATATGTATATCATGAATGTTACGATTTCCAGTTCATGGTCCTGCAGCTCTTGCGCTGGTTTCGTTCACATGGCATGTTGCAAAAGTGGTATGGTGTGACATGATTGCACGGCGAACACAAGCGACAGACCCTAACATGAGAATCATTAGATGTGTGAAATGTAACAACATGACTACATGCCACGCTCATGATGCGCTGACGGCCATTGCGCTGGCTTCACTTATACCAAATTTGGTATTACGGGACGTGAATGCATGATGAAGGTATGATACTGGTGCAAACATGATAAACATGAGATGCGTGGCACGTAACAACATGACTACATGCTACACTCATGCGCTCGCGGCCGTTTCGCTAGCTTCACTTATACCAAATTTCGTATTACGGGACGTGAATGAATAACGAAGGTATGATGCTGGTGCAAACATGATGAACATGAGATGCGTGTCATGTAACAGCATGACTACATGCTACGCTCATGATGCGCTCGTGGCCGTTTCGCTAGCTTCACATGTATAAAACTTGGTATTACGCGACGCGAACGGACCACATAGGTAAATGACACATCCAACATGATAATCATGACATGCGTGTCATATAACAACATGACTAGATGCTGCACTCATGATGCGCTCGCGGCCGTTGCGCTAGCTTCACGTATTTGATATTACATGACGCCAAGGGATGACGAAGGTGTGTGACTGGTGTAAAAATAATAATCATGAGATGCGTGTCATGTGAGAACATGACTACATGCCACAGTCAAGTTGCCAATACATTTCGACATGACGCGGTGCGCGTGCTCGCCGGCGTTCATTTCATCGCGTCACGCTGGCGTTGCCACGCCAGGCGCCGGTCCTGCCATATAGTCATAGGGGCGGCGCGCTGCGTTGCTTTGACGCATGCGCGTTTCAGCGCTTCCGGCATCCCTCTGTCACGAAAAGAGGGAGACGCAGTGTAGTCTGGGTAACGCATCGGCATAAAGTAATGTTACTCTAAGGCATCGGCGTGAAATGCAGCATGTCGCATTTCGCGCCGGTTGCCGTCGGGCCGCGCCGACTGACGCTGGTCGCGCCTGGCGTCAGACTGCTCGCGTTTTGCTAGCGTTGCGTCGCTGTGCCCAGCGTGCGTGCGCGTTAATGCTACATTGGAGTATATTGGGCCTTTCATGATGCGCTCGTGGCCGTTTTCCTAGCTCCTTAAATACCAAATTTGGTGTTATGTGACGTCAATGTATGACGAAAGATATGACTGGTGCAAACATGGTAAACCTGCCATGCGTGTCATGTAAGAACATGACAACAGACCACGCTCATAGCGTGCTCGCGGGCGTTTCGCTAGCTCCACATATACCAAATTGGTACCACGTGACGTCAATAGATGACGAAGGTAAACGACACACCCAAACATGATAATCATGACACGGAAGTTACGTACGGCATCATTTACCTCCACCTCGTAACATTGGGCTGATCTTAAAGTGACATATCAACATTTCTCATTCCTGCTTCGCGTGCCATCGATTCCCACTGTACGTGGGATCTGCCATTTTTTTCATAACAACGCGACAGAAACTACGAGCCTTTCGTATGGGTGCAATCACAAACGTGAGACATCTCGCGCGAAAAGTAAGGTACTGGGCGAGCATGACCTTACCAGCACCTGAACGGAAGTAGTGGAAATATATACACGCGAATCCTTCCACCAGGTGAGAAACAAGTGCTAGTGTTTAAGGCGGAACTTTACCAGCCAACATGTATCGTCCCTAAAGTTCCCGTATCTCGCATCAAGGGTCACTGCCCGAACATTGCTTAGCTTGTTGCTTCCTAGCAGTGCAAACTCACCCCCTTGACATGCGCTGCATACACGTATTGCTTGGTGGATCGTGTCCTGGGTTGATCAGCGCCCTTTTATGAGACTCTATGCTTGCGCCGAAACGCCTTACGGTATAGCGCTTGATGATTATTTCCCGAAAAGCGACGCTGATCCCAGTGCACACTTGACAACTGGCGAAAATAAGAATGCCGCTTGCCACAGGTAGGCAGCTTCATCGAAGTAAGGTGCTAGTGGCTGGCGTGGAAGAGCACTTCAGGCTTTGAGTATTTCTGGCCTTCTCTTACCTATTTAACAGACCACTTAAATAAGCGCTCTAAGAGGCATCGGCACACCTCGAAGATGCTTTCTTCGCTTCTGCCACAGAACATTCCCGAATCTGCCACTCCTCCCACTGTCGGGAAGTTTAGTCCCGGGTATGTATATTCGAACATTATCTACTTCAGCATTGCAAGGGGAGTTAGCAGTATAGACTGCGAAATAGAAGCGACAGAAGTGGAAACGCTGAGCATGTCTGCGATGCAAGCGTTTACCAATTGCCAAGAGGCATTCTTCCCAAACGTGCACCATCTTCTAAAGATTCTGGCAACTCTGCCGGTGAGCACAGCTGAAGCAAAACGCTTTGCTTCACCGCTGAAACACCTTATGTTCTACCTGAGAGCTACAAACACACATAAAAGATAGTTTGACATCGCTGTTTGAACATCCACCGTGAAATACAAGTCCGTCCGGAAGACATTTTCTCTGTTCTCTAACGGGAACATAGTCGGCTTCAGCTGAATGGGTGTGTAATACATGCATAGGTGCCAGCTCAATCAAGGATGAAAGTTAACTGAAGTTATTCATGGATTGAGTTGTTCTGAACAACAGTAAAAACATAGTTGTTAATGATCAATTAATGGGGTTTGCCATCTGATGGGCGACTTCAATACCAAGGTACGGAAGAAGCAGTCTGGGGACCAGGCAGTAGGAGATTATGGCAACGGTACTAGAAATGCCAGAGGGAGCTATTAGTTGAATTCGCAGAAAGCAATAATATACGAATCTTGAATACCTTCTACCGAAAACGAGGGAACCGTAAGTGAACATGGAAGAGCCCTAACGCGAAAGTAACAACAAAATCGACTTTATACTGAGTGCACACCCAGGGATCGTACAGAATGTGGAAGTGCTTGGCAAGGTACGAAGCAGTGACAATAGAATGGTATGGTCTCGAATTCACCTAGACATGAAGAAGGAATGACAGAAACTGATACGCAAGAAGCCAATAAATGAGCTATAGTACTGAGAAGGAAAGTACAGAAATTCAGTCTCGCTTCAGAACAGGTACTCGGCTCTTATCGGGGAAACCAGCCTTATGACGCAATGAATGATAGTCTGACGGGTATCATTGCGGAGTGTGCAGTGGTAGTTGGAGGTACTGTACATAGGACACTGGCAAGCTGTCCCAGGAAACGAAGAACCTCGTTAAAAAGCGCCAATGCATGAAAGCCTCAAATACAATAGACAAAATAAAGTTGGCAAATCTTTCAAAGTTGATTAATAAGCACAAGGTATCCGATGTAAGAAGGTATAAGATGGAGAAAACTTAACATGCTCTGAAGAACGGAGGAAGCGTCAAAGTAGTGAAGAGAAAACTTGGGATAGGCAAAAACCAGATGTATAAGGGACAAAGAAGGCAAAATAAGTACCAATAAGGATAGGATAGTTAAAATAGCGGAGGAGTTTTACAGAGATTTGTACAGTAGCCGGGACAAACCAGACCTTAATACTATAAGAAATAGCAATAACCCAGACTACACCCCACCAGTAATGATAGATGAAGTCAGAAACGCCTTGGAGGGAATGCAAAGAGGCAAAGCTGCTGGTTAGGATCAGATAACATCAGATCTGATAAAAGACGGAGGACAGATTGTGTTAAAAAAACTAGCCACCCTGCCCACGAAGTGTCTCCTGGCGAAAAGAGTACCAGAATCTTGAAGAATGCTAACATCATCTTAATACATAAGAAAGGAGATGACAATGACTTGAAGAATTGCAGGCCGATCAGCTTGCTCTCTGTCGTATCCAAGCTATTTACAAATGTTTTGGTAATTGTATTAAGACAACATTAGAATTCAATCAACCAAAGGAACAAGCAGGATTTAGGACAGGCTGTACTCAACAATCGGCCACATTCATACTATCGCTCAGGTAATACAGAAATGCTCAGAATACAGCCAACCACTATACATAACTTTCATAGATTACGAGAAGGTGTTTGATTCAGTAGAAATAGCAGCAGTTTTGCGGCCACTGCGGTATCGGGGCGTCGACGAAGCATATATAAACATCCTGAAAGAAATCTACAAAGGATCAACTACCACCACAGTGCTCCATAAAGAAAGCGACAAAATACCAATCAATAAGGGTGTAAGGCAGGGGGATACAATTTCCCCACTGTTATTTACTGCGTGCTTACAGGAGCTTTTCATAGGCCGATATTGAAGTAACTAGAGGAATAGGAATGGGGTGCAGCACCTTTGGCAAGTACTCTCAAATCATGACTGGTGGATTTCCAATATCCCTCAAGAGAAGGTATATAACAGCTGCATCTTGCCGGTACTTAGCCATGGAACAAAAACATGCAGACTCACAAAGAGGGTTCAGCTTAAATTGAGGACGATGCAGCGAGCGATGGAAAGAAAATGGTATACGTGTAACCTTAAAAGACAAGAAGAGAGCAGAGTGAATCAGGGAGCAAACCCGGGTTAAGGATATAATAATTGAAATCAAGAAGAGGAAATGAACATGGGCCGGGCATGTAGCGCGTTGGCAGGATAACCGCTAGTCATTAAAGGTAACCGACTAGATTCCCAGAGAAGGCAAGCAGGTAAAGGGGAGACAGAAAGTTGGGTGGGCGGATGAGATTAAGAAGTTTGCGGGTATAAAGTGGCAGCAGCAAGCAGATGACCGAGTTGACTGGTGGAACATGGGAGAAGCCTTTGTCCTGCAGGGGACGTAGTCAGGCTAATAATGATAACGATGAACATCCAAAAACCACGATATGACTACGAGATAATTCATAGTGGGGTGCTCCGGAAATTTTGTCACTTTGCTTCTTTAACATGCGACTAAATCAAAGCGCATGTGCCTCAAGCATTTTCGCCTACATCGAAAATACGACAGGAATTCGATCCCCTTACTTGCGGGTCAGCAATAGCAGCATAACCACTAGACCACCCTGGTGGGTAATAAAACAGACGGTTTTGGTAAAGCCAGTATGCGCTACTTTTCGTCGACCTATAAGGAAGTAACTTCAAGTGTATTAGACATATTGCTGAAAATCTGCCTGCATGGCAGAGTGATTCTGTTCTCTCCCGTTGCCTACTCCTTGTTTTCAGTGGCACCTTTCACTTGCGCACGTGGTTAGCGGATACAAAAGGTGTGAACTACAATGTAACAACCCAAATTTGCATGTGACAACTCTAGTAAATTTTAGTTAACACATGGGGCATATAATGTGACAGGCAATGGGCAGGGTGATCTTTGTGTCAATTGAAAAAAAGATAATCAACAGTATTCGGCTATGAAATGTGTCTGTTTGCAGCGTGCTTGCCCAACCTTTCTTTAATTTTTTTTGTAAAAAATAATGGTTACTATGCATATTGCTTGTAATATTACGTCACAACACGCCCACTCATGTTTCTACATTCTGTGCATTTCTTGTCGTGCGTCAAGTCGCTAGTTGCAGAAATTGCTCGGTGGGCCCTTCTAGTCATGTCAGTGTAAAGAAACAAACAGATGAAGCGAATGAATATATATAATTTGTCGTATATTTTTCAGCTTTATGTTCCCTATTCTTGCGCTGTTTGCCACAGTGCTGAACAATAATGCTTGTGCTCACTACAGCTGCCCAGACTGCATTTCTCATTACGCTACTTCAGGGTTATGACCACCATCTTTTTATTTATGAGCCTAAGTTGCATGATGAGTATTTTAGTTGGCCTTTCTAAGGCTGTGATTAGCCTGCACGTTTGCCTGTGTGGCACCTTCGTCACTAGACAACACTTCAGAGTGCCTTAGAGGTTAGGGCATAATAAACTCGCATGCAAGCCGAGTTAGGTGTATAAATTGAATATTCTGTTGCGCGCGTGCGCGTGTGTGCATGTGTGTGCGCGTCCGTGTGTGTGTGTTTAGATGTTAGCAGAACGTGCGAAAGTTAAATAGAAATATTATTTGGGTTGAGTATATCTTAGCACACATATATACGAAGAGTCACAATGTAATATGCTTGAACGCCACCTAGCAGACCTTGGAACTGCGTCTGGCTACTTTCATTAAGACGAACCTCTTTCTATTAAAAATTATCGTGATGATCGACTCTGGCGAGATCTGTTCCGGCGCGTACAAGTGGGACAGGCGCTTGAGCCTTTATCATGTCGCTGAGCCAACTGAAAACACTCGCGGCCGAGATTCCTGCTCAAAATGTCACAAAATGCTAAGCCTCGAGAAACACCACGACACGTTTTTCCGTATGCAGACTTTATACATTGTAAAAGCGCCCAGCAATGATATTGTGACAGCAGAAGCTCTTAGTTTCTAAATCATATCAGCGCGAAGCGACGAAAAAAAATAAGTTGAGTAAGTGGCAGGGGGTTAGGGGTGTGACGAAACATCTGGGAGGGGTTTAACTCCCACACCCCCCCCCCTGGCTACGCCACTGAACCACACCTAATGGCACACTCGGAAGCCCTCTCTACTCTGCGACAGCAAGTACGACTTACACAGCAACTGTGTATGTATACAGGCCCAAAAACAGATGCTTCAGCAGCAGCGCGTGACTACCGCATTCGCCCGAGAATTTTGCTGCACCTGGCTTGGGCCACACCCCCAAAGCTCAGTTCCCGTGGTCGTTGTTAACTCAGGCGCTGCTATACTGCCACGGCCGCTGCCGACCTGGCTGTCTGCCATATCGCTGTCAAGCTGCCACCATTCTGGGTGGAATCACCCGAAGTTTGGTTCACCCAAGTCGAGGCCCGAGTCGCCCTGGCACGCATCAAACAAGACCACGATGTAAGATACAAACACTCTAGGTGGGGACGCATCTCGGCTTTCTAATGGGACGTGATAGACCAGATAAAGTATTAGAGACGCACGTCCATCGGACCACTGCCGGCAGCGCACCTATCGGCAAGGCAGCGCAGCTTAAAAAAAGACAAAATATTTCACGCACCATTGCTATATCAACCGGTGAGGCTGGTGGCAACACCGGCGTTCCGAATGCGTCGCGTTTTTCGCGTGCCCAGTGGCCGGTGTATTTGCACCAGTGTCCAAACCGTCCTGGATTCTATTGACGCGTTCATCACGGGCAGGGGGATGACGCTTTCACTGGCGAAGACGGAGGCGATGCTGCTGCACCCCAGTTATGGCGCCCAGCGCCACACACCGAAGTTCACTCTCCAAACGATCCCCATCCCTTGGAAGAGGCGAGTGACCTACCTCGGAGTGCAGCTGGACCAACGCCTCAACTGGTCACCAGCGGTCAGCGACCAGTAAGCTTCGAAACGCGCGAAGGGTCGCCTCCGCCGCTCGAGCGCTCCTTGCTCGCGGCAATGGATGCACACCGTCCCTAGCTCTCCGCATCTACAACGGAATGGCTGCGGCGCGCATTTTGTACGGCCTTCCTCTCGCAGCGCTTACGCGTTCCAACTGGGAGACACTGGACGCAGCGCATCGTATCACGATTCGCCAGTTTTTCAGCTTGCCCAGATCATCTCAAATCGGCCCAACACTTGCTGAGGCGGGAGACATGCCACTGTCACTCCGGGCCGATCTTCGAGCGCTAAATCACATAGAGCGTATGAAACGCTCGCGCCACGGACAGCAGCTGGTATTCTGGCTCTCCTCACTTCCGCACTCACGGATGGGGCAATGCGCTGCGGCATTCTACGCCCTCATCCCGAGCTCACCGGATGTGAATGACTATAGTGCCCCGCCCTGCCACCATCGCCCTCTCAAGATTCGGACACGGTTACCGGGAGTGGCAAGCAAGCGGACGACGCCAGTGTGTGCACTTCGGCACGAAACTGCTGCCACTTTTGACGAACTTCTCGCGGGACGACTCCTCGTCTTTACTGACGGTTCAGTGTTGAACGACGGGTGTGCCGCGGCTGCGTGTGCGGTGCCTTCGCTGGAGCTTCACAATCAGTGCCGCCTCGCCTGCGAGGCATCGTCGACGATAGCCGAACTCGCCGCGCTTGACCTCGCCGCCGATGCCCTCATTCAACTGAGAGTTCCGTCGGCTGCCGTTCTCTCGGACTCACGTGCTGCTCTCCAACTACTCGCGCAGGACGCCCGCAGACCTCCGGTTACCACGCGCATCGCGCGAAAGCTCGAAGCAGTGCAGGACCTAGGGTGTGATCTTGTGCTGCAATGGATACCAGCGCACGTTGGAATATCCGGCAACGAAGTGGCCGACGAGCTGGCCAAAGAAGCACACTCTCTGGGAACCCCTGTGACTACATGGCGGAACGGGTTCACAGACAGTCGGGACGTGGAGACCCAAACTGCCGTCATTGACCACACCCCGAAACACTCCATCACATTATCTTCCAGTGTGAGGAGTATTCGGACGCGCGCAGATCACTCTTCGATGCTTACAGCAAACTGGGACTCTGCACCAGCACTGTTGATGTGATTCTTTTTTCCCGTGCGCACGCATGCCTGGTGAAGCGCGCGCAAGCTGCCCTCATCACCTTCCTCAATACTTCTGCGCTATTTGAGCGCTTGTGAACTGAAACAACATTAGTGCCTCCCCATCGATGTCCACTGGACTCGTATTAGTGAGTGCTACGGTTTTCCGTACAGAGATTACGCGCTTTGGCGAGTGCTTCACGCGCTTTGTACGACGCGCCAATCAAACCGTTGTCCTCCTCTCGATGACGATACCTCTCCGGCCCTTGGGAGCTTTCCTAGTCAGCTGTGCATGGCGCGTGGGGGCTTGTGAGTCCGTTGCGGAAAGCAGAACGAATGACCCTCGCCTTTCTTTTTTTTCTCTCTTTTCCAATCTTTCCCTCCCTATATCTTTTATTCCCCATATCCCATCCCTGTGCTGACCTGTTGAGGTGTCCTTGTAAGGAGAGACAGTTACGGGTCGGCACCTTTCTTTTCTTTTCTTCTGTTATAACCACTTATATAAAGATCGCAAAAAAACAAGTCATTCTACCACTTCAGTCGCTAGTGTGGCTTTGGCGCGTTTTATGAAGTAATATAAGTGGCGTTTCATGATATCCCGTTTGCGAAATGCACTTGTGATGTGGTGTGCAGCCATTAAGGAAATCTGCTGAAAGAAGACGTCCACACAGTGAGTGAAGATGGGAAGAAAGTGCTTCGTTAGTGGTTGCCGGTCAGCTTACTATATGTGCCAAGAAAATGTAATATTATCCTATGTTCCTTCTGATCCTGCACGCATCAAAGCGTGAACTGAAGCGGTTTCCAGGAAGGACCATCCACTCAGCACAAAGGATTCAGTCTGCCACAAACACTTCACAGATGAGATGATTCGTCATGAATGTGAATGAATAAGTTTCGCAGAACGGACGTTTATGTTTATGCAAATAAATACTTTTTTTTCTGTTACAGGCGTAATGAGCTTTTTTTACTGTATTACGTAGTGCATTCACTTTTTTGTGTGAGCAAATTTCCAGTGGCATTCCTAAAAAGGTCCGATGATTGTGCGAAAAAAAATAATGTAATCCTATTTCCGTGCACAATAAGAAGGGTTAGTGAAATCAGCGAGAATATATGCGCAGGGTCCCCCGTAAACTTGTCGCCCGTTGGCCCCGCCGTGGTGGTCTAGTGGCTAAGGTATTTGGCTGCTGATTCGCAGCTCGTGGGGTCGAATCCCGGCTGCGGCGGCTGCATTTCCGATGGAGGCGGAAATGTTGTAGGCCCGTGTGCTCAGGTTTCGGTGCACGTTCCGGAACCCCACGTGGCCGAAATTTCCGGAGCCCTCCACTACGGCGTCTCTCATAATCAATTGGTGGTTTTGAGACGTTAAATCCCCCGCATCAATGAATCAATCAATCAATTGTCTCCCGGTGGGTAAACACAAGGTCATGAACTTTTCGCCATATAGTAATCATTAGAGCCGCGCAAATAGAATTTAGTGCAACGCCGGGCAGTATCTATGTAATGCACGCCAACAAATTGGTCAAAGTATCTAAGTGGTTGCTTCACTTTTTACGAGCAGTTACGTGGTCTTATTCAAGTTCTGCTTTGCTCGTCATCAAAAGCATGCGCATCCCCCCACGCTGTTTGCGCGCTTCGCATATTCAGCTTGCCGATACGAGTGCCCCACATAAACTCAGCGAGTGCACGAAAACTAGCACATTTAAATAAGGAACCACTTGATACAAAATTTTGGAAAGCGTGTGAGTTATGTGCGTATCTGTTACGCCCCTAGCAGCATTAAGTTCCCAGGACGTGCGAGAACCACCTCAAATATCAGCAGGCGTTTCATAGAGAGGCATGTAGACAGTGCTCTTCACTTGACTCAAGCCCCCGTCATGCTTGCAGACAACTGTAATCAATTTTCACTCTTTGGCATGAACAACGCTTCTCTGCCATTTAATTCGAATTTCCCGCGAAGGACCGGTTGTTATAGCAACGCCTATTTCTGTCTTCAAGTTGCGTCTACTCGCCGACCGGCAGCGGTCCAACGGACGCGCGTCGCTGTTACTTTATCTGGTGGATCGCGTCTCGGGAGTGTCCCCGCCTTATGTGTTTTTATCTTACACCGTGAACAAGACCAAACTCGCTACGATTATGTCGTCACCCACCTGCACGCTCGCGACGCCAACAAGAACAAGGTCCGGGATATCCTCGCCAACCCACTGATGGCCAACCCTTACAAATACCTCAAGACCAAACTGATACGCCGTCTTTCACTCTCGGATCAACAGAAGATGCGGCGACTTCAGTCAGCCGAACTTGCCTGGCACAAGCCATCGCAGCTCCTTCGCCGCATCCGCGCTTTCGCAAGCAACATGGAAGTCCAGGACTCTTTCCTGCGAACACTTTGGCGCCAACTGCTTCCATAGCACGTCCAGGCAATTCTGCAGGCACAGCATACGCTACATCTCGATCAACTTGCCGAGAAAGTTGTGCGTCATCGAGGTTACTCTGACGCAGCCGTCATCCACCGTACAGGCTCTCACTGCAGCATCGAACACCGTGCAGCTTGTACAACGCGTCAACAAAATCAATAGGCAGCTCGGCTCTATTCAACAAAAGCTTGAACAACACCTTGCAACGCGCCCTCACTACTACTCACAAACCCGTGGCCATCACACTGCCTCGTCGCTGTGTCTTCGTAAGAACAGTTGCTACTACCATCGACGCTTTGGGGACAAAGTCCGGCATGCAGTGTTTATCACCCTGTTCTGCTAGTCATAAGGGAAACGCCGACAGCCCGTAAAGACGGCTGCGAGTTGTCAACCTGGAGGCCGTCGCATTTTCGTCACCAACCAGATCACGAAGCTGCGGTTCCTTGTCGACAGTGGTTCCAACATCTACTGCCCCCACGAACCCATCTTCAAAGTCCTCGCCCCTCAACACCTTTCGAGCTCAGCGCGGTGAACCAGTCCACGATCAAGACATACGGCTCGATGCGCCTGCATATTCAGCTCAAAAACCTCCTACGTGATCTTCACTGGAAATATGTCATCACCAACGTCGCCGAGCCAATCATCGGCTCAGACTTTCTAGCTAATTTCAACCTCCTCTCAGACTGTCGACACGACCGCCTCATCGACGGGACCTCGGGACATTCAACACCAGGCCAGCGTACGACCGCCCAACAACCAAACATCAAGGTACTCAGTGTTGACAATAACTCGCCGTACCATGCCATCCTCGCCGAATTTCCCAGATTGAGGCACCCCAGCGGGCTACCACGCAAAATGCAGCACACCACCGTGCACTACATCCGGACCACTTCAGGCTCCCCGGTTTTCTCCCGTGCCCACCGCCTTGCCCCGGACCGCATGAGCATACCCAAAGCAGAGTTTGAGGCCGTGCTTCACAACGGAATCACCCGCTGCTCTGACAGCCCATGGGCCTCGCTACTCCACCTTATCCCGAAAAAGACCGAAGGCTGGTGGCCCTGTGGGGACTATCGCGCCCTTAAAGCGCGCACCATCCCGGACAGGTACCCCGTTCACCACATACAGCACCTCACCCATTACATTCATAGCTGTCATATGTTTTTCGTGCTCGACTTGAAAATGCTTACATCCAGTACCCGTCAATCCGGATGAAGTCCCGAAAACGGCAATAATCACACCATTTGACTTGTTAGAGTTCCCCCTTTATGAGCTTCGGCCTGCGGAACTCTGGACAAACCTTTCAGCGTTTCATCGATGACGTCGTCCGCAGCCTCGACTTCTGCTTCGTTTACCATGACGACATACTGGTACTTTCCCGCGACGCCGAAAAGCACCACAGACACCTTCGTTTGCTGTTCGAACGCCTTGATGACCACTGTTTACTAATCAATATCCAAAAAAGCATGCTAGACGCTTCCGTCGTCCGTTTCCTTGACCACGAACGGTTCCACTTGAGGGAACTCGGCCCTGTCCCCAACGCATCTCGGACCTGCAAATTACCCTCGACTCACCGCCGCTAAAGACCTTCGCCATTTCCTCTGCATGCTAAACTTCTACAGATAATTTTTGCCACATGCAGCCGAACACCAGCCTCACCTGCACGATGCTTCTGCTAGGCTACGAGGAAACCAACCCGTCACGTGGACACCGACGTTAGCAAAAATCTTCGAAGAATGCAAAGCCGCTCTCTGCAACCGCACGTTCCTCACCCACCCCGTGTCAGACGCTCTCTTGGGACCCTTCACGGACGCATCTAGCTTCGCCATCGGCGCCACCCTCATGAAATGTGAGGACAACACCTGGCATCCCTTGGCCTTTTTCTAAAAAAAAAACTAGCATCTTCTAAAACGACCCCTTCAGCCGCCACTTCCACTGACGAAACTACGACCACCCCGACAAATTTGCCAACCTACTACGGAGAACTTCTCGCCATATACAAAGCAGTGCAACGCTTTTGCCATATTCTTGAAGCACAAAATCGCTCGCTGGATTTTGTGCCGACAGGTTGTGCCCTCGCGATCTCCGACGACCGTGTAGCTCTGGCCAACTGGGCTAGTCCTACGCCATCTACGCACGTTAAAGAGCGCCAGGTAGTCTAAATTTCTGGATCCCTCCACTACGGCGTCTCTCATAATCATATTGTGGTTTTGGCACGTTGAAACCTCCATATCAATCAATCATTCTTACAGTACTTTTACTTATTCTCTTCACAACCATACGCATGAGGAGAAGGGGATTCTCATGACTCTATATACATGTGCACCGTCCGTTAAACTACCGCCGATAGTGACGTCACAGAGAAAAGCTGATGCCTGTGCCCCCTCGTCGGGTCTGTGTGAAGTGTGAAGCCCCCCCCCCCCCCCCCCCCCAACGAAAAAAAGTTTTGGCTACGCCCCTCCTGGTGCGGTTAGTTCGGTTTCCGGATCACCGGATGTGGGATGCAGAGTATATATATATATATATATATATATATATATATATATATATATATATATATATATATATATATATATATATATATATATATATATATATACCTACTACCTAATGGCTCGATTTTTCCGTGTTAAACACCATAGCCCCAAATACCACACACACTCGTGCGTGGGCGTCGGCAAGGGAGTGCAAAGGGGCACTGTACCACCCAACCCAAGAGCACTCTCCCTCCCCCAACTGCGATGCAACATGGGTCGGCACCCCCCCCACCCCCCCAGACAAAATCCTTTCGACGCCATTGTTACATGTTTTCTGTTTCTTTCTGTACCCCAAGAGAGAGTGTAAACGTTATTATACTATAAGGTGCACGTTCTTTTTGTCCAGGGGTAGGTGCACTTCATTATTCCAAGAAGCCATGGCTTGCAGCTAATGGCTAAGCCCTGTGCATCAACCGGAGCTGGTTCTCTGGGTTTAGTGATGTCAACAGCGTCTCTCTCTCTGGTCCTGCGGATTTTCTTGTTCGCTTTGTTCGTTGAAGAGTGGAATACTTGGGTTGTTTCGGCATCCCGAATGACACATTTCAGTTCCAGTGGAATAGCGGGGTGCATTAGTTGCATGGAGTAGTAACGTGCGTATACCGCTTGGATACTTCTCTTTTGCTGTAGTGAACCTTTTGTGAGCAGATGGATAGTGACGTCGGCGCTTCCTTTTACGAGTATTTTCTGGGGCCTGAATACCGCTGCTGAGTATACACCTTTTTACACGAGAAAAAAAAAAAAAAAAGGTGATGTTGGGCTGAGCGCCGGAGTACAAAGGTCGGCGTCAAAGCCTCGGCAGAGGACGGCATGGTGGTGGTGGTGGTGGTGGGGGGGGGGGAGTTAACGCCTACTTGTTCAGCCCAGACCAGAAAGGGCTATGGCGGCGCCCAAGCAACCGTTTTTATTGCCCTGCTACTCCGTTACCCGGCCGCCAGGGATTCATGCCGCTACGACTAGCCCGCGTACCGGCGGGCCCCGCCGCGGTGGTCTAGTGGCTAAGGTACTCGGCTGCTGACCCGCAGGTCGCGGGTTCGATTCCCGGCTGCGGCGGCTGCGTTTCCGATGGAGGCGGAAACGTTGTAGGCCCGTGTGCTCAGATTTGGGCGCACGTTAAAGAACCCCAGGTGGTCAAAATTTCCGGAGCCCTCCACTACGGCGTCTCTCATAATCATATGGTGGTTTTGGGACGTTAAACCCCACATATCAATCAATCAATATCAATGCGTACCGGCGGAGCGGCGCCGCCTTATCCTTAAATCGCCTAGAAATTTCAAATTCATTAGGCTTTTTGTATGTCGTTCAGTCTTGATTGGGATCAACGCTACATCACTTCACAGCTGAATATTTAGGATCTAGATAGTGCAATCAACAAAAGTTTTTTTTGTTGTTAAAAAACAACAACAACAACAACAACAACAAAAAAAAAACTCGTGCTTGCCTTTTCTGTTCCTCGACACAAAATTGGCATACCTTACGACATCGACATCGTGGGCACCAGCTGCGCTCTATTTTTCTTTTTATCAAGTCGTCGTCTGCACGTGTTGTTTTGCAAGTTCTAGCGGCGAAATTTTTTGCGCTGTTGTGTCGCTAGGGCTTGACACAATGTTGATTAATGCTCTCTCCCTCTAAGCAGTTGCTGGTAGCTCCAGAGGAGAGAAAATGCTGCCCGCCGCATCACTGCTTGAACGCTGTACGAGGTCTCTCGTCACGAAGTCGAAATCGACGTTATTTCGCCGCGCCATCGCGTCCAGTTCTTCACGGTTTTGCCGAGACACTTGCGCCAAAGACAACGAAGAAAAGATCCCCAAGGATTCGCAGAAGGTGGACTACAATAAAGGGAATGTCGCCCAACTGTTTCGTGAGTCGGCGTCGTTCGATGCTGGACAGCCTCAAAACTCGGATATGTGGTCATCGCCTACCTATCCCGTGAGCTTCAAGGTTCCCGCTGAAGAGAAATATGAGGAGACGATTCGCATCGACCCGAAAAACACTAGTGTCATTTTGTTTCCAGGCCAGGTTCGTTCCGCTGCTGTTGGTGATGTGCATGTATGTTTTTATAGGTCGTCTTGTACTACGGCAAAAGCTCAGGGTTGAGCTATACTTATACGCTTACACCACTTGTACGACGGCACGTACGCAATAGCAGAATTTAAATAGGGAAATGTTTTTATTTCAGCCTTCTATCACGATGTGAATATTTCGACTTGTAAAATACAACGCTTCCTATCTTACGACAGCTTACTAAACGTGTTTCTTTTTTCCCTAAGGGATACCTTCCATTCACCCATGCATGTTGGCAGCATCAACCATGTATCCCTCTGGAATTCGAAAATTGGACGTGATTTTGACAGAGTGGTAACCAGATAAGCCAGTACTGTAATATCTGCGATCAACCATGCAAAGCATTTGCACCCGTGTAAACAAAAGTGAAAATTTAAGGCTAATTAATGTAGTAAACGCTGCCTTGGAGAGCCTAAATGTTCACTTTCGTTAAAAGGCAATCAGTTGCCTCTAATAAAGTACTGTTTTTCTCTAGAAGAAACGCAAAAGCAAGGATATAGATCGGTTTTCTTCTATTGTTGTAGTTTTACTTTTTGGAATATGCACACTAACAAATGCTGATGTGTCCATTCAGCATTAACATAGTATATACTTCTGTTTAAAGAAAATGTAGGTAGGGTGGGAGATAAGCCATCACAAAAGCCATATAATTGGTTGTAGTTGTTGGTTGTAGTGGTTTGTAGCATGTTGTAACCCACTGAGTATATGTGCGGTTAGGTTACTGCACATGCAGCAGCCAGAGTAGAGCTGTTTTAGTCATAAATAACAAGCACAAAGCCACCATTTTAGATATGTATAGATAAAGCCACCATTTAAGATATGTGTAGATGCCAAATACTATCTTTATGCATGGATACATTTAAGTGATAGCTTGCAAATGTAGCTGCCTCACACTATGTAGGAGGTACTTATGTGACATCATCCGCAAAAAGTGCTAGCGTGGCAGCCACCATATTCAGGGAATCGCGCATGAAAATCATCGTTAACCCACAACCAAAGTTCTCGGCAGCATGTGTTATCTTGATATTTTTCTAAGAAAACAGGTTAGTGAGATGCAGCGCAGCCAAAAATTGGGCTGTCATAAGCCGAATGGCTGACGGACTATTGCTACGGTGGTGCACTTGCTGGCGCCGTCATGCGGAAAGAGCGCTCTGAATATATATCTCCTATAACATTGAGGCTACAATGTCATAAATGCAGCATATTAAGTATTGTAGGTAATCTTCAGCATCAGAAAGAAATGGCTAGAACCTGCATGCTATGTTCTCATAACATTCACATGAGATCATAAACCCTACTTTCCACCATGCTATACAACATGCTGGCTTCAGTGATGCTAATAAAAGCTACCTATAAAAACTTCTGCTGTGCATAGTACGGCAAATTAAAAATTTTTTTCTAACATTTAATTTTAAGCCTTTTAAATGTCTGGCTGTAATTTTTTTTATATACATAGAATGGAATTATGCAAGCAGTGTGTGTTTCAAGATTACTCCCTAGTCGAGTGCGAGAGACCATGACAAATAGAAGTGCCATTGTGAATTTCTGTCCTTTTTTTTTCAGTGGTACTGTTCAGACTTGTGTAAAAGCCACATTTATTTCGGAGTTGTAATGTGGTATGGCATCCCTTACTGTTAGACTGAGCCATTTGGTTTAATCCTTGTCAATATGAATTCTTCCATGCACACTCACTGCCACTGCTGGTTACACACTATCCATCAGCACATTCGTGAATATCTTACATGCTGCCCTTCGCATTAAAGATCCATGTTACTGTACGGCTCCTAAATCTTACTAGAAATTTTCGGTTGGAATTTCTCAGACTTTATTCTTTTTGGTCAGGTTTTTTTGCTCCAAATAAAAGTTTACTAAGTTGGAAGTGCAACACTGACACGAGGCTTTACACTAATCTTCGTACTGAAAAGAAACCTAAATATGCACTAGAGTTAATGGTGGATGCTTATACTTTATAACATACAATAGTCCAGTGCCCTCAGGAATTGTAAAATGTTCACTGATCAGAACTTCATTTTTATTTCAGTGTCAAAAGCCAGAAAATTATTCCGAGACAGATTCAAGTTTTAAAGTAACTGTCAGCTACTGGTATATCACATACAGTGGTGAGCCTTTCCCGATTGTCCTGAATAATATCCATTTCTGGGGCCAGATTTGTGTTCAAGCATTCATGTTTCTCATTAAAATATTGTGAAGTGAGCATACTAGTTCATTTTTAAGTGTATCCTTGTAGAGAGCAGTTTGAACACATTAACAATGAATGTTCTGCAAAGCTAATAACAGCATTTTGCTGGGAAAGTGTTAGTACTAATAGTTGGCTGCCTTTGGCTAATAAAAAAAAGTGCTTATTTAGACTTTGTAAATTCAATATAGGTGCTGACATAGACCTAGGCATTAATAGGCACTATAAAGGTGCCATTAAAATGTGTCTAGACTTATGGTTTCTGTCTCTAATTGTCAATCTAACAATTGTTAGGTGTGCTCAGCATAGCAGGTTAGATTATTCTTACTTTAAATGACTCTTGCTCTGCACGTGTATGTATAAGGTCATCATGTGTAAGCTCATCATGACCTATAAGTTAAGTGCACTCTAAAAAAATATCGAGTAAAAAGGGTGTCTTTTTGTCCCACAACAATAATCGTCATCAGGCTTGCGTACGCTTCCTTTCTTGAAAACTCGGCGCTGGTCACTTTCCTATCGAGAATGCAATATAACCCTGATAATGGGCATGTCGATCGTGACCAGAATGTACTGGGCGCGGGGCGATAGCACAAGGATGGAACGCAATATAGATGACGATTATTGTTGTGGGACAAAAAGACGCCCTTTTTACTCGCTCTTTTTTTATAGTGTGCATCATTCTCTGCTCGTCTCGCAGGGCTCACAGTTTGTTGGCATGGGCCGTCACCTGCTACAGTACCCCAATGTGAGTGAAATGTACGAGCGAGCCAGTGACATCCTCAACTACGATCTGCAGCTTCTTTGCCTTGAGGGCCCCAAGGAGCAACTCGATAAGACTGTACACTGCCAGGCAGCTGTGCTGGTCACTTCACTGGCAGCTGTAGAGCATCTGCGAGCCACGCAACCCTGGGTGAGCACTGCACAACAGCATGAATAACACCACTTGTTGCTCGTTTTGAGCTGACTCTCTTGCTACTTGTGGCATGGGATTTCTCTAGGCTGGAAAACGTCCTTCCTAGTATTTAATGTGTTTACAGCAGGGGTGTTTTGGTAATGGTATTTTCTTACCAAGTTGAATACAAATGTTCAAAAAATGTCAGAATATTGAATTTTGTGTTTAATATCTCCCTGCTTCTAGACCAAGTTAGGGAGCCTTCATGTTAGGGAGCCTTCAAATTACAGCCCCGCCGCGGTGGTCTGGTAGGCTAAGGTACTCGGCTGCTCACCCGCAAATCGCGGGATCGAATCCCGGCTGCAGCGGCTGCATTTTCGATGGAGGCGAAAATGCTGTAGGCCCATGTGTCCTGATTTGGGTGCATGTTAAAGAACCCCAAGTGGTCGAAATTTCCGGAGTCGTCCCACTACGGCATCTCTCATAACCATATGGTGGTTTGGGGATGTTAACCCCACATATCAATCAATCAACTGTGCAAGATTACAAGTCTACAGGGAACGCGTTCGTCGGCTCGTCTGTCTACCTCTCCTGATGCCCTTCCTCAGCGACCGAGGTGAAAGTGCAGGAACGCAAACATCTGTCAGCAAAAGAACACGCGATTGCCAGAATCTGTTAGTGGTTTACGAGCCTGGCGTTTCCCATGACAAATGCGGCGATGGCTTCGGAAACCGATGAAACCCAGATAATGAATGCATGCAGAACCACACGTTTGACTAGTCATATCACTCGATTGGTGAACTGCGCTTCCACTACGAGGATAAACAAGCATACCAGCTTTTGCTCGCCTAACCCGGCGTAACCGAACGAAGCCTGATCCACTTTTTATTGTGCAAGTTGTCGTGTTTACTTTACTCAAACTGCTTTTTGTCGCATGAATAGGTCAAAAACTTCACGAAATATAAATATGCAGTGATATACTAAATCCACTCATAATACAAAGGGTACTCACCTCACAAACACAGGAAGTAGTCGGCTTCAAGCAATCTTGCTTCACTTGTGTAATCCATTGTTTTGGGAGGCAGAACAGTCTCCAGATGGTTTTGCATCGCAGAACGCTGCACCCTGGCATTTACACTCCAAAGTTCTCGTAGGTGCGCTTAGCGCGAGGATGGTGTCATAGCGAAAGCTAGGTCTACGGTGTAGTCAAACGCAGCTCATACCGCAGCTTGCACAACCGCATCAACATGCAATCGGTGCAGTGCGGCGAAGCAGGAACGCCTGGCCCTGGCCGCGAGAACCAACATGGCGCTTGCCGGGACTGGGAACATTGTGCTCTGGTGGGAGGCAGCAAGTGGTGGGTCAAAGGCTGACACCCCTCTAAAACACAGAGACGCGCGCACATGAAGGCTTTCTGGACCAAGTGAAACAAAGTTGGATGCAGCTTGTGTGATAAAATATGTCGGATACGTTAGTATTACATTACTGTGTACTTATATGAACCTCAAAGCAGCTAAGGATCTTCACAGTCACTGCAATAATGGAGAAAACAGACAGCAATTAATGAGAAGGGAGGGAACTGAAGGGCCTAATTATCATTTGCCAGCACCCTTTGCAGCCAACAGATAGAGAAAAAAGCATTAAGGGGGCTATTTATTGCTGTTTTAAGAGGAGTGTAGGAATCGTAAAGTAAGATAAAATGAAGAGAGACAATAAAATAGCTTGCTGCTTATGCGAGATGAACTGCCAGAATTGCACAATTTTCAGACGGAGTGTAGCTGATTACTGTTATAATTGCTTCCCTTAAAAAATGACTGATTAGTTACTGCCCCAAGAAAGTAATTGAGGAATTACTGAAGTGTAATAATTTTTTTATTACCTCTTTCTATAGTTTCATAAAGTGTACATTATTGTATTTTCTGCAACTCCTTACATCTTTATGTTCAGTCCTAACAATTGCTTTTTTTTTATTTAACTTGATTTCTTTTTAAAACAACGGTGACACAGAAATCTTTCTTGATGTATGTATACTGAAATGAAGGGTAGGGCTGTTTCGTACATGCCCCCTTGTATGTAAGACTGTGGTTACATCAATGTGAAGAGCAGCACTTCACAATTCTTAAAGTGTGAAGAATGCACTTCTACTGGTGAAAAGGCGAAGTAGCCTAACGAGTAAAAATATAGAGCTACATATCATGTTTGCCTCTTCGAACATGTGTAGCTGTGAGACTGCTTGTCGTGTATGACCTTCGTTGTGCTACGGTAATACCCTCAAAGTTCAAATGTACAAAGGTGCATTGCCTCTTATACTTTCTCGTCAATGTCACTGGGCTGATTATGTGTTACCAATTTCTCCAAAAGTAATTTAATTAGAGTGGGTGTGGCTGAGTAAAGAAAAGTAATGTGTATAGTACGAGCAAAGCATTAAAGAACTTTGGTACGTGTAATGAAACCAAAGTCCTTCAATCCGTTGAAGGACTTTGGCGGAGCACATGTATATATTTTTGTGAAAGGGAACACACGAGCACGTGTCCTGAGCTCTGCTGTGGCAGCCTACAGCACTATCAGCCAACACATAAAGAAAGCACGTCTGCTTTTGGTAGCATCGCCCGTTGCGAGACCAAAGCGGTAGCACAATTTAGCAGTGCTTGTCCAACGGTCACGACTTATTCTTTCGTTTGCTAACAGATGACGCGAAAAGTGGACGCACTTTCTTTATCTCTCGGTTGATGGTGCTGTAGGCAGCCATGACAGAGTGGGGCCACATGCTTGCGTGTTCCCTTTCATAAAAATTTACACTGTATGTAGTATGTATGTATGTAAAAATTTACACTGTATTTACACTGTATGTCGGATGCAAGGGGGGTCAAATGAAACCCTAACATTGGCAAGCCTTCGCGATGGTATAGTGTGTGTCATTCAGTTTTCACCATTGACAGGCGCGCTCATCTTATTCAGCTGCTATGCACATATCAGTGTTGCGGAGTTGCCACTCCAGAATTAAAATAAATCCGGAATCATTCCACATTTTCTCGACCCCACAATGGAATAGCGACAAAGCTTGGAGGAATGGAATAGGAAGGGAATTAAGCGCATTTTCCATGGAATGGAATGGGAATGGAATTACGTCTTTTTCCGAAAATAGAGCACATTTTTGTCAACATGCTGTTTTTCAAACTTCAAACATTAGTAAGTCAGACCCTCGAATTTGACAATACAGGAGTAATTTTAAAAGGCGTGGCTGATTACAAGTTTGGTACATTTATAAGCAACGCACCTACTATGATTCTGTCCTTATATGAACTGTCTTGCTCCGAAGTTTTCCTCTATTCTTCGCGTAACCATGGCTCTATGCCATGGTATCCGTGTTGCGGAACTATAAGGTGGCAGCATGCCCACCTTATAGCTTGTGATTTTTTGCTCCTCGGTGACGCCTCAGCTGCCTGTATCTCTCCATCCTTCACTTTGTTTTTCCTTTTTCCATCGACGGTGACTCAGATGGGTATTCGAAAAAGTACTTCCCAAAGTTGTGATGTCTATTGACGCAGGCACTATGCTTGTGTTTACTGCAAGCTTTTGTGTACCAGCTTGTGCGCAGTCTCACCACATATTACCCCCCACACTTTTTTTTGCAATACTGGCCCCTTGTCTACATACATGGGTGCCTTTGCCTGAAACTTTATCGCAATGACCTGTAGGCCAGTGCAGCATATATTCGCAGACAATGAACTGTGTGTGCGATGAGCTGTTCTACAAGATGAACCGTACAGAGGGAGATAGACTAGATTTTTGAAAGCATTGGTTCGGGTAGCCAGCCAAAGCAGGCGATCCCACGTAACCAAGGCAGTGCCTCCTCGAATTCCTACGCAACGCTTGGCTAAGTCGTCATATTTAGCATTAATGCATTTAAGCCTCAACAATATTAAAACATTATTCGTTTAAGCATGCACTCCTATAAAGAAGGCCTGCTTATTCTACTAACCAAAATACTACCGTTTACTTGTCACAAAAAGCACTCATCTTCTATTAAGTGAAGGTAGTAAAATGCTGAATAATGAAACTTGCTAGTTGGCAAAGTAGTTCGTGAATAGTGCTGACTGGAATAAATAATACATTACTGAATTTTAGTTAACAGGTGTTTATATATGTATGTGTATTGCCACATCAAGATAAATCAGTTACAAAAGTATATGTGAAAAAATAAGTGAAGTGTGGCTGTCCACGTAGATTAATTAGTGACCACTTACTACTTCATGTAACCACCAAGGCAAATACGCATCACCGAAACATACGTAGAAGCATGAACGAATCACAGACGAAGACATACATGCAAACGCACATATAGAATATCAAGACTTAGCCGTTGTCATATTATGTAGCAGCCGTCAGAAGGCTATTTATGCCCTAATTTGAAATAGCGAACTGTGTACTGGTTAGCAGCCAAAGAATTTTGCACACATCATCATCTGCCCTTCTATATGTGTCTGTCATCACTTAGCACAAAATTTTCATTAAAGGGCCAGTAAACAGCCCTGAGGTCCAAAATTAAAAAAAAAGATATATGTGCAGTTCTTCTTTGCGAACATGCTGCCACAAGAATTTTGCGAATACATACTATATTAAGGAAGTTACATGAGTTAGAACATCCCTCTAAGCAGGTTTCAAATTTTCGCATGGCCTCGCCTCCCTTCTCCCTTCCATGTAAGGGAAGGCGTAGCCCATCGTCGTGACTCCACCCACTTCAGAAACATGACACCACGTCAGTGAGTGACGTCATCGGCGAACTCGATCAGTCGCAACGCACTTCCGCTTGCTGCGAAGCGTGGTTGTTTGTTTACCGTTTGCTGCACCAGCCGCGGGTCAACCATGCAAGCGTCAGGTGCGAAGTGTTGACCAAAAATGATCAGGCCCCCGACGTACGTCGCTGGATGGCTGATTCACTTCAGCCATGCAGCGCGCAGGGCCCCATTGTGAGGCACCCGGTGCTGATGCTTCTCCGCTGCCCTGTCGCTCGATTTGCAGCCGACGACAGAGCAACGCTTCTTACTGGTGTTGCTCATGTCAAGGGCGAAGTACGTTCGTATGTGCGCACAGGCGCTGTAGTTAAACACGGAGTGTACACAGGCACACGACAACTGCGAGGCTGGTTCTTTCACCGCAGTGCCAAGAAACAAGGGGCAGTTTCGTAGCTGTGCGTGGGAACAGGAACTGACATTGCCTTCACTACTGTTTTTTCACACCTGATTGAAACCAATCGGCGAGCTGCTTTGGTGAGCTGCGTGCTACGTCACGTCGCCGATTGCCGAGTTGATGCGCTGCGTGTGCAAGGGCGTCGGTCACGCGTAGGAAAGATGCACGGGAATTGTTTTTCGAAATAGAGGTTCTGCACAGCGCGCAGTGCTGTATTACTCAGAAAACGTGGTCGCTGCGGTCTAATCTACGAATTGCCGAGCTTGTATGGGGGGGTGTGAAAAAAAAGTCGGAATCTGTTTACTGGCCTTTTAAAAGTAATTTGCAAAATTGAGATTGGTCAAAATTTTTCCTAAGAGTGTCACTATCACTGCAAGATATGCGATGGTGTTTACGAGAGATCTGGCAACGTATGTGGCTTAGTAGTTACCAAGTTAAAAAGACCGAGAAAGCGTTGTGGGCCCGTGTACTCAGATTTGGGTGCACGTTAAAGAACCCCAGGTGGACGAAATTTCCGAAGCCCTCCACTACGGCGTCTCTCATAATCATATGGTGGTTTTGGGACGTTAAACTCCACAAATCAAATCAGACCGAGAAAGCATTTCTGGTCATTAACGGCAAAAGTGTCCAGCTTTACCGGCTGCTTGCTATAGTAAAAAGATGCCGCGAAGGTAGTAAAATACGCTCAAAACAAGTAATTGCATGCGTTTGCAACTATTTACCAACTTTTTTTTAAAGATTGTGCTGACCATAAATACTATAGGTAGCGGGGGAACTGCCCCTATGGGAACTAGTAGTGTGGTTGTACTGCACGAGATAACTGCTATCCCTCGACTATGGGAACATTTTTAACCTAGTTTTGGAGCTCTTATGCATCCCAAATTATCAGCTTTATGTTATTACAATCATTCTTAGCTCGATGAATCCCTCAAGATGTGCCTTTTAAATGTTGAGAAATTGTAGAAATGGAATGGACCTGATTGGCCATTCCCTTAGTGGGAACAAGCAAAGTTTTCCTATTCTGAGGAATTGAAATGAATGGAATTACGAGTTGCAATCCCCCAGAATTGGAATGGAGATGCCCATTCCTCAACACTGGCAGAAATATGCGTGCCTGTACATGGTGATAAGTGGATGGCGCGTACTATTCCATCATGAAGGCTTGCCACTGTTCGGCTTTCATTTGTCGCTGATAGTACATACAGTAATTATCACATGCATGAATGGAAAGTTCAAGAGCTGCTACACTGTAAATTGTTTTACAAGGATGGATATATTGAAGACAGCCCTAATAATAAATCAAGACAAATTGATATATAGGTTGCTCAAATCGAACCACATTTATTGAAAACTAGAAATTACTAAGCAGTTTTATTGTCCTTGCTAGAGGATTTCTGCTGCTGCATGTAAATATGTTGTGATGCAACATTCATTTGGAACTGTTCTCACTGTGGTCATCCCTTACATCCAAAAGACAGGAGTAGACAATTATGTGAATTGTACTGTCACATACAAATGCAAAATATAATGGTGCCTGAAATGCCAGATATTCATGCACCCTTCGTTGATAGAGAATGGGGGCTTCTTACAGGAGGGTTGTGTAACTTCACTGTATGTACTCAGTATCAATATTGTGCATGTTTGTACATTATTGTGACCGCTGTGCATGTTTATAGGTCTTTGTTTTCTCCCGATGCATAGGCCATCGAAAACTGTGTTGCTGCAGCTGGATTCAGCGTTGGCGAATATGCAGCCCTTGTATTCAGCCAGTCCATTTCCTTTGAGGATGGTAAGGCTTTCCCACATTATATCAAAACATTAGAACTATAGTGTACTTCATAATATATGCCTTTATTGTGTTTGCATGCATGTATCAAGTAAAAAAAATAATGGTGTGTGTTTGTTGTGGCCCATGGTACAATGTGGTTTTATTTAATATAATTTCTTCACATAACTGTGACAGCTGAACATAATCTTAGTTTATGAAGGGGTTTCCGTTAAGCCAGAACTTAATACTCTCAGAGCTATAAACACTGGAGCTGATTATTTGTTTATATCTGGTTTACAAGTACTATTATGTTGCGCAAATAATGCGTGTGTCTAAGGTTTGCTTTCTTTGATCACTCATGAAAATTATTGAGCCAAGGTAAATGAGTAAATTCACGTTCTACAATAACAGCTCCACATTTTAGCCTCCTGTAATGAGAAGACAGTTTAATTTAAAGAAAAAATCACCGTGCCACCTTGAAACCGTTGAACTAATTTCTGTTAATGTACATCGTGCCCAATACAATTTGTCAGGAATATTTGTAAAGTCAAGCCACATTGTATATGAAGGTGAAAGAGGGGCAGCTTGATCAAAATTGTTTTTTATTTTGCTAAAGAAGTGCTAGCAGATGTTACTTGTTTTTGCGACACGCATTTAGCGTTGTTTGCATAAGGATGATGCCATCTTTGTGCTACTAACTTACCACCAGGATATGTAGCTACTCGGAAGGCACAACATTCGTTTTTGCCAGTGCGGTACAATGTTTATACATTTTTTTTTGTTGAATGAATCACCTTCCTCTTTCTCAAAGTGACTCAAATTGGGGAAAAGTCAGCCCATTCTAACTTGCGTTTTTTTTTCATTTAACATCTTTTGCCCTGTGGTAACAGAGAATTTATTTCCTGAAGCATGGCATATCACTTCAGTAAAGGCTGCTTTTCATTTTGTCACTGTTGTGTAATTGTTATGGTGATCGGTTTGCTATTGCCATCCATTCACTTGTGTCATATTTAGCTTTGATAGTCATGAGCCCGTGCCGATTGGATGGATAAATTGGCAGAATAAAAACTAAGGTGTTTATATTTTGTTGTTTAGAAATTCGTTTTGTTAATTTTTTCACTGGTAATTCACCTGGCAGTTGAATGGCGGAATGCATAGGTCATGTTTCACTAGTGCTATGCTTTTATGGAAAATTTCTACAGTTGTGCACTCATGAGAAAACTCACACTGGAAAGGCGTTCGCGCTACAACCGTTTAGAAAGGCCGGTCGATCGCAAAAAGTACAGTAGCGCTTTCAGGGCCTTCTTCAGGGCAAACCGAATGCCAATATCTGGTTGACCTCCCGGCTTTCCTTTTTCTCTATCTCTCTCTCTCTACAGTTGTGGACATTCATCATCATCATCATCAGTCGGACTATGTCCACTGCAGAGCATAGGCCTCTCCCATGTTCCGCCAGTCGACTTAGTCCTGTGCTTGCTGCTGCCAGTCTCCCCCTAACCCGCTTGTCTTCTTTGGGAATCCAGTCAGTTACCCTTAATGGCCAGCGATTATCCTGCCTATGCGCTACATGCCCGGCCAATGTCCATTTCCTCTTCTTCATTTCAACTATGATAACTGTAATGCCGGTTTGTTCCCTGATCCACTCTGCTTTATTCTTGTCTCTTAAGGTTACACCTATCATTTTCCTTTCCATCGCTCGTTGCGTCGTCCTCAATTTAAGCTGAACCTTCTTTTGAGTCTCCAGGTTTCTGCTCTGTAGGTAAGTACCGGTAAGATGCAGCTGTTATGTACCTTCCTCATGGAGGATTGTGGAAAACAAAATTAGATTTTTCATATTTGGTCCAGAAATGAACGGCTGAGCCGACTCGTAAAAAGGTAAAGTGATCATTTCTTCATAATAAATTACATGACTTATGCTTTATTATAGATCTTCTGACTATGACATGTGGAAGTGTGAAGCTAGCCTGTCTGCCCATCACGTTTGCATTTGTCAAAGGCTCTAGCTGTATCAAGGAGCATATATATTTACATAACTTAAGGGGGGACGCGGCACTTCGGGACCGAAAATCAGCCAAAAAATCGAGTTTTCGCGGACCTTCTTTTCGCGTTCCCGACATCATTGCGCACCTATTTGCAAAATTTCATAGCCGAATACCATCAACTTTTATCGTTATTCAACTTTAAAAAACCGAAAACGGGCGTCCTGCCCTTTAAATTGAGGGCGAATAGCGCAGGTTTCGGCTCTACGATACGCGGGAACTACGCGCTCGATCGGCGCCATTTTGGTCTTGTTTGAAAGAACGCGTTTTCAGCTGTTTTTTTTATTCAGTAAGCAACATTGAGCGTTTCCCCGGCTCGAAAAACGGGGCCTCAAAGACGAAGAGCCGCGCTCACTGCCATTGGCTAAACGGCGCACGTGACTGAAATGGCGCTTTCCGGTTGGCTGGAAGCTCGCGGCTTGCGCCTGCATACGCGACCCGACGCCATTTTGAAAGGGTTACCGCTGTGACGCCTCGAAATCGGCAGAGCACTCTGAAGCTTCTGATCGTATCGCCATGCCTGGAAACGCAAAAAAGTATCGGACCGTGCACGCATTTGGTCGCAGGAAAGGCAAAGGTCGTGGGAGAAAGTCTACGAAGTCATCAGAGCCCTTGGTTGACTCCGACGAACGATGTGTCGACGCTCCGCGGCCGTTCAGCGATGGTGCGACCGAGCGCGTTGCCTCCGACGACGATGACGGTGAAGCGAACTCCGGACGACTACGAATCGACACCAAGGTGGTGACAAACGCCGAAGTTGAAGAAAATCATGCCCGGGAGAAAGCGACGCTCGACCGGCTTTCATCGGCGCCAGCAACTGCACGGAAAATTGACTTTTTCACCGCGAGTTGTAGCGAGGCAACCGCACAGGACTCGGACCACGCTGCTCCTTATCTGCTTATGCATCTAGATATCCTAAACGCGATAATGGGTGCCTTGTGTTGCAAAGCCTGCCACGGACCGGCTACGATCGTCAGAGGGGATCGGTACTACGGACTTGCCGTGAAAGTGCTAGGGCAGTGTGAAAGGTGCGGCGAGATCGCGAATGAATGGACTTCGCCCCGCGCGAACGGCACGAAAACGTGCAATCCGTTTGAAGTAAATCTTCTCGCTTCGAGGGCGATGGTGGCTACCGGCAACGGCCAAACGAAAATGAACGATATTTTCGCAACAATGGGCATCTCACACCGCGGTATGCACCACAAGACGTTTCAGCGGCATTTGAAGAACACGCTGGCACCCGCTGCAACGCGAGCGGCTGAGTCTGCTATGAGCGAATGTGCGGAAAAGGTTAGAACAATTTATGATGACTTGTGCTTCGGCCACTGGGGCAATATTGCCGTTAGCTACGACGGCACGTGGAAGACGCGAGGCCATTCTTCCCACATCGGCGTGGGCACAGTTATCGAATTATTTAGTGGCTACGTGTTGGACTACGTCGTTCTTTCCAACTTTTGCCTAGGCTGCGAGGTGGGCCCAAAGCCTAGTAGTGAGGGCTATCAAGAATGGAAGGCTAACCACAAATGCCAAAAAAATACGAACAGCAAAGCGGGGTAAATGGAAGTGGAGGCGGCTCTAATTCTATTTCAGAGGTCGCTTGAACGCCATGGCCTGCGCTACACAACTATGCTGTCTGATGGAGACTCTAGGACATTTTGCGCCATACAAGACGCCAAGGTGTAATGTTACATTGACGTGCAGAAGGAAGACTGTATTAATCATGTACAGAAACGGATGGGCACCGCATTGAGAAACCTGGTGCAGAAACAAAAGTGCGATGGGAAAAGAGGCCTTGGTGGGAAAGGCAGGCTCACAGGTGAGCTGATCACCAGGCTGAGCACATATTATGGCCGGGCTCTGAAATCGCATGAAGGTGACGTGGGCCAGATGCGAAAGGCTGTGATGGCCACATACTGCCACGTCACCTCCACTGATAAATGCTCGGACCACAGTCTGTGCCCAGCTGGTGAAACTTCATGGTGTCGGCACAATGCCGCAAAAGCAAAGGGTGAGCCCGACCCCAGGCATGCCTACAATCTACCGAAAGACGTGGCAGAGGCATTACTACCTGTTTATACCCGGCTTTCGGAAAGAGCCCTGCTTCAGAGGTGCGAATGCGGCAAAACGCAGAACTCCAACGAGAGCCTACATTCGGTAATCTGGAGTTTGGCCCCCAAGGAGCACCATGCGTCCCTGTTCGCTGTTGAAGCAGCTGTTGCAGAAGCAGTGCTGCGCTTCAACACGGGCAATTTGAATTCTGCAACGGCAATCTTAGGTGAAATGGACATGAATGCGACAAGTACTGGTGCCAGGAGAGCGAGAGAAAAAGACCACCGTCGCAGCATTGTCTCCAACAAGAAAAGAACAGCCTCATTGGAACTCCGGAAGCTAGTGAAGAGGAGGCATGAGCACAGAATGCATTCAGACTATGCTTCTGGTGCGTTTTGAGGTTGTCTTGTTGCATCTTCTGCAATAAAAATGTGTGCCCACGTTTTTTCTCGATTTCTCAAAACGACAATTTTCATGTGCTTCCCATTATGCCGGAGCAATATCTCTTGTTCTATCTGGGTTATCATTACGATTTCTTTTTTGTTTCGAAGATAAATGCAGGGGATGTGTCGTAAAGTAAGTTTTATTGTAATAATTTTTGGAGAAAATTCTCTAAATAGATCTTTTGTTTCAAGTGTAGATGGGGAAATTTTTCATGTCATATTCAACATCCCACAACTTTGCTTCGAAATAGCCCAGAACAATGATTTATACTTTATTGCACACTGTGAACATACCGAATTGGTTCTATAGGTTGCACATCAATATCCAAGTTACAGTTAATTAGCTAATTAGGCCTTACTTGAAAAAGTCGCAGTTCATTATATCTTTAAAACTAATTGTCACAGCAAAAAAAGAATTAGATTTTTGAAATCAGCAGTAAAATCTACATAGGCTCTCCAAATTTGACTGAGGTACTCGCAAAAATAAAAGAGTTTTTGGAAGGTGTAGCATCCCCCCTTAAGATTAAGACATATTCAAGTTTCTGTTTCATGCTGGTCATGGCTGCTTATACTGGGATGCTGTAACAATGTGCAATGACAAGTTTCTTGATTTGCTGAAGGTTGTACAGTTGATGCTCTGCTTGTGTGGCTTGTTCAAGATGGTGAAAGACATTTGTTCACTATTTTGTACTGTTGGCTCAGTTCTTTCATGTGTCTAATTTTTTTGTTCATGTGACCTGTCATTATTCTTTCCATAACCTTGCATACAGGTTGAACAGGAATAGGAAATATGACCTGAAATATAGCAAATATGCTGTAAATAAAAAATTCTGGCATAAAATAAATGATGAAAACCTAAATTGCCTGTGTCAGTCATGTGCACAGGATGTCAACTGCAATTTTTTGTTTCTTTTTATTTTGACAATGCAATATACAGCTGGGTGACACAATTTACACTCAATCAAGCAACCTCTATTGAATACTATCTTGCTTGGCATACAAAAAAGCACTGATATTTGTTATGCTAGATAAAAAAGAGAGCCTACCAAGCCAAAATCTAGTTGGGAGATGTAAATTTTACTCACTTGAATTCATATATTCAAGCACATTTTTTAAATTTTATTTTAAGGATTACTAGCACATGTTTATAACATGTTTTAGTAAAGATAGGCTTTAGTTACATTATCTTGGAGTGTCATCTTTATACAGAAATGTTGGATCAAAAGGATCATGTACGCAAGTGCCTTGCTGAAATGGTTCCTGATAGCTGTTTCAGGACACTAGTCGACCATGCTGTAACATTCTTTTAGCAAGTGACACTTAGATGGGCTCCTGTCAGCCTTATTCAGTGAAAGTACAGCTCTGTGAGCAGAGCTGAGATGTATTTGAGCTGAAGGAGCTACCTTGTTGTACATGAAATAATTTATTAGAAGTGCTCTTGTGGTTGACCACCCCAATCTTCGGTGTGTATTGGTTATCTGTGGGCACTCAGATAGCCATTCTTCTTCTGTAAGCATTGTTGAAGTTCTGGGCACAAGAAAGGACACAAAAGTGAAAATACTAGATTGCTTGCACATTGGTTTTCATAGTGACAGTGACAATGAGAGCTGATCTAATCATTGAGAGTGCACTTATTATTTAAATGTACATTATTGCTCTCCAGCATGGAAAGGAAGGTCAAGTCAGCTAGTGGAAAAATTTGTGTTGCTGCCGTTTTGTGTGTACAGTCGAGCCCGACTATATCGTACCCGTTTATATCAAATTATCCCGTATATCGAACAATTCCTAAACACGGTAAGTCTACATTCAGAATATATAGCAAAAGTTACTGTTTTATCGAATGAAAATAGCAGCGACAACTGATATATCAAACTCTATGTGCCTCAAAAGTGCCCTAGCAAGTTGGCTTTCCCTCGCGGTGGTGGGGAAAACTGCCGGCGCCACCCTAGGAAAAGTTGGTTAGACCCGGTAGTGCGCAGGCGAACACCCCCCTCCAAGAAATGATGCTGGCCCGCTCGCAGCGCTTACAGCCAATCAGAGGCCGTCGTGCTTTCTCCGAGGCGCGGAGGCGGTAGAAGTGAGCGCCATTTTTTCTTTCTTTATGCTTGTGTGCCTGCTGCTGCCGATTCAGCGTGGTCTGTGGTGTTGCCTGTTGGTGCTCTGTGAACTGTATTGGCGCGCTGTCATCATGGCTTGCGCAAAGAGGCAAAATTTGCCGTTCACCGCAAAACTCGAAATCATCAATCGGGGGGGAGGTAATTAACCGTAAGATAATTCCAGGTATTATTTTGAATAATCCTTCGGGCGGGGAAGTTAGTGATTCTGAATGCGCCGAAGTATTTAACTCATCATTCGCTTCCGTGTTCACAAACGAAACTAACAGCCCCCTTCCGATTTTTCCGTCTAGCATCGTCTCTGTAATGCCCAGTATTGATTTCGTCGTTTCCGGAATAATATCGTTAATAGACAAACTCAAACTCTCTTCTTCAGCGGGATCAGACGATATTACCTCAAAATTTCTGAAAAATACAAAGCACATGTCTACCATATACTTATCACTGTTGTTCTGTCAGTCATTATCCACAGGTAACCTACCAATAAACTGGAAAATAGGAAAGGTCACTCCAGTCTTCAAATCAGGCGATAGATCATGTCCTCTCAATTATCGCCCCATTTCCTTAACAAGCGTGCCTTGCAAGCTCATGGAACACACCATTTACACCGAAATCATGCATTACTTGGACTCTAATAAATTTTTTCATTTCGCACAGCATGGATTTCGAAAAAATTTTTCCTGTGAAACCCAACTTGCTTTTTTCGTTCATGATCTGCACACTAACCTGGACAATAACATACAGACTGACGCTATCTTTCATGACTTTGCAAAGGCATTCGACAAAGTACCCCACAACTGCCTGATGTTAAATCTTTCGAAATTAAACTTAGACTCTAAGATTTTAACTTGGATTCGAGAATTTTTCACTAATCGTTACCAATTCGTTACCGTTAATTGACATAACTCCTACCCTCTGGCAGTAACATCAGGCGTCCCGCAAGGATCTGTTCTTCGACCCCTATTATTCCTAATATACATTAATGATCTACCTTTCCATGTATCCAGCAATATTCGTATGTTTGCAGACGATTGCATAATATACCGTACTATTACTAATACATCAGCCCAAGTTGCATTGCAAGATGACATTAACCATGTGCTTAACTGGTGCAATCGTTGGCTAATGACACTAAACCCTAATAAATGCAAGTCCCTCTCGGTTTATCGTCGGTGCAGCCCCCTTACCTATTCTTATCAAATCAGTAAAGTTGCATTGGAAAATGTCATCACATACAAGTATTTGGGAGTCACTTTGAGTAACGATTTATTTAGGCGCGTCCACATTACCAATATCATATCATCAGCTAACAGATCGCTTGGATTCTTAAAGCGGCACCTATGTCATGCTCCCCCTCCTGTAAAACTACAAGCTTATAAATCTTTAATTCGCACCCAACTTGAATACGCGTCGCCTATCTGGAGCCCTCATCAAGTGTACTTAACCGACGCACTAGAATCACTCCAGAATCGAGCAGCTAGATTCATTAATTCCTCGTATTCGTATAACGTGAGTGTTTCATCTCTTAAACAAGAATCCAATCTTTCAAACCTCAACATTCATCGCCGAGTTGCCAGCCTCATTTTGTTATACAAGCTCTATCACAGTCAACTCGGCCACCCGCCCTATATCTTGCCTCCTGTCCGCACATGTCACCGCACCACTCGTTCCTTTCATGTCGGCCGGCCACGTGCCCGTACCACGACATTTTCCGCCTCCTTCTTTTTTCGTGCAGCTTCCGATTGGAATGGCCTTTCCACTGATCTCGCCACCATAATGTGCCACTCAACATTTACACAAAATGTCACTCCTTTCTTTTCAATTTGAATACATTACATTGTTCCTTTTTGTGCCACTGGTTCTCACTTTGTCTTCTTTTTTTTGGTAAGGTGTTATGCCTGTTAATATGTATACTGAACCTGCACATGTATTATTTTATTCCCGTATTGGTTACCCCTGTTCATACTTGTACCCATCCTGCATATGTACTACATTTGTTGTATGTTTCCCACCGCTTATGTAATACCCCCTCAAGGGGGTCTTCAAGGTAATAAAGTGAAGTGAAGTGAAGTTGAGCGCGGTGAAAAGAAGTCCGACGTCGCCGCCGTGTACAAAATTCCAAGGAGCACCTTGAGTACTGTCCTGAAGAACAAGGCAGACATCAGGGCCAAGTCGGACAAAAGGCCAGATGCCCGTGGCGCCCGATGTGTGCGCGCTGCTGTGTACGAAGATGTTGAACAGCCATTTACAAGGGGTTTGTGGACGTTCGGTCACGAAGCATCCCGGTGTCCGGCCCTATGATTGAGCAGAAAGCCAAGGGCCTTGCTTTTCTGCTTGGCAGGAATGATTTCCAAGGCGGTTCAGGCTGGCTTCAGCAGTTAAAAGAACGGCACGACATCGTTGGCAATGCTGTTACAGGTGGTAGCAGAGTGGCGGACCTAGACAGCGTAGAAAAATGGCTCAAGGAAAACTGGCAAGATATCGCAGCAAAATATAGAGCCCAAGATATCTTTAATGCGGATGAAACCGCTCTATTTTGGCAAATGTTGCCAAACAAGACATTTGCATCTTGTGGCGACAAGACAAGCGGCGGCAAGGCAAACAAAGCTCGTGTGTCCGTGCTGTTGGCAGCTAATTTAGCCGGATCGAAAAAGCTTCGACCTCTGGTTATCGGGAAAAGCACGGCACCGCGGTGTTTTCGAAATGCGCTGTCGCTTCAGTTACCTACCGAGCAAACTCAAAAGCGTGGATGACCAAGGAGCTTTTCAGCAGATGGCTATTGTCGAGGAATGATGACTTGGTAGGCGAAAATCGCAAGGTGTGCCTGCTCGTGGGCAATTGTTCATAGCACCACTGCAGTACGACCTTCAGCAACATCGAGCTGCGTTTTTTGCCCCCGCACACTACGTCTGTACTGCAACCACTGGATCAAGGCGTTATACGCGCAATGAAAGCCGGCTATCGGAAGTGCCTGGTAGAGAGGCTGCTGCAGAACCTTCGTGTCGGCAGGGAGCTTAAGATCGACTTGCTCGGAGCTATTTTATATTGAGTAGATCGTGGGCAGATGTCAAGGAGACAATCCAGAGCTGCTTTAGGCATGCCGGCTTCCGCATGCCTGGTGATGACACCCCAAATTCTGACAGAACTGAAGACACCGCAGGTGTTTCCGTCAAAGTTTGAAACGAGCTGGCACAGTTCCCGGGTGCTATCGACAGATTGACAATCGACGAGTTTGTCAGTGCGGACGATAATGTCCCCATCATGGGCCAATTACAGGATGAGGATTACATTGCAGACGTCGTGCCGACCACGAGCCAAAGCGACAGCAATATGGAAATTGACGACGGCCCATTGCCTACATCCTCCGAAGTGATTAGCGCACTTGCGTTGGTCCGGCACTATTGCTTGAATGTGGAAGGTTGCAGCCTCAGCTGCTTTGACTCGTTGGACAACATGGAGGCGCGCGTGCTGTCGCAGGCAGCGAAGTTGTTGACACAGAAAAAAATCCGGGACTATTTTGTTTCACAGTAGGGCACGCAAGTAAGCCACCATATTAATAAAGTACTTTTCTTCTAGTTTGTTATGTGCCTTTGTGTCAAAACCTATACCGGGCCTATATCGAATTATGTCATATATCGAACTAATAAATGTTTTTTGGCGAGTTCGATATACCCGGGTTCGACTGTATTCATTAAAGTACTTATTAAATTTAAATCACTGGCAGAGGTGTTCGACCTGTAGTTGAAAGGACTGAAGGGAAAAGAGAGGTCAAATGCACAGCTCATACTATAACTTACTGAGTATTGACAATGGCCACCTCAGAAGATTTCAAAATCATAATGCCTTGTAAAAATTGTAACCCTACAATTGCAATTGCTAGGAACTTGCTCTCCCATCGGCATTTTGCCCAACAAAAAGCCTTCCCATAAACATATAACTGGAGAAGAGAACGTCAGTCGGAGAAAAGTTCTAACTGGGGTTTATCCCCACATAAAAAGATCACAAACGTCCTATTGAGGTTCTAACTCTTGGTGCGGTGGATGTCTTGCATTATATACCACATTAGTACATGGGGCTGCTCAAAGCAGCCCCAATGCCTGAAGGACTCGTAAATAGCACCAACACACATGTGGGTGCAGCATGGTGTGGTTGGTGTGGCCAACTAGCATGTGCTGATATACAAGCTTGGATTTCTTGAGCACTCCCAATCGACATTGCGGCCTCCTTTATTTGGTAGATCAGCATACTTGCCAAAGTCTTCTGGATTTTGACCAGTTCTTATGTTTATACGGTTCTCAGGAAAATCTCCTGGAAATTGAAATTTCTGTGCGTGAGCTGGCCACATTTACCAAAATGCGCCCCAATCCAATCCAGGCTTTTTGCGAACCCATCGCATTTTATTGTGAACGAATTTAGGAGGTGTTCTTCTGAACGTAAAGTAGAATCTCATTGATTGAAAATCGGCAGATATAAGCACTCGGGATATTTTCCAGCCAAGTCCCTCTATGTCCATTGGGCCAAAATTCGAATGTTCTGAGCTCTTTTTCTCATCGCAGGGGGTTGTATGAACTTTAGTGCCAAAACCGTGGAACGAAACCCAAGAACAGCATGCTGGAAGCTTTGAAAGGACACACACGGCCAGAGCACGCACTGTCAGAACTGTGATTATTGTTTGCCACAACCGCTATGGAGGAAACCGTGGTCACTCTTGACAGGATCATGTGTGGTGACGAAGTTACAGAACTTCGGAAGTATACGCGCCTTCAATGCTTGACCAGTTAAAGCAACGTTGCGTTCCACAAACGCTGCAAACAAAATCGCGGCAGATGCAATCATAGATAGCAAAAAATGACATGGTTTTTGAGGTACATGGGCAGCCAGCGCTCGGGGATTGAAAACGAAACTACTGGTTTTTGCAGCCGCCACATGTGAAACCGCGGTTGTGGACGCAGTTAACGCAGTGGTAAAGGCGATAAAGACGTAAAAAATGCTAAAAGCGTTTGGTGTTCCTTTTCAAAGAATAAGTAACGTTGTTTCTGTCGATTGTCACAGGTCCCGTTAATTAGGGGGCGATCACTGGGCTAATTCCAAGGGCCGAAGTATCGGCTCCCCGAACTGCACCACGAAAGCACGGACAATTTGATAGTGATGCTATTTGGCACCCCAGCGGACGCAGGCTGTGGCCCAAAGAACAAGTCAGAGCCGAGAGTTGATAAAGAAAACAAAATTATATTCTCAAATATGGCAGATCAAACTGTACACCAATGTGCACACTCGACAATAGTTCAGTACAATATGTCACCAATCAAACAATGTACTACACAGTACAATCAGCTACACTCGAAACAACGGACACAAACAACAATAAGCGCTACGATGCAATCACATGCATCGAACAACCAAAACACTGAAAGACTAACGAGTTCGAAAACTTATTGAGTCCAAAGTCCTTGGAACAAAGTCTGAATGATAAGTTCAGCGCTTTTGTCGAGCCGCTGTCCCCGAAGTTTCTCTTCCATTAAACCTCGGGTCTTCGATTGGCCGCTCTCCAAGCACCAAGCTTCTTTATTGATAACACGTCGACTTCCCACGCGTTGCGATTGCAGGATGCGTCTTCACTCTCAGGTGGTAGACTCACACTATTCTTTTCTTCTGCTGGTAGCACCAGCCTTCACCCTTCTGGTGGAAATCCTCTTCATTACCTGCTTTGTCACTGAGCACAGAAGCCTTTGCCGACACGGCGGAATGACCCTACGCACACTTGCCCAAAATTTTCATCTCCTGCCTATGCACACGGGCGCAAACTTTCTTCTTCTCCTGATCTCCTTTCTCCGCTGCTCGCTTAAATACCTTTCGCGCTAGATTCCAGAAAATTCTAATCGTTTCGTCGGCGCAATGAACATTCAAGGCTGGTGAAAGAGCGAGATGTTTCAAGGACCGTCCGCGACACGTGACACAACTCTACATCACCACGCCCCTTTTCTTCCGGATCTTTCCAGGGCTTGCTCGGCGGCTGATGTGAGAAGGTTGGTCGGCGAAACTACGTTTCCGAGGGGGAGAGAGGGCGTGCCCAGGGAGTCTTTGGATGCTTGTTTTCTTCTTTAGCATTGACCTTGAGGCGTCTCTTGGCGCTTGGTCTCCAGAGCTCAGCAGTGCGCTCTTTTTTGAGCGCTCATTTGTGACATCGATCTGGGTGCTTTTGCTATACTTAGACATTAAGTTTTCATTTTGTCTTAAGTGAAACTTCGACCCGCACTTTCCCGGCAAATGGCTGCATCATCCCATTCATTCGCGTGTGTCCCAGGAAGACATACACGAGTTCTTTCAACAGAAATAGATTTTGCTAGTTGTTTTGATGTTGGAAATTTTCCGCCATTCAAGCAGTATGTTAGCTCCCTTTTGAGACTCGCACTTTTTATTGTATTTAGGAAACCCTACCCTCGGGTGTTCATCCACTCTAAGTCAGTATGAGACCGCGCAACCCCGATGTTCACCGACCCGCCCCTCTTCCCTCGTTTTTTTGCGAGGTTTTTTTTTTTGCTGCAAAATAGAAAGGAAGAAAATAAATCAGCCCGACACCCCCTCCCCCTCTTCCCATTGCGGAAATCTTCCAGATTCAGGTTCTTTGAACTTGACAGGTATGGATTGGAATCGACCTGACCAACTCTTCATTTCCGAACAGTAGCTTAGCGTGTGTTAATATGGTTTCGTTTCCGAAAACTGCATGGGGAATAAAGTTCTACAGCGTCGAACCATGAACAATCAGAGTGAGAGGCTCTCAATGCTCTTCGTTGCTGGTGAGCGGGGAAGCTAGTGATGCTAAAGGGAGCTAAAGTGCAGACTAGACACGTTTGTTCTAAGTGCAGTATGCATGTACTATATAAGTGCAATAAAAATGAGTCAATTTTGAAAAGTGTAGAGCAAAAAATTTTCAACATTGCGTGCTGCTTTTAGTCCTTGAAAAACCTGTGACAGGTCCTGGAAATCGCTTGAATATTCTTGAATTTTAGCTTTGAAAACCTGTACAAACACTGTCCTTCCTACAAAATATTAACTTATGCATCATTCAACCTTTTTTGTTCAGTTCTTTATGTGTTAAAAGAAATGACCGTGGCTTCTAAGAATATTTACAAAAGATCCTGTTTTTGCTTTTTTTGTCTTCTTTAGTGAAAGGTACACTTAAATATGGCTTTTTTTACTAGTACTTTTACATAATAAATTTATGATGCAAGAAGTGCTACAGAACCCACAATTTTTTTAGTATCTGTTGTATTTTGGTTATATAGTAGTACATTTAGATATGCAAGTGACAGCTATGCAACTTAACTGTTGTTTTTTTGGTATTTGTTCTTTAGCTGTGCGACTGGTAAAAATTCGAGGAGAAGCAATGCAAGCAGCCTCTGAAATGGTACCCAGTGGCTTGATGACTGTCTTCCTGCTGACAACGGCCAAAGCAAGCTTTATATGCAAGCTTGCCAAGGAGTGGTGCATTCGCAAGGGCATCGAAGACCCAATATGTAGTGTGGCGAACTATTTGTTCCCTCATTGCAAGGTCATTGGAGGGCATGAGGAGGCAAGTACTGCACATTGTCGGCTGAATGGTGTACAAATTTCCTTAGACTAGAAAATATTGAAAAATTGACCAGTCCGTATAGATAGACCCAGTGCCTCATGTGCGTCACAGTACTAGAACTGGCTCGAATGCATAATAAGTATCAGTGAAGCATTAGCTGTAAAATTATCAATGAAACTGCACTATGATAAATAGCTTTTCATATTGCCAGTCACTTAATGTCAAAGAAAATACTTGAGATCAGTGCTCCGCATACCATATTCAGTGTATGGACCAAATGTAATTATTTGTTCCATAAAACAAATGCATCTATCATTAGTGCAAAAGTAAAATGCAGAAGATGTTATATATATGTATTCTAAATTTTAGGCTTGTGCGAATACTAAATTTTAGGTTCGAAGCGACTAGTGATTTTGGTCGAATAATTTCGAATCGAATTCAAATAGTATATATGACACTTAACGAAAAATGTGCATATTTATTATCTTCAAACTAACCTGCACAATATATTTTTTTAAAATTGAAATAGGGCCTCTATGCAAATGCCATTTCTTTTTTCGTTCAATAGAAGTCGAACAACTTTGAGTAGTAACAGGATTTGACTTTCAGCAAGATACGAGGCATAACCCTTCCAATACATAGCATTTCAATATTTATTATACTTGGAGCATATAAGCCGTCATAACGACCTTTTAAGCTTAATAAAATCAATTGATTTGAAGTAATATTTTTATTTAAAGGGGCCGTCTTACTTTCAAGTAGCCATGGAATGGATTCACTAAAGAAGCTTATTGTTTCATGAATTCACTGCTGCAAACATTTTTAGAATTCATCAAGTATGCGCGGAGTTGCCAAAATTTCTCGCACGCTGCAGGTGCATTCTCTCTTCTTGTCCCGACGAAAACTCTGGAAGCTTAGCAGAAAGGGATGGCACGGGAAAAGAAAATATGCCATGCGTGCTTTCTGATTTTGTGGAGTCATTTGCCGAGAGAACAAAGCAATTTTCAGCTGACTTTGAGAATTTATTGTGAATCGCACGCTGCGTGCTGCGCTATAATATTTGGCTTGCGTGTCCTCGGTAGCCTTGACTACCAATCAGCAGCATTTTTTGACAATGCTCAAAAAATGTTACAGGGCTCCTATAAATTTGTAGGGGGGCTTTGCGGCAGAGCGGATTTTCTTTTGGATAGGTGCTCTCACGGTCCAGCACCCTTACAATGCAGTAAAACTACCTTTAAAGGTGGTACATTCAGATTAATATGCATCTATTTGTTCCTTGTGAATACTTTGAAATTTTCAATATAATTTAAGTTAGAATCAAAGTAAATTCTAATACCCTACTATTCGTTCGAATATTCGAAGCATTCGAATGTTTGCACAAGCCTACTAAATTTTTTTACTTGTAGCGAATGTGTTCTTGAATCCCATGGGTAGGGCTGACCCGGCACTCTAGAGCTTGACAAGGGGTAGAAAAGGCCCAGGCAGAGATAAGGTAGTATAATGAATAAGATTTTTGATTACATTGCTATATAAAGAACGGTCATATAGCAAGCTGCTCGATGAAGAGTGATAGCGGAGGCTCAATAACCTAAGCTGTATGCTGTATAGATTAGATCCAATGCACACTATTTAAATTGCCCAAGAAACATTCCCACCCAGGAGAAGCAGAGAATGAATGCTGTGCATTGCTATTTACCAGGGATCACAGCTGCTTGAATATTATCATTTGAATCATACAGAAGGGAAGAAATCTCTGCTTGCAGTGTTAATGTGCACTCAAGCACCAGTGCCTGTGGGTACACGTGTCTTTAGCTTGCATGATGCAAAACTTTTATTACAGAGATCAGGAGTATGAAGCAAAACTGCTAGCTTACCTAGTTGGAACAAAGTAATCTCTTAGCCACTTCGTGTGAAACAAGCAAGAACGAAATTTGTTCATACTCCTTTCTTCATCCTTGTTTGTCTTCCGCAAAGTGGCTAAAACATGGCCTAGTCTAATTCAATTGCCTGTACCGATCGCCTTTGCAGGTTTGAAAGTGAGCATGAATGCAATCAGTATGTGTCCAAGGGACGTTGAATCGATAGTGCAACCTAAAAGAGTAGTTGTTAAATGGTGATTGAGCTGATCTTGTACTTATCATGATCTTCGGTCTAACATGACTACATGCTTCTGTACACTGAATGAATTTCCTCTTTCATGCAGGCACTGAAGTTCATAGAGTTGAATGCCCGTGATCTTGGCATAAAAAAGATGAAGCGACTGCCTGTGAGTGGAGCATTTCACACTGCACTTATGAAACCGGCTCGTGCACCTCTGGCCAAAGCTCTGCAGGCCGTGCACATCAATGCGCCACGCATAATGACCCACTCCAATCTTGACGGAATGGCCTACCGCAACGCGGATGAAATACGCCGAAAGTTAGAGGAGCAAATGGTCAGTCTTGGTTCATGTGTTCATTCTGTGCAATGTGCAAGCTGCTACGGTTATTATACTAAGCAAGCACCCCCCCCCCCCCCCAATGGCAAAAGATAATCAGACATTTTTTGGGGGGAGGGGAAAGAGGTTATGCTCGGTCGCGCACCAGTATTCAAGATGGTGGTAAAGCAGCCTCTGAGAAGAATGCACACATGTGCCTCTAATGAAATGTTTTACGTACGCTTGATTTCCTTTTTTTGCTCAACTTGGAGGAATCTTGATGTAAAGTTTCATTTGTTATGCAAAGGGGGAAAAACTTTTACATGTTGTGACAATTTGTGATAACTCGGAATGCAACCCTGAAGCACCACAATGTAAGAGTTCTGGAAAGTCAGATGGATGGCTGGGCGATTCGGTAACACATCTTAGATCAGTGGTACGCAAAAGAAAGGTAAGTATCACAAGAGGAAAGAACACGGACGTGCTGCAAAATATCAACTCAGAATTTATTGAAACAAACGTATGTATGCTAGTTAGTTGAACTAGTACTAAAACAACTTGTGATGTGCTTCCAGGAAAGCGGTAACTCTTGAGCAAGTAACGTGACTGTGAGGGTTTTGCGTTACGAGTAACTCGCTTTATTAATGAGGTATGCTTCTTCAGTTTCGCGTGCTACCCTATCTGACGGTGCCTTCCAGGTTCAAAGAAGCGCATCACTGAATTAACCTTTGCTGCTCATAGTTTTTGACACGTCCTCTTCTAACCATGCATGTATATACTATTAGTTTCAATAAATTCTGAGTTGATAGTTTATGCCGTGTCTGTTTCTTCCCCTTGTTCGCTCATGGTAAGATGATTGGAGGTACTGTTTTTTAGCACACCACCGATATAATACTTGTGCACATATCTAAAGACTCTCGGAACCTGTCCTCCTAGCTACCGCTGCTGCAGGATACTGTAGCAAAGAGCAGGCTGAAAAAAGTGGTGGTAGGAGTGGGGCACCGCCTCTGTCATTGGCGGTGCGTATTTCAGTATACCTAAAAGAATACTGCGGCACTCACTCGGGTAGGGGGGCTTGCTCTAGATTTTGCGGTATGACTTGGGAAGTGGGTTATTGTAATTTTGATGGGCTGAAATATTTGCCTCTGTCAAACTGTTTATGTAGAATTGGCAAGTCACACATCCCTTAGCCTGGTATAACTTCCTTTTTTAGTTTAAGTACACTCTAAAGTCTGAACCTGATAAAGCAAACCTCAATATAAAAAATTGGGCAGATCCCACGTATCTTGGGAATTTATGTAACGCGAAGCATGTGGAGAGAAGGTGACTGTGTTGTAAATATTAATTTAACGAAACGTTGCGAAATGGCACTAAAAATATGTGCAAATATATGTGCAGACGTATGTTAAGCAGTCGCATGTTTGCTGTTGCGTAACGATGCCAACAGCAACATGGATCTGTAAAGTGTAAAATGCTGATCTGTAGTGCTTCTGCCTGCGAGGATGGCGTCCTTGGACACTGCTAAATAAATGAGCTTCAGTGGATGGTGCCTCACTATAATTGTTGCTAACTCAACGTGACAACTATATGACAGTTCTAGTACTGTTTATAGGATTGGATAGCTAGCACTTCAATCACAATTGGCATTTCACAAACATTGTGGTCTACTTGAAAAGCAGTTCTGATTGATATGTGGGGTTTAACGTCCCAAAACCACCATATGATTATGAGAGACGCCGTAGTGGAGGGCTCCGGAAATTTCGACCACCTGGGGTTTTGAAAAGCAGTTCTTTGAAAAGCAGTTCTGAGACCTGGCATGGCTCTGTGGTGAAATTCTTGTTTGCCATGCAGAATTCTGGGGTTCTATTCCTGCTGGGATTATGATATTTATTCTATAAGTTTGTTAGGTCAGCGCTGCCAATGCCAGCTTTTATCGGCAAAGCTCATTAGGGTCGACCTAGTTGGCCTTTATCATGCCCCACAAAACCCAAAGCAACATTTAACACCTGCACAAGAAAAAACTAAAACATATGTGGAAACAACAGACATTATGTGTAATCAACTGTACGACAGCATAATACGTGGTCACCCACGCTGTCTGTCTGGCCATCCGTTCATGCATCTGTGTGTCCATCCTTAAGTTCATTCATCGACTTGTCTGTCCATCCATGCATCCTTCCGTTCGTCCATCCATACATCCACCTGTCCGTCCTTTATACTAGTTGGCAACTTTAACGTAGACGTTGTGGACCTTAAGACACATTGCTTTGCTCACTCGTCATTCACTTCATGGAGATGCACCGATTTTCCTTAACACTCTCGAATTGAAAAAATTACTAATGTCTGTTCGTACCGTTTCTTGGTTGATATAAACTGTCAATCACCTTTAGTGCATTACGCTTAACTACAGTTAATCTTAGCCTGACAGGATGGCTGCATCGTAATAGTAGATATGTAACGTTTATAAAATTAAATATCAATCACTGCATCCCCAATAGACCCTTCACGAACATTATGGTCTTCTTGAAAAGTGGTTGCAAAACGTGGCGTGGCTCTGTGGTAGAATACTTGGTTGCCATGCAGAATACTGGCGTTTGATTCCTGCTGGGAACCTGGCATTTTTTCTTTACATTCAGTGGGTCAGCACAGCTGATCTAAATGCTCATGTGTTAACCTTACCCATTAGTGTTCTCGCCGTTCCTGGGTAGATATGAAGTGTCAATCACATCTGGTACATACCCGCTTACCAGAGGCACATACCTGCCCACAGGTATGTGCCACTATCTGGCGGAAAATGTGACTACATACGTGACAAGACTGACATTATTCATGTCATGACCAGCGAGTCTTATTGGTCAAACCATCGTACCCTTCCATACTAGTTTTGGTTTACCCCAAGTAAAGGGGGTGTTCACAAGAGCTCCCAAACGTAGGCGGCTAGACAGACAGACACATAGACAGACACAGGCAGACACCAAAAGTGCTCGCAGTATGCAAAGAAATGCTTCGCATTTAACAAAGTTAGCTCACTTGTTTCATTGCTGTTTCTTGCTGTCACTTTCTGTTTAAAAAAATAGTTTTGTTGTGCAGTTTTGGTGTAGTGAAGTTTTCACGAGAACAAAAATAAATTTGTGTGATTTCTACCAACATGAAAATCTTTAAGGTGCTTGCTGTATAGGCAAGATGGGTATGAGAAAAATATTTTCCTTTCTCTAGCATCCCATAATTACTTGTCTTTGAATAGGACTACAGGTTTTCCCGCTCAATTTAGTCCAAGCGCCAGCCAAATTAATCTAGGCGCCAGTCAATTTAATCCAGCCGCCACTGAAATTAATCCAGGTGCCATTCATTTTAATCCAAGTGCCACTGAAATTAATCCAACCGCCAGCCGATTTAATCCGGACACCAGCGAATTTAATCCTGATGACATTGTGACTTCAAAACGACCCAGAATTTTCGGGAATGCGTGGAGTCAATAGCTTTGGAGTGAATTTAACAGGGAAAAGCCATGAATGAGTCACTAGTGACACAATGCGACTCGCGCGGCTTTATCACGCCTATCACCCCCGTAAGCACTACTCACACCTTCAACATGCATATCAAAGGCAACGCCGTCCACACAGTAATAACTTGATAATTATTAACCAGGCCAATGATCTCATCACGAGTGACTTAGGTGACGTCCTCACGCATATCACCCACGCACGCACTGTCTTAACCTTCCGTCATGCATATCAAATGAAACGTCTTTGAAAGGGCGGGATCTTGATACCTAAAACTCGGCCAAGTCACCTGATAACCAGTTCCTCAGGGGACGTCATCACAAATATCACCCGCACACGTAATTTACTCGCCTACCGACATGCATACCAAACGAAACGTCTTTGAGAGAGCGATAACGTGTTACCTATGACTCGGCCAACTGACTTGATCACTTGTGATTTAGGTGACTTCATCACGCCTATCACCCACGCACGCAATGTCTAACCTGCCATCATGTATACCAAACGAAAAGTCTTCGAGAGGCTAATAAATTGAACGCTGTCAATCGGCAGAGTGACGTGATCACTAGTGACTCGTGTGATGTCATCACGCCTGACACCCACGCACGCGGTGTCCTAACCTGTCTTCATGCATATCAAACGAAATGTCTTTGAGAGAGTAATAACTTGAATGCTGTCACAAGGCCCAGTGACGTCATCACTAGTGACTGGTGTGACGTCATCACGCCTGACACCCACGTACGCAGTGTCCTAACCTGTCTTCATGCATATCAAAGGAAACGTCTTTGAGAGAGTAATAACTTGAACGCTGTCACAAGGCCCAGTGACATCATCACTAGTGACTGGCGTGACGTCATCACGCCTGACACCCACGCACGCGGTGTCCTAACCTGTCGTCATGCGTATCAAACGTAATGTCTTTCAGAGAGTAATAACTTTGTAGCGCCTCAATGCGCTGCGCGTCAAAGAGGAAGAAGTTGGCATTTGGGCCGCGCGGCGCGTGCAGCGCGATAATAAAAAAAATCAGTTCGAAAACCGAAAGCTGTCAGGGCTGGATCTTTCCCGTGTAAGCTCCGACAGTTAATGGTGACCCGATAAAGAACACACAGCCCCGATCATCCCCCATGGATCTCGCCGGCTCTGCCACCAATGCTACCAATCCTGACGCCCAAGAAGACGCCAGACCTACCGGTGCTGCAGTCGCTGCGATTCAACATGTCAACCTGCCACCATTTTGGCCCAACAGCCCCAGCACATGGTTTCTGCAGGTCGAGGCGCACTTCCGTCTACGGCAAATCACCAGCCAACAGACCAGGTACTGGCATCTGATATCCTGCTTACCTCCGGACGTAGCCGACGACTTAGCTGATATTTTAGCGTCGCCGCACCCGAGCCATCCCTTCGACACGTTGAAGGCAGCTATCATTTCCTGCAAGTCTGAGTCCGAACACAGCAGACTCCAACAGCTCATCACGGCTACAGAGCTCGGTGACCGTCGCCCATCACAGCTCCTGCGACGCATGCGCCAGCTCCTTGGCGGCCCCTCCGCCCCTCAAGAGGAGAAGCTGTTGCGTGAGTTGTTCCTCCAGCGCTTACCGCAGAGCATGGTCCCGGTCCTCGTAGCCGCAAGAGATGTCCCACTAGACACACTCGCTGAAATGGCTGACCGAGTGGCGGACTACTCGCGGGCACATAGCCTCAACGCCGTTACCACACCGCTACCGGCCACCGCTGCAGACCCGGCGCTCGCGAGCATCGAGAACCGTTTGGACGCCCTTGTCAGGCGCCTCGATGACTTTGCACCTACGCATCGTCGACCGTCATCCAGGTTCCAGATACACAGTCGCTCCTCGACGCCCCCACGTTCTCCGGAACTTCGGCCACCCGACGCGCCGCGGGACGTTTCATCCTCCACCGTGTGCTGGTACCACCGCCGATTCGGTGCCTCTGCTCGCAAGTGCACTCGCCCGTGCTCGGTCGGGAAATGCGACGACCGGCCACTGACGGCGGCAAGTGGTACTGGTCAAAAGTCATGCCGCCTTTTCTATGTTTCTGATAAAATCACTGGCGCTCGCTTCCTAGTCGACACAGGAGCCCAGGTTAGCGTCATCCCGGCCTCGTGTGCAGATCGCCGTCTCAATGAACAGACCTGCCCACTCCAAGCGATCAACAATTCCGCCATTCGCACATACGGCCAACGCTCTCTTACACTTGACCTTGGACTACGCCGTACGTTCCGCTGGATTTTCATCCTCGCTGACGTCTCGCAAGCTGTTCTTGGAGCTGACTTCCTCAGTTTTTTCAACCTTGCTGTGGACATGCATGCTCATCGCCTCATTGATCTCAACACCCGCCTCTCCATCAACGGTGTACTCTGTACTTCCTCTCCAACGGGACTGCGAGCTCTCACACCTGCTTCGCCGTATGCAAAAATACTCGACGACTTTCCCAGCATCACGAAGCCGCACACCAGAGAGTCACCGGTGAAGCATTCCATCACTCACCACATTGTGACAACTGGACCTCCCATTTTTACACGACCCCGTCGACTATCTGGAGAATGCCTCGCCATCGCCCGCCGTGAGTTTGAGCACATGCTTGAACTCGGCATTGTGCGACCTTCCTCCAGCAACTGGGCGTCGCCACTCCACATGGTGCCGAAGAAAGATCCTGGCAACTGGAGACCATGTGGGGATTACCGCGCTCTCAATGCCCACACCTTACCAGACCGCTATCCACTTCCTCACATACAGGATTTCACATCAAACTTGACTGGGTGCACAATCTTCTCTTAGATTGACTTGATGAAGGCTTACCATCAGATTCCTGTAGAACCCGCCGACATTCCGAAGACGGCCATCACCACCCCATTCGGTCTGTTTGAATATGTGAGGATGCCTTTTGGATTGCGCAACTCTGCACAGACCTTTCAGCGCACTATCAACGAGGTCACGCGAGGTCTCGATTTCGTATTTGCCTACCTTGATGACCTCCTTGTAGCAAGCTCATCCGGCCCTGAGCATGAAGCCCACCTGCGCACCCTGTCCCACCGCCTGGATGATTACGGCTTCGTAATTAATCCCAATAAGTGCGTCTTTGGCGTCGCTACAATAGAGTTCCTAGGCCACCTTGTCACTCCGAAGGGTATCCAACCACTCGCCAGCAAAGTGAAGGCTATTCAAGACTTTCCACCCCCTACTTCACTGAAGAGACTCCGAGAATTTCTGGGCCTACTAAACTTCCATCGCCGCTTTCTTCCAAAGTGCGCCACATTCCTAAAGCCCTTGACCGACCTATTGGCTAAAAAGAAAGACCCGGCTGCGCCACTGGAGTGGCCCAAGGACGCTGCATCTGCCTTCGACACTGCCAAGAAGGCTCTGGCAGACGCTACCATGCTCATACATCCCGTCCCTGATGCCCCAATTCGTCTCATCACCGATGCATCAAGCGTGGCAGTTGGCGCTGTTCTCGAGCAGCACGGATCCGGTTGGCAGCCCCTTGGGCAGCCCCGTCATCGGCAGCCCCGTCATCGCAAGGAGCCTGTCACCTGCTGACATGTGTGGATCGCTTCACCAGATGGCCGGAAGCGTTTCCCATTTCCGACATTACAGCACCAACAGTTGCCAAGGCTTTCACAAACGGCTGGGTGTCACGCTTTGGATGCCCCTCTGTCGTCACCACTGATCGCGGTCGTCAGTTTCAATCGGCCCTTTTTACCGCACTTGCCAATATCCTGGGCATTCGACACATCCACACAACTGCCTACCATCCTTCCGCCAATGGCATGGTCGAACGGCTTCATCGACAACTGAAAGCTGCCCTCACTGCTCACCAGCCAAGGGAACGTTGGCTCGACCACCTCCCCTTCGTACTTCTGGGCATCCGATCAGCATTGAAAGTGGATCTCGGCTGCTAATCAGCCGAACTAGTCTATGGCGTTTCCCTGCGTCTTCCAGGAGAATTTTTCGAGCCATCATCGCCACCTTCCACTCACGATGCCTCCACGTACATTCGAGACCTGCGCACCACGTTTCGGGACCTTGCTCCTGTGATTCCTGCCGACCGACACCCCCAGTCTGTCTTCGTCAGTCAGGATCTGCATGACTGCAGTCACGTCTTCGTTCGGCGTGACCAAATACGGCCACCACTAACACCAGCCTATGATGGCCCATTCCGTGTACTCCATCGTACACCTAAGACGTTCACGCTGGACATCAATGGCCGTGAAGACGTCGTGGCTGCTGATCGACTGAAACCTGCATATATCGCCACTCTCGCACCCGCGGGGTTTCAATCTAAAGTCTGGATGCCAACATCCAAGCATGTCCACTGGGCGACTCCTCTGGTGATTCCTACGGCTCTCGCTCAACGGGGGGGGAGCCCTGTAGCGCCTCAATGCGCTGCGCGTCAAGGAGGAAGAAGTTGGCATTTGGGCCGCGCGGCGCATGCAGCGCGATAATAAAAAAAATCAGTTCGAAAACTGAAAGCTGTCAAGGCTGGATCTTTCCCGTGTAAGCTCTGACAACTTGAATGCTGTCACAAGGCCCAGTGACGTCATCACTAGTGACTGGCGTGACGTCATCACGCCTGACACCAACGCAAGCACTCTGTAACCTGCCGTCATGTATATCAAACGAAACGTCTTAGAGAGAGTAATAACTTGAACGCTGTTACAAGGCCCAGTGACGTCATCACTGGTGACTGGCGTGACGTCATCATGCCTGACACCCACGCACGCGGTGTCCTAACCTGTCTTCATGCATATCAAACGAAATGTCTTTCAGAGAGTAATAACTTGAATGCTCTCACTAGGCCTAGCGATGTGAATACTAGTGACTCATGTGACGTCATCACGTCTCTCACACACGCACGCGCTGTCCTAACCTGTTTTCATGCATATCGAACGAAACGTCTGTGAGAGAGCAATAATGTTATACTTATGACTCGGCCAACCGACTTGATCACTATTGACTCACGTGACGTCATCACGACTAACAGTCATGCAAGCACTCTCTAACGTGCTTTCATGAATATCAAACGAAACGTCATTGAGAGAACATTAACTTGAAGGCCGTTGCAGGCAGCGTCTGCTAGTAAAAAACTAACTTCTCGCGCTGCACAGCCGTTCACCAGCTAACCGGTATACGTAGGCACCAGATCGCGCGTTTCGAATTCAGTCAAAGGCGTCTTTACATGGCTTTTGTTTGACTTGACGCTTTTCTTGACTCGTGTAGATGCAATGGAAGCAACAGTACCTTCAAGCAGCAGTGTGGTACAACCCAACAACAGTGTCACATCGCTCGTTGAGGGCAGCGCTTCTCCTTCATTCAATAAATAGAAATAATGAAGTCGAAATGACAATTAAGCATTTTACAAACCACACTCAATTACGCAACATTCAACCGATACCCTCACCTCCCTGCGACATGTTTACTCCAGCTCGTCGTGTGGGTAGATGTACGCGTCTTTTTTGTTGCTTCTCGTGTTTCGTAGAATGCCTTGAAAATGCGGGCAGCCAGGCCGCAATACTGTGAACGGACAGGAGTTCTACACTAAACAGGCACGCTTATTCCAAGCACACTAACCTATAAGAAACGGCGTGGCGTAGAATGTAGAAATGAAGGCACGAGTCAGCCACTGCATTGAATGGCGCATCAGCAAATGGCCAGTTGCAAATAGCAATAGTATGTATCTCAAGTATGGGGACTGCCCTCTATTACAACGGATTTGTTTCACAGGATAACCAGATGAAATAATTGTTGAGCCGAAGACAAATCTTTTTGTAGCAAGCTTTGGAGCAGGCAGACCGTGCGTCTTATGCTTGATTAAGGATATACAGCGTTATTACTATAGCCGAATTATATGCAAACGCCTGTTTCGTTTCTTGTGCTCATATCGTGTCATTTTGACACCTGAGCACAAATTAGAGGGCGAGGAGAGCTTTTATAGTGCTTTTATAGTGCCTATATATACCTATTTCGGGCGTTGTAGCCTCAATTCGTATAGGTGCCTGTAAATGTCTGTTTTCAAAATCGATGCCTATATAAACGCTATTTAACCTGAAATTTTGCTTTCAAGTACCACTGGAGCCCGGTATTTATGTTACCCGGCAAAATATAGATTTTGGGACACTGTGGGGTGCAAACTACTCTTTATTTCACGAGTTACGTTTAGAACTGTCAAAACCAGAAGGCGTTTTAGCCAAGAGGAAGGTAGATTAGCCTCTACACATGTATACCATCCATGTCGCGTCGTTTGCTCAGCCTCTTTCCAGTGTCCGCTCAGATGCGTAGGGAGCAGGAGGTGCCTCTGTGCATCGGCAGGAAGATGAAGAATGAATGCGAAACTGTGGAGAGTCATCAGGGGAAGTAAGGAAGTAAAATGCAGATTAAAAAAAAAGCGATATCTATGTATTTTTTGTTTTATTTGTCATATACATGTGGTGCTTCACTGGATCACCTGAAAATTTTTTCTTACGCAGTGGAAATAGTTGCATGTCCAATGAAAAGCTTTGTATCACTAGAATTTTTAATTTAATTATTAGAAGCTGCAAAAGCATGATCTCAGGAGGGGAGCTTGAAACCTTCACCACTAACTCTATGTAGACTTCGCAAGTCCAATTCCTTCCCCGCTATTGGTATGAAATTCACTCGGAGCTGAAGCATCACACGACGTGCATGAGCACGTCATGCGCGCATAACCTACACTCGCATGAGATGCCCATGTCAGCCTGTGCGTGCAAGTGGTGTTCTGCCGTCTCGATGTTCTTTTGTATTGTACTGCGAGTTTTTGTGGGATGGATATCTATCTGCACGCACGTTTGGAGAGGCTGGCTTGGATAACGTATCCTTACCCCGATACACAGCGTCACACCGCTGCATCTTCTGCTAGGGACGATACATCAAAACCACGCCCAGCGTTGTGAATGCTGGCCCCGACACAATGCGCAAACTGCGAGAACACCAACGCAAACAAAATGGAGGCACCTTAGTGTCGCGTCTCTCTCGATATGAAATTAAATAAATAAGGCGAATAGATTTCGCCTGTGTGTTCTAACATTTTTGTAAACTTTCATGCTTCTATTTAGGCAACAGTTTGTACAAATTACACACGTTGTCTCAAATAGTTCTCGCAGTGTCACGTACTACTTTGACATAGGCAGGACCATTCTATCACCTTCACCATGTTGGGGCGCACGCCCATGAGATGAAGGTGAAGCCGTGTTCAGTTTGACCTATCACCTCTTTATGCCACGCGTAGTACTGGAAATCTTGGTAAATGAGATCTTGAGCGCTCAATGTATTCATTCCCTTACGCTTCTCAAAACTCTTAAGTTTGTGTAACGACCCTTAAAGTGTTCACAGAGAGAAGAAAAATTGAGCCTGTGTGGTTAGGCCAAGTTAATACGCCGCAAAAAAAAATCCTTCTGGCGCCTGGCACTCTGACTATTTGCGCATGTATAGTGCTTCTTAGCTATGGCACACAGAAAGAGACCCAGAAGCATATTTCTACAATGGTGCACACTTAACTGACCATGCTGAACTAGAAATGGAGAGACCGTATTCTGCGAACCCTGCGGAAAAATGCATGTTTATGCTAAATCATTACCCGTTTGTACAATTATAAACTAGAACATTTTTGCTTGCTTTCATGTCGTAGAGACAGATCCCGCACTTGTTTATTGGAAAATTTGTGTTTTGTCAAAGCTTATTGTGCCTATATTCACAATTTTGGAAGCCTAAAACAGTGTTCTGGCCGCCAATTTTCGGTGCCTAAATCCCGGTTCTTTAGTGCTTATAGAGCTGGCCTCTATAGTTACGACCTACCTGACATGCTTTCGCAATGCCGAAGCAAAGATGATGCCCGGTTAAAACATCCACCGTACCTCAAGAAAAAAATGTTGTTCTAATAACGTCAAGCTCATTAAATTGGTTATGAAATGGGTGATGAAAGAGAACCGGGGCAAGTCCGTGAGAAACAAAATTTATTAATATACAGGCAAAGCTATTTTCATAAACACGCACCCATAGATGTGCTGCTGAGCAGTGTTCTACATATCAAGGCAGTCGAGGGCAGCTTGTACAAAAGTGTAATTGTGCCTATCATAAGCGGCACAGTCCACACGCTGGATGTGCTGCATAGAGCGCCCCGCGGCCTCAACCAGCAGAGCACGGCGATGTTCTTTCTTGGAGATCCCTTCCGGTGTCGTGAGGAGATCATCCTTCCGCTCGCTTAGAAATCCCTTTACACCTGCCTTGAACTTTGAGAAGAGCTCCTCAATCGGATTGAAGAAAGGGCTGTATGGCGGTAGCCACTTGACTGTGTGGTCGCTTGCCGCGAGGACAGCCTGTTCGGCGCGGCGGTGCGCTGGTGCGTTGTCAAACAGGAACACTGCCTGTATTCCTGGTTCCTGCTGTGAAAGTTTACTCGACACTTCTGCAAGAAAGTCGTTGAAGACAGCCCAGTGGACATTGTCGGCAATTTTTCAGTGGAGAAGGCCATTTGCTGACACGCAGGCTATAACATTTACATTCGCCTCTTTCGCACTAGTTGACAAACCGCATGCTGGAGCACCTCGTTTCGCCCTACCGAAACTGCGCGAGCACCATACGTTGAAGTTGGTCTCGTCGTCTGCACCGTCGTCTGCATGACTGCCCGTCGTCATGCAGACGACGGGCAGACGTTCTACAATGCAGATGACAATCCCACGAAATAAGGAATCGAAGAATTGAAGATACGTTTTAATTCGTGTTAGAATACCCTAATGCTGGTTATTTATGAATTAAAGCAATTGCTCTAAGTAAAACTGAAGCAGACGACATTGTGTCGTAGCTGTTATCGGCGAGTCTCTTTCGGGCAGACGACAGGACGACGTTGTGCGACGCAAGCGACAAGACGGCGTAGTTTCAAGTTTCCGGCCAAGTCATCGTTAGGTGAGCGCTTTTGCAGTCCTGAGAATAAGTGAAACGTTGCGCTTCGACCACTGGTGCTATGGAAGACCGAGACTCTCGGCGGCCCGGAAGGCCACGGAAGGCGCCTGATGAACCGAAGAAAAAGTACGCTCGCGTTTCTCCTGTAGATCGTTGCCGTATAATAGATGTTCACAGGCGCGGAGGTGATTTAAAAGTGCTCTCCGAAACACTCAAAATCAATATAAAGACTGTGCGTTCTATTGCCGCTAGTGATCGTGACACAACTAAAACACGTGGTGGTTCGTCGAGGAAATTTGGACCGGACGTGGTGGACGCCCTGCAACGAATCGTACAGGGAAACCCATCCTTCACACTGGAACAAATAAAGAGAGCTCTCAAAGATGAGATGTCTAACATTGAAGTGAGCACGTCGACGATTGATCGGCTTCTCGATGGCCATGGTTATTCGGTGAAGCTGCTGACCCCGAGCCCAGTAGATAGAAATCGCGCCGACGTGAAACAGCTGCGGTGCCGATATGCCCACTGGCTTCAGAGCAAGGGAACTACGCTAACACGATACTACATCGACGAGACCAACTTCAACGTATGGTGCTCGCGCAGTTTCGGTAGGGCGAAACGAGGTGCTCCAGCATGCCGTTTGTCAACTAGTGCGAAAGGGGCGAATGTAAATGTTATATCCTGCGTGTCAGCAAATGGCCTTCTCCACTGGACAATTGCCGACAAGGTCCACTGGGCTGTCTTCAACGACTTTCTTGCAGAAGTGTCGAGTAAAGTTTCACAGCAGGAACCAGGAATACAGGCAGTGTTCCTGTTTGACAACGCACCAGCGCACCGCCGCGCCGAACAGGCTGTCCTCGCGGCAAGCGACCACACAGTCAAGTGGCTACCGCCATACAGCCCTTTCTTCAATCCGATTGAGGAGCTCTTCTCAAAGTTCAAGGCAGGTGTAAAGGGATTCCTAAGCGAGCGGATGGATGATCTCCTCACGACACCGGAAGGGATCTCCAAGAAAGAACATCGCCGTGCTCTGCTGGTTGAGGCCGCGGGGCGCTCTATGCAGCACATCCAGCGTGTGGACTGTGCCGCTTATGATAGGCACAATTACACTTTTGTACAAGCTGCCCTCGACTGCCTCGATATGTAGAACACTGCTCAGCAGCACATCTATGGGTGCGTGTTTATGAAAATTGCTTTGCCTGTATATTAATAAATTTTGTTTCTCACGGACTTGTCCCGGTTCTCTTTCATCACCCATTTCATGACCAATTTAATAAGCTTGACGTTATTAGAACAACATTTTTTTCTTGAGGTACGGTGGATGTTTTAATCGGGCATCATCTTTGCTTCGGCATTGCGAAAGCATGTCAGGTAGGTCGTAACTATAGAGGCCAGCTCTATAAGCACTAAAGAACCGGGATTTAGGCACCGAAAATTGGCGGCCAGAACACTGTTTTAGGCTTCCAAAGTTGTGAATATAGGCACAATAAGCTTTGACAAAACACAAATTTTCCAATAAACAGGTGCGGGATCTGTCTCTACGACATGAAAGCAAGCAAAAATGTTCTGGTTTATAATTGTACAAACGGGTAATGATTTAGCATAAACATGCGTTTTTCCGCGGGGTTCGCAGAATCTGGTCTCTCCATTTCTAGTTCAGCATGGTCGGTTAAGTGTGCACCATCGTAGAAATATGCTTCTGGGTCTCTTTCTGTGTGCCATAGCTAAGAAGGGCTATACATGCGCAAATAGTCAGAGTGCCAGGCGCCAGAAGGATTTTTTTTTTGCGGCGTATTAAGTTGGCCTAACCACACAGGCTCAATTTTTCTTCTGTCTGTGAAAACTTTAAGGGTCGTTACACAAACTTAAGTGTTTTGTGAAGCGTAAAGGAATGAATGCACTGAGCGCTCAAGATCTAATTTACCAAGATTTCCAGTACTATGCTTGGCATAAAGAGGTGATAGGCCAAACTGAACACGGCTTCACCTTCATCTCATGGGCGTGCGCCCCAACATGGTGAAGGTGATAGAATGGTCCTGCCTATGTCAAAGTAGTACGTGACACTGCGAGAACTATTTGAGACAACGTGTGTAATTTGTACAAACTGTTGCCTAAATAGAAGGATGAAAGTTTACAAAAATGTTAGAACACACAGGCGAAATCTATTCCCCTTATTTATTTAATTTCATATCGAGAGAGACGCGACACTAAGGTGCCTCCATTTTGTTTGCGTTGGTGTTCTCGCAGTTTGCGAATTTCATATCGAGAGAGACGCGACACTAAGGTGCCTTCATTTTGTTTGCGTTGGTGTTCTCGCAGTTTGCGCATTGTGTCGGGGCCAGCATTCACAACGCTGGGCGTGGTTTTGGTGTATCGTCCCTAGCAGAAGATGCTGCGGTGTGACGCTGTTTATCGGGGTAAGGATACGTTATCCAAGCCAGCCTCTCCAAACGTGCGTGCAGATAGGGAATCATCCCACAAAAACTCGCAGTACAATACAAAAGAACATCGAGACGGCAGAACACCACTTGCACGCACAGGCTGACATGGGCATCTCATGCGAGTGTAGGTTATGCGCGCATGACGTGCTCATGCACGTCGTGTGATGCTCTAGCTCCGAGTGAATTTCATACCAATAGCGGGGAAGGAATTGGACTTGCGAAGTCTACATAGAGTTAGTGGTGAACGTTTCAAGCTCCCCTCCTGCGATCATGCTTTCGCAGCTTCTAATGATTAAATTAAAAATTCTAGTGATACAAAGCTTCTCATTGGACATGCAACTATTTCCACTGCGTAAGTAAAAATTTTCAGGTGATCCAGTGAAGCACCACATGTATATGACAAATAAATAAAAAACTACATAGATATCGCTTTTTTTTTAATCTGCACTTTACTTCCTTACTTCCCCTGATGACTCTCCACAGTTTCGCATTCATTCTTCATCTTCCTGCCGATGCGCAGAGGCACCTCCTGCTCCCTACGCATCTGAGCGGACACTGGAAAGAGGCTGAGCAGACGACGCGACATGGATGGTATACATGTGTAGAGGCTAATCTACCTTCCTCTTGGCTAAAACGCCTTTTGGTTTTGACAGTTCTAAACGTAACTCGTGAAATAAAGAGCAGTTTGCACTCCACAGTGTCCCGAAATCTATATTTTGCCGGGTAACATAAATACCGGGCTCCAGTGATACTTGAAAGCAAAATTTCAGGTTAAATAGCGTTTATATAGGCATCGATTTTGAAAACAGACATTTACAGGCACCTATACGAATTGAGGCTACAACGCCCGAAATAGGTATATATAGGCACTATAAAAGCACTATAAAAGCTCTCCTCGCCCTCTAATTTCTGCTCACGTGTCAAAATGACACGATATGAGCACAAGAAACGAAACAGGCGTTTGCATATAATTCGGCTATAGTCATAACACTGTATATCCTTAATCAAGCATAAGACGCACGGTCTGCCTGCTCCAAAGCTTGCTACAAAAAGATTTGTCTACCACTCCTTCGGCTCAACAATTATTTCATCTGGTTATCCTGTGAAACAAATCCGTTGTAATAGAGGGCAGTCCCCATACTTGAGATACATACTATTGCTATTTGCCACTGGCCATTTGCTGATGCGCCATTCAATGCGGTGGCTGACTCGTGCCTTCATTTCTACATTCTACGCCACGCCGTTTCTTATAGGTTAGTGTGCTTGGAATAAGTGTGCCTGTTTAGTGTAGAACTCCTGTCCGTTCACAGTATTGCGGCCTGGCTGCCCGCATTTTCAAGGCATTCTACGAAACACGAGAAGCAACAAAAAAGACGCGTACATCTACCCACACGACGAGCTGGAGTAAATGTGTCGCAGGGAGGTGAGGGTATCGGTTGAATGTTGCGTAATTGAGTGTGGTTTGTAAAATGCTTAATTGTCATTTCGTCTTCATTATTTCTATTTATTGAATGAAGGAGAAGCGCTGCCCTCAACGAGCGATGTGACACTGTTGTCGGGTTGTACCACACTGCTGCTTGAAGGTACTGTTGCTTCCATCACATCTACACGAGTCAAGAAAAGCGTCAAGTCAAACAAAAGCCATGTAAAGACGCCTTTGACTGAATTCGAAATGCGCGATCTGGTGCCTACGTATACCGGTTAGCTGGTGAACGGCTGTGCAGCGCGAGAAGTTAGTTTTTTACTAGCAGACGCTGCCAGCAACGGCCTTCAAGTTAATGTTCTCTCAATGACGTTTCGTTTGATATTCATGAAAGCACGTTAGAGAGTGCTTGCATGACTGTTAGACGTGATGACGTCACGTGAGTCAATAGGGATCAAGTCGGTTGGCCTAGTCATAAGTATAACATTATTGCTCTCTCACAGATGTTTCGTTCGATATGCATGAAAACAGGTTAGGACAGCGCGTGCGTGTGTGATAGACGTGATGACGTCACATGAGTCACTAGTATTCTTGTCGCTAGGCCTAGTGAGAGCATTCAAGTTATTACTCTCTGAAAGGCATTTCGTTTGATATGCATGAAGACAGCTTAGGACACCACGTGCGTGGGTGTCAGGCGTGATGACGTCACGCCAGTCACTAGTGATGACGTCACTGGGCCTTGTGACAGCGTTCAAGTTATTACTCTCTCTAAGACGTTTCGTTTGATATACATGAAGGCAGGTTACAGAGTGCTTGCGTGGGTGTCAGGCGTGATGACGCCACACCAGTCACTAGTGATGACGTCACTGGGCCTTGTGACAGCGTTCAAGTTATTACTCTCTGAAAGACATTTCGTTTGATATGCATGAAGACAGGTTAGGACACCGCGTGCGTGTGTGATAGACGTGATGACGTCACGCCAGTCACTAGTGATGACGTCACTGGGCCTTGTGACAGCGTTCAAGCTATTACTCTCTCAAAGACGTTTCGTTTGATATGCATGAAGACAGGTTAGGACACCGCGTGCGTGGATGTCAGGCGTGATGACGTCACGCCAGTCACTAGTGATGACGTCACTGGGCCTTGTGACAGCGTTCAAGTTATTACTCTCTTTAAGACGTTTCGTTTGATATACATGAAGGCAGGTTACAGAGTGCTTGCGTGGGTGTCAGGCGTGATGACGTCACGCCAGTCACTAGTGATGACGTCACTGGGCCTTGTGACAGCGTTCAAGTTATTACTCTCTCAAAGACGTTTCGTTTGATATGCATGAAGACAGGTTAGGACACCGCGTGCGTGGGTGTCAGGCGTGATGACGTCACGCCAGTCACTAGTGATGACGTCACTGGGCCTTGTGACAGCGTTCAAGTTATTACTCTCTCAAAGACATTTTGTTTGATATGCATGAAGACAAGTTAGGACACCGCGTGCGTGGGTGTCAGGCGTGATGACGTCACACGAGTCACTAGTGATCACGTCACTCTGCCGATTGACAGCGTTCAATTTATTAGCCTCTCGAAGACGTTTCGTTTGGTATACATGATGGCAGGTTAGACATTGCCTGCGTGGGTGATAGGCGTGATGACGTCACCTAAATCACAAGTGATCAAGTCAGTTGGCCGAGTCATAGGTAACACGTTATCGCTCTCTCAAAGACGTTTCGTTTGGTATGCATGTCGGTAGGCGAGTAAATTACGTGTGCGGGTGATATTTGTGATGACGTCCCCTGAGGAACTGGTTATCAAGTGACTTGGCCGAGTTTTAGGTATCAAGATCCCGCCCTTTCAAAGACGTTTCATTTGATATGCATGACGGAAGGTTAAGACAGTGCGTGCGTGGGTGATATGCGTGAGGACGTCACCTAAGTCACTCGTGATGAGATCATTGACCTGGTTAATAATTATCGAGTTATTACTGTGTGGACGGCGTTGCCTTTGATATGCATGTCGAAGGTGTGAATAGTGCTTACGCGGGTGATAGGCGTGATAAGGTCGCGCGAGTCGCATTGTGTCACTAGTGACTCATTCATGGCTTTTCCCTGTTAAATTCACTCCAAAGCTATTGACTCCACGCATTCCCGAAAATTCTGGGTCGTTTTGAAGTCACAATGTCATCAGGATTCAATTCGCTGGCGTCCGGATTAAATCGGCTGGCGGTTGGATTAATTTCAGTGGCACTTGGATTAAAATGAACGGCACCTGGATTAATTTCAGTGGCGGCTGGATTAAATTGACTGGCGCCTAGATTAATTTGGCTGGCGCATGGATTAAATTGAGCGAAAAAACCTGTAGTTCTATACTCTCACATGGTACAGAAAGCAAACAAAACCAGTTGTGGCATTATTGTGTGGTGTTCCTTTACGTGTATGCTTATTCACATCAGCCCTCAATTTGCATGTGGTGCTTCTTATGGTTACTTGATGTCATTTATGGGCAGTGGTTTTCAAGATTTGTTTTTGTATTTGTTGAACGTGCCCAATTCTTAGGAATTGCTGAAGTATCCTACAAAGCTCCCAATGTCTCGTCAGTAACTGTGCTATGCTCGTCACTTGTTTTGCTTGGTGTTGCTTATAATATCTTTACAAATGCATGTGTACTTAATGAAGGGGACTGGGAAGGCTTTAAAAGCATGTGCAACACATACTAACACATATTCAATGAATAAAAAGACAAGTTTGCTGCAGATGTTTGTCGCTACTTTTATTTTTCTTTTCCACTGCTGTGCTGCAATCCTTTCTGTTATGCTCAAGATTGTGCTGCTATGTTTTGTTGTTTTTACTGTCAGGCTCCTGGTGTGGTGCTTTAAAATTAAAAGGCCCTTGAATGGCTGTGCAAAAGATTGTTGTGTACTGCAAGAAAAATGTTTTACATAGAGAAAATGTGGAGCCACAGCCTTTTCTGGTGACGTGAGTGTTGCCAGATACTAGCCACATTATTCTACCTATAATACATACCTTTGCCAAGCATGCTACATAATTTTTTTCCCCTTTTGCAACTTGCCCTCAGCGTGCCAGGTGGTGACATGTTTCCACTACTGGTGTCTCGCAAATCTTGCCAGCACAATAAATATATTCTCTATGGCCATTACAGTGTGAAAATTGAGGCTATAATTGCGTGCTGGTCGTAAATCTAAAAAATGTCATAGTGTTTCCACTGGGGCAAAGCAATCAGCAGGGTAGCAATAAATTTGGATGATATACGAAATTAGGCTTGTGGTTTACTCCTTGAGCATCCAACTTGGCATCACTGAAAAAAAAAAAAAATTCTAGTGTAAGGAGTGCTAGTAAATGCAACTGCTGAAGCATGGGAAGCGAAGTTCACACTGTATTGCTTCAACGCAAGTAGTGGTGAGCACACAGCACATGCAAAGGTATGAGTCATCTGCTGATCCTTATCATAATGGGGCATGACCTCACCCGGCGTATCAAAGTGCAACTCGCCCTATCGACACCAGTGGCAACTGCATAAATACGCCAGAAATGCCCATAAAAATGCAGTCGTAATGAAGGTGCAAAAAGTGGGCGTTGCATGTCCTTTTTCTAGCATGCAGTTGTTTTAAAGAAAGGTCTGTGTGTGCATAACACCGTGCTGTGCCTAATTTTTTTCTCTTTAGAACAACCTGTGGCACTGTATTCAAAGTGCTTCATACACACTTCACATATGCACTCAGTGCACACTGATAAGTAAAATATTGAAGGAGTAGTATTTAGGTTCCTATTCCGTAGGCATGCTTCACTTGCTAGTTTACTGAAATGATAGTTTGAGGTAGATGACAGAAATTGCTTAGTCTTAAGTATCATGGTTATTATGGATCCTTGCGCCAGGCCGTATATATTTTCACGAAAAATGTTACTCTTTTGATGCAGCTTTAACATTTCTATTATTATAGCTTTGTTATTTCTATTATTATAGTTGGAAAAATATTACTGTTCATTTTTATCTGTGGTGTTGAACAGCTTTTTTTTTTGCTTTTGTTTGTACTTTGGTTACAGATGATGCCAGTCAAGTGGGAACAACTTATTCAAGTGGTTTATAGTCGAGAAGTTGGTGAAGAGTTCCCTCGGACTTTTGAATGTGGCCCTGGTACCACACTGAGAGCTGTGCTCAAGAATGTGAATGGCAAGGCTTGGAATGTCTCCGAAAGTATCAGTGCTTGACTGGTTTCTGTTTCCTTCAGACACTATATACTGTAATATATTTTGTGCCACTCCAGTTTCTATTTTTTTTTATCCCAGTACTTTTATATGTTATACGGTGCCAGAAAAGTTTTTTTTTTTCCTCAGATGTTACATGCTTCCTAGCACTGTATTTGTAAAGATGGCTTAAATATTTCCTTGACATTAGCTCTGAATCATCTCGTGGTGACATGTTGTCCTTACCTAGAATTTACTTTTTGATAAGCAGCAGGGGTGGGGCCAAGGAGGGTTGGGGAGACAGGGGGTGCTTCTGGCCTAAAATATAAACTTGCCTCCTTCTCTGCCCCCAGCTCCAGAAAGCTGACCATATGGCTAGCTCTTTCAGGGGGGCCCTGTCCCAATGAAAGCCCTTCCTCAGTGTAGCTGCCCTTGTATGTATGATGGGGACGATTCTACCAATAAAGTGAATATGCATCAGTAAACTGTTTTGCTTGTCTATTTTTTTACAAATGTGCCTAGAAGAAGTAAAGTTAAATGTGTGTCTGTGTGGAGTGTTCAGAACCTCACAGTGGTATTTTACTTTAATACCATATTTACTTGAATGTAACGCTAGTTTTTTTTCCAGATTTTTGCTACCTACAGTTGACCCTCGCGTTGCATCCTAGACACACTGACCCTCACATTATAATTCGTGGTTGTGTTACAGTCGAGTGAATACGGTGCATTGCCTTGTTGCGTGCTTAGTAGCAAAACAGTATGTTGTAGTTCTGTGCATAGTTCTGTACATTTTGGTATTATAAACATTAGCAACCGCATTGTTCCCAGGCTCTTTTTGTGGCTCGTTAGTGTTACCGTTGGAAATTTTTCATGGGCAACTTCATGCACCGTATGAAATAAAGAGAACTTATTTTGGCTTTATTTGGAACATTACTGTCATCAAGGTTGACCAGCAATGCTTCTCGTTGATTGATTGATATGTGGGGTTTAATGTCCCAAAACTACCATATGATTAGGAGAGACGCCGTAGTAGAGGGCTTTGCAAATTTTGACAACCTGTGGTTCTTAAACGTGCACCCAAATCTGAGCACACAGGCCTACAGCAAAATGCAGCCACCGCAGCCGGGATTCCATTCCATGACCTGAGGGTCAGCAGCCAAGTACCTTAGCCACTAAACCACAGCTCCAGGTTTGGCAGTAGTGCTTATCGCCATTCTACAATCAAACAATGCAATATGTGCAATTTTACAGCAAAAGCTGTTGTGAAATCGGAACACGTGTCACGTGCAGTGCCGTAGTTGTCCGCCGCTGCTGGTGTCCCATAACTAGTATCGCAAGAAATAGGAAAAAGAACTCAGTAAATAACACCAAGGATACTATAGGATTCGAACCCGGGTCCACTCCGTGCCAGCCCAGTATTCTACCACTGAGCCACGCCGGTGCTTGGAACTAGTTTCTAAACTGGCTTTTAGCAGGCTTGATATCGGGAAAGGAATCACGTTAATGAGTAATAAAGCATTTTAGAACATCAAAGGAACAGCCAGGTGTCACACAATGCGAATTGCATTACGAGCGAGTTGTCCAATCCTTCAACCCATTAGAAAACTTGTTCTTGATCACCTATCAACTGTGGTGCATACCCACTTCAGGCATAATTCTTCGTCACCCTCTGCATAAAAAAATTGCACAAAAATCCTTTGAAGAATTACTAAGGACGGCAAAGTGAATGCTGGCCTACTACACAAAAATTAGCAGTTACCCAAGTGTTTAGAAAAGGCTCTGAAAGGCCGCTCTACCAGCTTTCGCTGTGACTCTGCTGTACGTTCTGGGCAGGCCTGGTGTTTTTTTCAGGGGCAAACCTCCGTATGGTCTAGGGCAGTTCATCCCTCTGGTATAGCCAGCACAGCATATCCACAGACAGACAGACGGATGGACTCTTCGCCCCACTCATCATCTCTGTTTGTATGCTGTTAATCTTTTTTTGACTCAGCCGATTCAATTTTTACATGTGCAAAGGATGACATGAAAGCATCTGCAGGATTGTATAATTTTTCATTGCAGCATCTATGCCGATTTATTGATGCCTCAAAGGCTGGTAAATGCTTAGGAGTGCCCTTTGTTTTTTTTTGTTTTTTCTGTAGCCGTCACGGATGTCTTTTTTCATAATATAAGTAATGAAGAAAGCATATAAAGGTCTCATCATCCGTTCAAAAGGCACAACTAAGCCCACTTGCATCTAGGGAGAAATGCATTGAGCATGACTGACATCGTTGAGCTAATTATCAGGGATTCAACATTTCCTGCAGAAAGTGTAAGGTGGATGATGAATGTTTTCCAACCTGACAACTGCTGCCCCATAATCCTGAATAATGCAGAAAGGAGCGCGGTGCTTGCTGTGAATATTCGGAGCGAATGCTCCCGTGAAGAAAGCCCATACCTGTAAGCGCATGCCTGTGAAGCCAGAGATTTCTTACGCATCATGGCGTTGCCATGAGCAATATTAACAGCACCCCATCTGTAAAAGTTTGTGAGAATTGTGTTAGTTAGGTAAGTTGGAAATAAGGAGCAGGGCATTCAGCAGATTCTTCAGCAACCAGTGTTGCATTCTACAGACCTTTTTTTAGCTTGTCTTACCGCACCAAAAATGTTCCACCCATAAATGTGATTATCAAGCTGACTACAAAATAAAAATATTGAACATCCACTGTTAGCTGTGATGCCTTACCGCAGCAAGACAGGGCAATATGGTTTTGGCACAATGCTAAGCCACTATGTCTCTTCTTCCTGGGGAAAAAAAACAGCAAAGAAGTGTTTTTGTTTTTTTACAGTGAAAGCTGTGTGAGATCACAAAAAGGGTTGTGTGTGTCACAGTTATGTGCAGCCTGTAACCTCTATCTCAAGGAATGCGAAAAACAGCAAAGGAAAAACACCAATGACACAATGGGATTTGAACACAGGTCCCCTGCATGCCAGCCCAGCATTCTACCACTGAGCCACGCCACTGCTTCAAACTTGGTTGCAAACTGGCCTTGGGCAGCCTTGATATCGTGAAAAGAATCGCATTGATATCAGTAATAAGGCGTTTTAAAAAAAGTAAAGGAACAACTAGGTTTCCTGCAATGTCAACTACGTAAAAAATGGAATGTTGAGTGCTCCAACTAATGACAAAAGCTTCAGGCATAGTTCTTCATTTTGCTAAGCCACAGCATTAAAAATGCACATAATCTTATGCAAGTATGTAGCGGGTACCATGCTTCTCTGAAGAATGACGAAGGATGGCATAGTGAATTCCTCCCTGGCACACAGAAATTACGCATAGTGGGTACCCTGCAAGTGTGCCTGTAGCAATTATCCAAAGAGTGTTTAACAAAAGCTTTGAAAGGCCGCTCTTCCAGCTTTCGCTGCGACTGTTCTGCGCATTTTGTGCAGGTCTGGAGGTTTTTACTGTGAAAGCTGTTATGAGATCACAACTCGGGTCACACGCAGTTGTCCGCCTCGGATGTCCGTAACCACATCCCGCAAAATTAGTAAAAGAAACCTAGCACCATTGACACAGCTGCTGGGTGCCAGCCCAGTATTCTACCACTGAGCCACACCGGTGCTTGGGACTTGTTGGCAAACTTGCCTTAGGCAGGATCGATGTCGGGAAAGCAATCCCGTTAATACGACTTATAAGGAGTTTTAAAACAGTGAAAGAACAACCAATTGTCGCACAATGCTAATAGCGTAACGAGTGGATCGTCCAATGCTTCAACCCATTACAAAAGCTTGTTCTTGTTCCCCTATGTGGCGCATACCCACTTCAGCCATAATTCCTCATTGTCGTCAGCCTCTGCATGAACAATTGGTGCAAAATTCTTTGCAAGTGTTTAGTGGATACAACACTTCTCGGAAGAATGATGAAAAATAGCATAGCGAATGCCGATGTACTACCTAAAAAATTTTATTATTACTAACCTAGTGTGTATCAAGCAAGTGTGCTTGCAGTAGTTACCCAATGAGTGTTTTGAAAGTCTCTGAAAGGCCACTCTTCTAGCTTTTGCTGTGACTGTGCTGCACTTGCGTGCAGGCCTGGCATTTCTTTTTTGTTTGATTTTTGTTTTCAAGGGAAAAGGGAATGCGATCGCATGGCCACTGCTTTGTAGCATATGCAGATTTTGATGAAAGTATAAGAAACCCCAGGCCTGCACGGAAGGCACAGCACTGTGAAAGCTAGAAGAACGACCTTTCAGAGCCTTTTCAAAACACTCATTGGGCAACTACTGCAAGCACACTTGCTTGATACCCACTAGGGCATTAATAATACATTTTTTTGGGTAGTAGGCCAGCATTCGCTATGCTATTTTTCCTCATTGTTCTGAGAAGCGTGGTATCTGCTAAACACTTGCAAGTAATGTTGTGCCAATTGCTCATGCAGTGGCTGACGATGAGGAATTATGGCTGAAGTGGGTATCATCATCATCATCAGCCTGACTACGTCCACTGCAGGACAAAGGCCTCTCCCATGTTCCGCCAGTTAGCCCGGTCCTGTGCTTGCTGCTGCCAATTTATACCCGCAAACTTCTTAATCTCATCTGCCCACCTAACCTTCTGTCTCCCCCTAACCCCCTTGCCTTCTCTGGGAATCCAGTTAGTCACCCTTAACGACCAGCGGTTATCCTGTCTACGTGCTACATGCCCGGCGCATGTCCATTTCTTCTTCTTGATTTCAGCTATGATATCCTTAACCCCCGTTTGTTCCCTAATCCACTCTTCTCTCTTCTTGTCTGTTAAGGTTACACCTACCATTTTTCTTTCTATTGCTCGCTGTGTCGTCCTCAATTTATGCTGAACCCTCTTTGTAAGTCTCCAGGTTTCTGCTCCGTAGCTAAGTACCGGCAAGATACAGCTGTTATATACCTTCCTCTTGAGGGATAGTGGCAATCTACCTGTCATAATTTGAGAGTGCTTGCCAAATGTGCTCCACCCCATTCTTATTCTTCTAGTTACTTCAATCTCGTGGTTCGGCTCCGCGGTTATTACCTGCCCTAAGTAGACATAGTCTTTTACAACTTGAAGTGCACTATTACCCATCTCGAAGCGCTGCTCTTTTCTGAGGTTGTTGTACATTACTTTCGTTTTCTGCAGATTCATTTTAAGACCCACCTTCCTGCTCTCCTTGTCTAACTTCGTAATCATTAGTTACAATTCGTCCCCTGAGTTACTCAGCAATGCAATGTCATCGGCGAAGCGCAGGTTACTAAGGTACTCTCCATTAACTCTTATCCCTAACTGTTCCCATTCTAGGCTTCTGAAAACCTCCTGTAAGCACGCGGTAAATAGCATTGGGGAGATTGTGTTCCCCTGCCTTACACCCTTCTTGATTGGTATTCTGTTGCTTTCTTTATGAAGCACTATGGTAGCAGTTGATCCCCTGTAGATTTCTTTGAGGATGTTTATATATGGAATGTTTATATATAGTGGGTATATACCACAGTTAATAGGGGAACAAGAACTAGCTTATGTAATGGGTTGAAGCATTGGACGGCTCACTTGTTACGCTGTTCGCATTGTGCGACGACTGGTTGTTCTTTCTCTGTTTTAAAACGCTTTATAGGTCGTATTAATGCGATTGCTTTCCCGACATCAAGCCTGCCTACGGCAAGTTTGCCAACAACTCCAAGCACTGGTGTGGCTCAGTGGTAGAATACTGGGCTGGCACCCAGCGGACCTGGGTTAGAGCCGCACTCTGTCATTTGTGCTAGGTTTTTTTTTTTTTCTAATGTCGCACAATGTGCTTAGGGACACCGACGACAGTGGTGGCGGCGGACAACTGCGCGTGACTCGAGTTGTGATCTCATAACAGCTTTCGCTGTAATATTCTCAACATTAAGAAATTGCTATCTCGATGGTCCCCACATACACAGTTCACATATTATATTTAGCTTGTCTGCCTAACCATGCAAAGCTGCGAATAAAGTTTGCATAATTATTGTCATACACAAAACTACAGCATAATGATTGTTCTTTTGAGTTATAAGGTGGAAATAATTGTTCAGAACTCATAGATAAAACAATCAATGCATACCAAAGACTTCATTGGCAAAAGCAGGAATTGAATTCTGGCTTGCTTTTATATTGCACTCTACGCTGTAAAGCAAAAGTTTACACTCTTTCAGCCATATGATGTACACAAACAATAATTTTCATTTTCCTTACTTGTGTTTCCTTTCTCGAAAACTCTGCATTGACTACATTCTTGTCATGTATGCTATGCCACACTGGTAGTATGCATGCTGTTTGTGACCTGGAAGCATCGGGCACACAGTGTCAGAAAAAGGAAAGATGCAAGAGAGACATACGAAGATTACTGCTTGTGTAGTCAAGAAGAACTGCGAAGAGTACAAGCCTTTCTTTACATTTGTAAGGTCTTCTTTTTTTTTACGGCTTCCCTTTGTGCTGTAACTGGAAATCGTGTTTGCCAGGGACGATTTTTGAAATGATATGAACTGCATATGGTCAGAGTGTGGATGGCATGCAACTATAGCTTGTACTTTTCAGGTTATGGCTCTGATTGTTCTGGCTGTTTATTTCAGAATAATAATTTCATACTTCTGTCCGCCCAACTATGTTACTTGTCCGTATATTAAAGTTTGGGCAAATAGCCTGTGGGAAAATACGTTCGAGGAAATCAGAGCATGTTCATGCATAGGATGCCCACATTCACTTTTCTTGTATATCATAGGTTTTGGTGCCATCTCCCCGCCTTAAAAACGCTGCAGCCATTTTTTTTTTTTGCAGAAAAGGAGATAAATTTTTGAGATTCTTATGAATGAGAAAATGGGCATCCACATGTGTGTAGCACAAAGCTACAAGGAAATCTATTAGGATTTCTCTGAAAGCAAAGCTTCCCATTTTAAAAAAATTCGTCCTAGTTGCAGAGACATTTTTACCGTTTCTAGACTAGGTAAGTTGCAAAACTGAGCGATGTTGCGCGGCGCGGCCGCTGCCAGCGACAAATGTGGCGCTGCTGTCGCATCCAGATTCACTCACTGCATGCTCGCTCAAAGAACAGCTAGCTCGCTCGTGTCACTCCCGTAACGTCCATCGCTGTGCATGTTGCAGTGCGTCAATATCTGTGGAGGCTTCTTTCTGCGTGAACATTTTTGTGCTTCAGCACGCCTTGTTCTGCTTTGAATGTGTTGTGTGTTTTCATCATGCCCGGATGTTGCGTTCTCGGCTGTAGAGTAGCTACGGGAAATGAGAGACACCACGACATTTCTTTTGTACCCACGTGTACTTGAGCAGCGAGAGGTATGGGACCACTCTATTCCTCATGCAGATTAGAAACTGCCCAGCACCTCACGTGTGTGTGATATGCACTTTCATGAGAAGGACATCCTGAAGACTTTCACTCACGTCATATGGTAAGAAGGTACGAATCGCAAGAGGAAAGTGGGACCTCGTCGAAGGATGCGTTGCACGAATATTCCCGAATTTGCCCGCTTACCTTTGTCGCAAGGCCCGCGACAAAGAAGCGAAAGCTGCCCGATAGGAGTGGGGTATTTTCCAGAATATCATCGATAAAAACGAATAGACTATCTCCGAGCACTGAGCTCGAAGACAGTGAAATAAGTCTCGACATGCCGTCAACTAGTGGCGTCATTTCGCTTCAAGACATAAAAAACGTTTTTCTTTTTTTGCATGCTGGCGAAACGTTGTTGAGAATGGTGAGAAAAAATGTCTTGTGGTGTTTCTAGGGCTCAAAGAAAAAAAAAAGAGTGCTATTTGTGGAGAAATGCGTTGTCGTTGCAGAAGACATGACAGTCACCATTAGCAGCCGTCACTATCGCTTAGCCAAGTCGCCTGGCAAAGCAGATACCATCATCCAATGGGCAGAACTTCTGGAGGACAGAGAAAAGCTGCAAGTGTGTTCATGTTGTCCCAATGCGTCAGCAGGCAGACTCGTGAGTAATGACTACAAAGTGCTCACCGATACCCCAAAGTGCGGTCTCTGCTCGAAGCTTTGGCTGCAGCTGTGTTAACAGGTTTCATTAGAGGAACTCCAGAAGAAGCAGAGGGAAGACATGCTCAAGAAAATGGCCGCACGCGTAGCTTTTTGACGGTCTAAGTTGCTAAAAAATGTGACTGACATGAAAAAAAAAAAAGCTGACTACTTAACCAGACAAAAGCCACAAAATTGCGCCACATAGTTGTAATTTATTTTCAAGCCCGAAAAACACAGCCACAAAAGAGGATGCCAGACATTGTAATTGGGTTTTTCGCGTCTAAAAATCTATAGCGAACGTACACCAACTAGCAACTAATCGACAGACTCGTATGCTATGCTATGTATATCAAGCATTGTTTATTGTGGGCAGTTTAGAAAACCATAATTATACTTTAGTTGCCTTACACCACTAAATGTTACGCAGTATTAAGTTTCTGCGGCAGCACAACAAATCTCGATAATATACTGTTGGCAAAGCTCTTTCAGAACGGCCGCCACGGCGTCTTGCCACGACGACCACGCGTTTTCGTCTGCTAGCAGAAGCTTGTTGCGCCGCCAGCGCCACCAAACCAAAAGCTGTCCCGGCGCCATGTGACGAGTAGTCTGACGCGGGGAGTTTTGCAACTTACCTAGTCTAGAAACGTTGGTTTTTACCATGACCTACTACACTCCTGACCTGTTCAGATAGCGGGGTTCCTATGGGAGCGCGTGTCCCCGCTCTCGTTCAATCGCTCGCCGTAGGTGGCGCTACCTATAACCTGTTCGTCTGTTTCTTTACGGTTGTTTTGTAGGCGCTGGTATAAGAATGCCTGCATTCTGTAGTGAACTGGCGGCATATATGTGACTATTTCTTCCCATACATTGCTGGTTAAGCAAGGTGTTCAGAGCGCTTGAGTATTTATAGCACACTGGTTGACAAACGTGGGAACCCGTAGATTTACACGATGTAGGGCAGCCTATGCGTGGTAGCGTGCATTTTATTGCAAAAAAATTCTGAATGTCTTTTAGTATTATTATTTCTGAATAATTCTAAATTTTGGATCATAAATACGCACTACGAGTGCTTTGTTGGTCAAAATTTGACCACAAAGAGTGAAGATGACGTCAGCGAGCAGGTGCTGACTAGCGCCACGCCGCTCGTAGGTGACGGCCCTAGCGGCAGAAGGTATGAACTAGAACGTGGGCGCTGGAAGAGGTGCTCTCTGGGCAGGTCAGGAGTGTAGTAGGTCATGGTTTTTACCCCGTGGTTTTTACCCATGGTTTTTACCGACGTGCCCACGGTGACTGACATGCCGTTCTTAGTAGCAGCAAAAAGCTACAAATAGCTTATTACAACTCTGCAAACAGCAGCCAATCTGCCGCCAAGTAGAATGTCGGAACGATGATGACAATAAAAACATCGTAATCGTAAGTTTTTAACCGAAACTCAAATTACGCTGCGTTTTTGTGCGCAATTGACCTATCTTATTTTGACAGTCATACCCTCAATAACATTTTTCTTAATTACCAACAAAATTAATGTTTAGGCACACTATTTTATTATATGATAGCGTACAGAAGGCTTGAAAAATTTTTTTGGCATTGAGGGCGTTGAATACTATGCAGGCTGCACGTTGTAATGAACATCACCGGTTTTCGGCTTGTTGCGGTGTGCGCGTTTCTGCTATGCTTGTGTAGCCAAAACTCTGGGCTAAGTCGTCACGATGTCATTAAATTCGGCAAATCGCGTAATCTTTCTTTTGAGAGGAGTGTGTTCAAGGCATAGATCTTGTGAGTATTGTGCATTCACTCTACATATGATAGCACGGCTTAAGTTGCGTTCAGTGAGGCTGTCTGCACGTGTAGCAGCGATGAAAGGGTAGGCGCGAACTAACATAATTAAGCACAAACGAGACGGGGCAAGTGCTTAAGGTAGATGCCGTCTGATTCGTCTGTGCGTGTTTTAATTTGCGTCCCTTGTTTAAAAAGTTATACCTCGTACCAGATCTAACATAAGTAGAAGCGATTACCATGTCGAGATGCCGGGAAGGCTTTTGCAGAGGCTCGTTTGACGCATGCACTTTAGTAAAGTCATCAGTTACTTCTCTTATTTTGTCTCATATGAATAGTAACTTCTTGCATGCAATCAGCTTTTTGTACTGTTGCCGACAAGAAAAAGAAACGCGATTTGTGGAACCCGGCGTTTAGGGTGCGGTGTCGACGGGCCTCCTTGTCAAGCATCTAACGAAAGCAAATATTCCAGCCCAAGTAAAATGCCCTCTCCTTATAACGGGTACTTAGTTGCGCTTCGCCGTCGATCATCACATAACTACTAAGTAAGGCTTGGTGGTTTCTTCAGAATTCCAGTATGATAAATGTCATGTTTTAGTTCAAGAAGTTATTTGCGCTAAAACTGGCGCAGACAGTACCGTTAAAATTGTCACATCTACCGGACAATTCACTGAGGTTGAAAGCTTTTTTTTTTAGCTTATCATGACAGCACTTGCGGCCCCGCTTTGCTGTTTTGTAGTATTTCACCTGACACAAATTGCTATATATATTTTATTGAGGTGTTCTGTAACGTGTGGCTTTTATGCTCGTTTTCTTTTGGTTTGTGTAGTTTATTCCTTTCAGAGACAGTGCAGAAATAGCACAAACCATCTGCGCCCTTGTGGTGCTTACTTGTTATATTGTTGTTACTTGTATCTTGTTTGTATCAAATGTAGTGCTGTCATTGAAAAGATGAGCTACAATTAACCCACCACTACCCTCTGACCACGTCTCGCTTTGCTGTTTTTGTAGTATTTTACCTGGCACAAATCGTTATATTTTATTTATTGAGGTGGTCTATAACGTGTGGCTGTTATGCTCGTTTTCTTTTGGTTTGTCTAGTTTGTTCCTCCTCAGTGGCCCCCAATGAATTGCGACTCTCAAATGAGGCACTCAGGAAGAAGCGGGACGCTTTGTTCACAGCTGAGAAGGAACGCCAAGCAGCGCTCATCACGCGTGTGGAGAAAATTGAAGTGCGATACTTGGGTCCAATGGAGGATTGCACCCTGATTATGAACAAAGGAATCTCTACACCACATGACTGTGCTAGACGTGAGTACAGTTTAGAAGATGTGGTGCCTTTATAAGCGTTGGTTCACTAGAAATTTCCGAGTGTGCACTTTGACATTTGCTTCTATTCGGATAAAATTAGTAAAAGGCCCAACAGTATAGTATAAAATATTTTGCATATTTTCATGTGCTGTTCTGGCATCTCTCCCTGTATCCACTCAAGATAGTGAGTGAGTGCTAATTATGCGTTCATGTTTGGAATGTTGCAGACATACATGAAAGCCTGGTGCAGAGAGCAGCCATTGCAGAGGTCGATGGAGAACCATGGGATATGAGTAGACCACTTTTACAGGATTGCCAGCTTAGACTAAATTTCTACAAAGATCCCAACCCCTACTTTGCAAACAAGGTGTAGCCAGCACTGGCTTTTTCATCCTGCTCTGCTCGTTTGCATTGTGAATGTTTTACATCTCGCCCTTCTGTTATCCATATTGTTACTAGCTTTTCTGTCCACTTGGTTAGTATGGACAGGTTAAAATTGCAGGAGCACAAGAAATTTGACTATTATAAAATTCTGCTTTGCTTTGTTCCAGGCTTTTTGGCGAACTGGCAGTTTCCTTCTTGGTTACATAGTAGACCGTGCTTTCAAGGACCAATTTTATGTTCAACTGCACAGTTGGCCACAACCCCAAGGTCAGTATCTAGCTATGTTGTTTAAAAATGAGAGAATAAATAAATTGTAGCACTGAGGTACCATTTGCACATTGAGACAACGTAGTTTAGAGTGGAGTCTCAGTAACTTGTGTACACTTAGCGGAATCTTAATTTTACTTTCTGCTAAGCATTCACTGATTTATTTTATTGACTTTTGTTCAATTATCTAAAAGTGCCTTGAGTAAGCTGTAAGTCAAGCCGTGCAATTTATTCAGACAATTGCAGAACAAGCAAAACCAAATTATAAGCAACAATGAAATATTTCAGATGCAACTGGCAAGTAAACGGAAGAAGCAAATGCAAAATAAATGATCATAGTGAGATGTCACACTGCTAGCGAAGATTCAGCAAAATATCTTGCTAGTAGTTATGCATTGTGAGCTTCTGATTTGTATCCTTTAAAGGACCATTAAGGAAAGCAGTGTTAGACTTGACCTGTAGTTGTAGCTTACCAAGTAACGTGTTACATTGCGAAGCTTGAAAAGCAGGTTCATTTACTGGCCATGGGTGTTGCCTCTTGACGGAGGCAAACTGCAAGAACACCTTTGTACTTGCATTTAAATGCGTGGTAAAGACCCTCAGCTGGTCATAACTTAAATTAATCCAGTCTACTCTACTACAGCATGCCTCATATTCATATTATATGGTTTTGGCATGTAGAACCCTAATATTTATGAATTGTTAAAAGAATAGGAGAGCTGTCGTCAAGCCGTTTGCCATGTAGCAACTATCAGCAGAGAGGTATCATTTAGATTCATAGCTTCGCATTGTTTTCATGCAGTTCTGGTTCTGTATGTTTCATACAAGTTCACTGTGGCTTGCTATGCATCAAGGGTTATAGCCAGCAAGGGAGCATGAGGCACTCTGTAACTCTAGGTTGATCTTGTGTCAGTTGAGATTAGCGTAACCAAAGTTGTGTCCATATGTTGCCATTGATGACTTATTGTTGGGCATAAAAAAAAGTAAAGTTTCTAAAAAAATTAAAGGGGTCGGTTGTGACTTAGCTGAAGTTTATCCAAATATGTTTCATACAAGCAGCATGACCATCCTTAACGTCCTCCCTCGCCTGGCAGTCTTTTGATTTGCTGACAGTAGTTGTGCACCATCCACCTTCAAGGATGAGGAATATTCCTTGAGGCTCTCGCCAAGGCATTGAACCATTTGGCTGATGCATTCTTTGCCACAGCTTTCAACAGAATCTCATAAATGGTTCCAGTAATGCACATCTCGAAGATCATTCATTCTCTGGCCTCATACTAGCAATTGCAACCCGGAAAGTTTACGAGGGAGGTGGTAAAAGAAAAAAACAACAATACAGATTGATGGTATTTATGAAAAAATCTGAAAGCACCCTTTATCCTTGCATGGCATAGTGGGTGGGGTATACTTCCCTATGGATAGCTTAACTATTATCAGCTACAATAATATTCAACTCATAATAATTCTATGGACAGTAATCAACATATTTAATCAGCTGGAACCAATTTTGTAGATAGCTGATGATGACCTCAAGCATCACAATACAGTTTATATCTTGGTACTTTACTGAGAAATAAAATTATAAGTTTATAAAATGTTTTTCAGACTTTTAAAAGGATGCAGTTGAATTTTCATGCTGTTTCAAAATATTAATACAAGTACTCAGAAATAATTTTTTGTGGTACAGTAAATTTTATATCACTTCACAGATAGGTTGGGAACAATTTTCAAGTGCTGTCATTCCCTGCACAGTGCTGCAGCCAATCGGAGAGTAGCGGTACAACGCCATCTAGAATATCCTCACTCAACTGCAGTTTCTATGTTATTCTATAAAAGAGCGCCATCTATTGTACTGTTCGGGAGAAACTGCCTTCCTTTCTTTCTTGTCTCTTCTTCTCTTGGTTAAGCATGATGCATGGCAAGGTTAGACTAAGAGGAGCTTTGCCCCTAAAAAATTCATACATGCCTATATAATCAGGTGCGACTTCAATAGTCTCAGGAATATTCTCTTCAAAGGCAGATGCGCACAAGCCTGCACTGTGAGTGCGCACTCCGCAGTTTCTGTTTCTGTTTATTGCTTTCGAAAAAAAGTTACAAGATCAACAAGTATACAGGTGAGGGTCCCAAAATGAAAAAAAAAAAAAAACTGTAGTGGGACCCTTGGTTAACTATACATTTATAGAGGGTAATAACTGACACAGCAAGTGAACAGAATATTTTGGAAAAAAAAAATATATTACATAAAATGCTTACAGTTACAATAGTGGAACATGAAAAAGCGCAGCAAGAAAAAACTAAAGGTGCAAGTAAAAAAAGAAAAAAACCTGACTCAAGTTGTAAGCTGGACGCCGAGTAAACCCACTCTGCCTCAGGGAGTATTGCCGACTGGATGATCAGGACCTCTCCGGCCTTCTTAAATTGTCCCCGGCTATAGTGCCATTGATTGTGCAACATACCAAAACTGTGTACTACCTCCTCACCTGCCTTGCAGTGTTCAGGTTTCCGCACTTGCTGGTGTAAATAGAGAAATTTCCCTTCTGAAGTGCATTGTCCTCAGTGGGTGGAACTGACATAATGCTGACAGCACGGGATATCACCTGCCTTTTGCTGCTTTGCTTAGCAGTAAAATTTTAGCCGTTCTTTGTTGCCCCATATGACTCTCTAATAAGAGTTTCTGTTGAACAAAGTGCACACTGATGCAGTAATTTGATCCACATAATTGTCGCAGCAGATGATTGTATCACCTCCGTGTCATAAATACTTTGATGGGTGTCTACCATACTTTCCTCACTAACATAAGTATTTAATTTTATTTTCATGTGAAGTACGATCTGGGAGCTTTGTGTACAATGTGGACCTTGGCATAGAAAACTGGGAACCTCGTCGGGTATGTAATTTTTGTATTTTATGTTCAATTCTAACAGACTTTCTCCTTTACTTCTGGCAGCATTTATTTTGCTATATAATAGAACTGTTTATTTATCTTTTGATCTCTTTCAAGCATATTCTCTTGCTTGCAGAGCGGGTTGATAGAGTTCATCTGTGCAAGATTGCTTACATTCTTTATAAGTGGAAGCTAAGCATCATATTTTGAAAAAAATGTAAGTTTGTTTTACCATACAACTGCATAGGTATAAATGATTAGTCAGGACAGCAGTATAAAATCTCCCATAACAGCAGGTTGACTGGTCCTACCTCCCGCTAATTTTTAAACCAAAGTGACGGCGTGAAATAGTTATAGCTTTCCACACACGCACACACACACACACACACACACACACACACACACACACACACACACACACACACACAAAAGAATACAAAACAAATGCAAAAATTTTGTCATTTGAAAAAGCTAATGCAAAAGTAAAAAGGCTGTGGGGGAAGAAAAAAACAGCATAAAAACATTTGCTGTAATGCATTCTTTGACAAATGCCTTAGTTTAAAAATTGTTAAATTGCCCAACTGCGATGGTTTAGTGGCTATGGTACTCGGCTGCTGACCCGCAGGTCTCAGGATTGAATCCCGGCTGCGGCAGCTGCATTTTCGATGGAGGTGGAAATGCTGTAAGCCCTTGTGCTCAGTTTGGGCGTACGTTAAAGAACCCCAGGTGGTCGAAATTTCCAGAGCCCTCCACTATGACGTCTCTCATAATAATTTGGTGGTTTTGGGACGTTAAACCCCACATATCAATCATTTGTCAAAGGTGCCTCATCTTCCTTGGCGAGTCACGTGGGCTGACATCACGTGGTGTTGCCAGTGATAACGATGCGCCTTTTTACAATAGCAGGCCCACATATGGAAACATCGGCCAGCCAGCCTTTGACATCTTACCCCCCATTGAAACAACTTTGATTGCACACTGTGCTCTGATTTATCTGCTCTCATCTTAATATTAGATTTCCATTAATTAAGTTTAATTTTACGTTGCTTTGCTCTTAAGTTTATTTTGCGTAGATCTGCACGGACAGCACACGACACCATGTAAAGAAAAATGCTCTTCTTGCATCTGTACTTAGAATAGATTCTGTGTGGGTAGCCAAGGTCAGTGATGATTAAGTTACGGTTGTGAAGGTTGCACGATGCTAAATTAACGTGAAAGAACCCCAGATGGCCGAAATTTCCGGAGCTCTTTACTACAGCGTTTCTCATTATCATATGGTGGTTTTGGGACATTAAATACCCATATATCAATCAATCAATTATCAATCAAAAATTGTTAAATTGTGTTTGTTCAGTGTTGTTGGAAGGTAGTAAGAAATTGTATGTATGAAACAACGAAAAACGAGGAGACAAACACATACCTGCCAAGTCTCACTCACGGATTTTAACCGTTTCTTCGGTTTGTACGTTTGTCATGAAAATCTCCCGGAAATCGAAATTTTTGTGCGTGATCTGGCTGCATTGATAAATATGCAGGTCAGTCCTTTCCAGGCTTTTTGCGAAACCACTGCACGCTATTGTAAACGAATGTAGGGGGCATTCATCTAAACGTGCAGTAGTCTCAGTGATGCGAAACTGTGGCAGATATGAATTCGTGAAATTCCCCCGCAAATTTCCACTGTGTCTATTGGGCCAAAATTCGAATGTTCTGAACCCTTTTCCAAAACGCGGCGTGTGATGTGACTTTCTCTACTGAAACCATCGAACGAAGGCAGAACAAGAGCAGCATGCTCAAAGCTTCAGAAGTACGCATCTGGCCAGGGCACACATTGTCTTCTACAGTGCATGTGGCTGTTGCTACAATCACTGTGGATGAAACCGCGGTCGTTCTTGACACGACCATGTATGGCGACGACGTTACTGACAGTATTCTGAAAGTGTGCGTGCGTCCAAGGATCGATCAGTCAAAGCAACTCTTCTTTCCGCAAACTCTGTGGACAATACCGCGTCAGATGTGATCATAGATAGCATAAAATGACTTTGAAGGCACATGCTCAGCCAACGCTCATGGGTTGAAAATGTAACTACAGTTTCCTGCAACTGCCACGCACAGAACCGCGGTGGCATGATAGCAATCTACGAGCTCCAAAGGCATGTGGCTAATGCAGAATTATATTAAAGGCAGTAAATACATAGAAAAAGCGTTTTGGTGTATCTGTCCAAAGAATCTATTATCGAGTAAAGCCAAAGCTCTGACATGCGCTTTCGGGGCAGCCAGCTTCGCCGTCTCGTCTGTTCACGTGTATCCCAGGAAAACGTACGTAAGTTGTTTTGCCGGTATTAAATTTTGCTAGTTGTTTTGATGACGCGAAATTTCGGAAGTATTTGCGCTTCCTTTTAAGACTCTCGTCTTGATGGGAAACCTACCTCGTCTGTTCCATCATTCCAAGCCATATAAGACCGCAACGCCGCTGTTGGCACTTGCGATTAGGACCCCTCCTCCCCCCTTTCTTGTTTTTGCGTGATGTCTTTTTTTTTTGGTGCTAAAGAAGGGAATATAATCGTGTGCGTCAATCCCCCCCCCCCCCCCCTCTTTGTGGAAATCTTCCAGATTCAGAATCCTTGAACTTCGCAGGTATGCAAGCAGGCACGAACTCGCAACTGAGTTCGCACCTGTTTGCCTTCTTGCTTTTTGTTTTTTCTTCTGTTGTGTGCATGCCCAAATGTTTGCAAGAATTTCCTCAAACCAACTTGCCCAACTTTCCATACTGTTACAATCATAGTGGTCTAGTGGCTCTGGTGCTTGACTGCTGACCCAAAGATCATGGGATCGAATCCCTGCCACAGCGGCCACATTTTCAATGGAGGGGAAAATGCTGGCTTAGGTACTTAAATTTAAATGCACGTTAAAGGAGCACAGGGGTTCAAAAATTTCTGGAGTCCTTCACTACAGCATCCCTCGTAATCATAGCAAGGTTTTGGGGTGTTTAAAAAACTCGCAACTGAGTTCGCACCTGTTTGTCTTCTCATCTTTAGTTTTTTCGTCTATTGTGTATGTGCCAAAATGTTTCCAACCATGGCTGGTAATGCAAAAGATGAAAGCTCATCAAAGTCAAGCAATCAATCACATCATTTTTACTTCAAGTGTAGGGCATGAAAAAAAAAAAACTTAACAGAGCTTGACTAGGCATTCAAGCCTTATGAAGCAACACGATGACGAGTTCACATAATCATTATTAGAATAAGCCAAGATGCATAATTTTGGCAAGCATATGTGGAAAGACAAAAGAAAAAGGCAGTACTAAAATTTTTATTAGGAACACAATAGAACCAAGTGAAAATAATACAGGCTGCAAGAAAGTATAAAATACTATTTGTGTTTATGGAATAGGATAGTAAGAAGGCAAGACACAACTTAGTAGTACACCAAATAAAAGATCACAGAGAAAAACAGCTGGAAAAATAGTGAAAACGTATGAAACTATAAATTTAGAAAAAATGCATTCATGTCAACATTGCGGGATGATGTAATGGCAAGGCTGTTTTGTGTATTGAAAATAGGGAAGCTTGAATCTCAGCATTTAGGCATCGTAATCAGTGCAACACTATTTTATTGTTTAGTCTTGTGCGATGTGTAGAGTACATGGTAGTTTTATAGCATATACAGTACTTGCATATTCAAACACGTCATCCAATTTTTTAGTATAATGACTGGTATGCACAATTGCTTGAGATAACCACAGCATGTAGCAGTGAATGTGGTTTCTTAACATAATGTTTGCTCATACCTAGGCATTGAGTTGAAATCATGCCGATATAACTCACACTAAAAATGGTGGAAACGAAAGTATGTGTCTCACATAGCCCGAAATTTTCCCATTCGATCCTCAAGTACTGTACATAATGCAGTACCAGTAAGAGCAGAAATATTTATTTTATGCTTGTAGTGCACCTATAAACCCAAATTATTGCAGGAAGTCTTATCAACTTATGACATCAGAGTGATGCAGTTGCAGTTTTCTTGCATTATGTGCAAAGCACCATGACCAATTGCTAGCAAATGTTGAAGCGCCGCAAGATCTGCAGTGTTCTTTGCAAGATTAATCACAAATAAAAAAATGTACAAGTTATCTGTTGTGGAGAGTTGTGGCTATTGTGTGTGCCAGTGCCTTTCAAGTCTCACTTTTTACTGCTGCTTCCTTTGCTTCAAAGAGGACTAATGCAAAAATGTCTTAATTTCATTGTTTTACATGTTGATGCTACCTACATAATTGAGGAGAGACACTGCTCTTAAAGGTTTTTTTATTTATTTACTGATTTTGATGAAACTTGGTGAGTTTATTTATACCTGTATGCTGATTTCAAATTTGCGATTGTTTTTCTTGTATCTTTAAAATACAATACATTTCATGTGCCTTATGGGGATCAAGATGTCTGTGAAAATGAAAAAGCTTCAAAGTAAATTCGTATATGACGATAATCTGGAATCAAAGCTGATTGCAGTGCATCAAAAATAGATATTCTAAATTAATTTGAACGAAAGTTATGGTACGATGCACATTTGTGAGGGAGTCAATTTCAAGCTGTGTTTTCACTGGCAAATGTTCAACATATCATAAGTTTTCTTCTAAAGGGTTTAGAGCATCCATTTTTGTTGCACTACAATCAGCAATGGTTCCAGATAAATGTGATGTGCTAATTTGCTTTGTATATATGCAAGTTTAAGAGAGAACTAGCTCACCAAAAGGCTCATGAAATATTGTGTATTATATAAAATATACTTTATACCAGAAGAATAATTGCATATATGAAACGAGCACGCATATACTAATAAACTCACAAATTTTCATCAATATTGATAAAAAAATAATAAATTTTTTCAGTGTTATGGTACTTCTGCGATGGTGTTTTGGACCATACAGGGTAACTCAATGTCTCGGCCAACTCGATTACGAGGTTGTCCCCCAGAGTATCACGAACTTTCAACCGCCCCGATCGCAACCTGACGCGCCTCAAGCTGCTTCATGCGCGTTAACGAACTGAAACGGTGTATTTTGTTGTTGTTGTTACTGCTGTAACGTAACTTATTGCTTGTTCTTTGTTGCGAAATTTTGTACTTTCATCTTCTGTTAAAGCATCGGGACGATGCCTTTTTCAGAGGGGGGCAACGCCACGTTCCTTTCCTCAGGTTTTATTATCGCCCCGTTACACTATGTTCAGTGCAATCTGCGCCTACGGTGTTGGAGAAGCTTTGAGGCTGTAGTAAATCGTTTTGTTAAGATCACGCCCACCTTGTGAATCTTTCAGATTATTCTAGAATGTACGTAGCCGTTAGCGATAATGCTAGAATGTTCGATGGCAAGTGTATAAATGCCGACATGCTTCGCCGCTTGTCAGTTGATCGACAACCGACGCTCTGTTCGCCGCTATCAGTGCCAGTTTCTTACTTTCCTTTTGCATGGCCACAAGTTCGGCCCGAACAAACAGTTTCTTCTTCGACGTGGAGTCTACTCCCTTTGTTCGCATCACGACCCTGTGACAATATTGTAAATACACCAGTATTTTGTCGTCTCCCCGTAACATCTTTGGTGGAGGTGCTGGTTCACCCGACGCACACCACGGAACTTGGCAGTGGGCGTCTTCTTAGACAATCCATGATGTTGACAGGCACTTCCATCGACCCACTCCCAGCTATGCCAAGTGAACCCAGCTACATCGCTGTGACCCATCTGCGGGACCCTGGCACTTTTTGCGGCACTGATAAAGTGCAAGTGGCTGGCCGACTACAAGTGGGCCAGCAGGACAACCGTTGAACACAGCTCTGATGCTGGCAAATGTAAGCTACTACCTTAGGGGAATGGCCAGTGTGGTTCGACACGCACGAGGAGGAGCTTACCACTTGGGATGTGTGCAAACAAAAAAATGAAAGACCTCTTCAGAAAGCCCATTGCACGCCAATGAGTAGCCCAGAAAGAACTCTCGTGCCATGCACAAACCTCGACGGAGCCGTACTTGGTGTGCATCCAAGATGGGCTGGCAAGTTGACGATTACATGCCCGAAGCTGACGAAGTCGGCCACATTCTTAAAAGCATCGCTCAGTATGCCTTCCGCTTGCTAGTTTACAAGGACTGCTCCACCATTGATGACATCATCAGGGAGTGGCGACGCTTCGAAAAAGCAAAAAGCGGCTGAGTTATGCAGCAATTTGCCTGGCTCCTTAGCACCCCCGCCATGTTGTTGTGCGAAGACGTCCAGCTCCAGCCACGCAGTACCGAAAACTTTTTATTTTATTTATTTATTCAATACTGCCAGGCACCCTTTGGCAGCCAGGGCAGGAGTGGTACAGTGCAGTTTGAACACAAAGTTTACACGCGACCAGTAACACGGTTCGCGGTACACAGAGAAGCAATAATGCAGTAAGCTTACCAGTAACATTGTCACGACAGTAGTAAGACAGTAGTAAACTTCCTGCGCTTTTTGTGGCGAAAGATCGAGGCAGCATTCCCATCTGCTTTGCTGGCATGTCTTTACGGGGAGGCCGCTCAACGGTGTCATTGATTCAGGCTGTCGTGCGCGAGGAAATGGCGAACGCAAGTATTGAGCCCTTATGTGCTCATGTCGTCCCGTGGTTAGCCTTGTTCCATCTTACTGCCCACCACCGGCCTCTCCTCAATATGGTGATTCGAACTAGTGGCGTACGCAGGATGTCGGGTCGATATGCTTCAGGATTAATGTGGTAGGCCACATTTCGCGCCATTGTCGCTACCATAGGCCATCGTCTCCTTGTGCACCGTACCATGCCAAGGACACTCAATCTTCACCGTATCGCGCCAGCGAGGAACCCCCGTACCTTGCCGAGATTACTCTGTCTTCACCTTATCACGCCCGCCGGGATTTGGCGAACCCTAATGCTTGAACCTCAGCCCCACATTACAATTGCTCGCCATCCCCACAAAATCAGCAATGTTCTTGGTCTCCTCTGCCCCGTTGCTCACCTTCGTTGTACCCTCGTCATCCCTCCTGGGGAAACTGACAGTGCAGCTCTCGGAGGTGATGCTTCATTGGCCTGCCAACCCGAAAATCCTCTGTTTATTACTTGACAAAAAATTTTGGTTGTGGAAGTAGATGCCATGCATGTTAATCGACACTGGAGCCCAATTATTCGTCATGAGTGCCTACCTTTGTCGTCACCTCCACAAGGTCCTTACGCTCGCTTCATCATCTGTTCGTGTTGCCGATGGCACTACTACTTGCATTCTTGGAATGTATACTGCGCATGTGAGCTTCGCTGACCTCAAGATCTTAGTTCTCTTTGCCGTTCTGGACGACTGCCCTCATGACCTCATCCACTGCCATCACTTTCTGAGCACGCATTCTGCACTAATTGACTGTTTTTTTTTTTTGGTCTTAAATTTAGAGCTTCCTGATACGCCTGACCTCACTGTCGCGTTGCCACCATGTTTACGCGTGGGGCAGTTCGTTCGCTTGCGCCCAGGCACGGCAACATACATCTCATTTACCCCGGAACCTCCAGTATGTGATGGCGCCTACCTGCTTACCGCTTCATTGGACATTCTTCTGATGCACCGTGTAGCTCTACATCACTCACTTGTGACTGTTTCTACAAACCACGCATGCCTCCCTGTTCTGAACTTTGGACGTTGTGAAGAATTGCTTCCCGAAGGTATGACCCTGGGCATTAAATCACCTCTAGATGCACACAACCTTGTTGCTCTAACCATCGATGCATCGGAGCCGTCATCAGGCCGCCCTGCTGGTAGTGCAACACCTGATGACCACTTTGTTGATATGATTGCCCCAGACCTTTCACCTTCCCCAAGCCAAGACCTATGCCTTTTGTTGGCATCATACCACGATGTTTTTGATTTCACCTCATCCCAACTTGGCCAAACATCTCTGGTAACACATTGTATTCATACCGGGGACTCATGACCCATTCATTGATGTCGTTACCATGTCTCTACTACCGAGCGCTAAATCATACAAATGGAAGTCAACAAGATGCTTGCTAAACACATCATCGAAACCATCTTCGAGTCTTTGGGCGTCACTTCTCGTTGTTGTAAAGAAAATTAAGACAACACCTGGTAGTTCTGTGTTGACTATCCGCACCTCAACAAGGTCACCAAGAAAAGCATCTACCCTTTGCCGTGAATAGACGATGCTTTCGATTCTCTTCATAGCACGCAGTACTTTTCATCTATAGACCTTCGCACAGGCTATTGGCAAATCGATGAAAACGATTGGGAGAAGACCGCCTTTATCACACCCGTTGGGCTCTACCAGTTCTACCAGGTCATGCCCTCTGGCCTGTGCAACGTGTCAGCAACATTTAAGCACGTAACAGACTCTTTACTACGGGTTTTTAAGTGGTCCACATGCCTCTGCTACCTCGACGATGTCGTCGTCTTTTCACCTATGTTCACAAGTCACTTGCAACACTTGTCGACTATAATGCAGGTGTTTTGCAACGCAGGTCTTCAGCTCAACTCTTCAAAATGCCACTTTGGCCTCTGAGAGATCACCGTCCTTGGCCATCTTGTTGACGCTGCGGGTGTATGACCGGACCCAGAAAAAATATATGCCATTATAAACATCCCCACTCCACGATCTTCTAAGGACGTTCGCTATTTTTTTTTGTTTATGCTCATTTTCTCCACTTTGTAAAAGATTTTGCAGTCATTGCGCAGCTCCTCACATGCCTTCTTCAAAAGAATGTGCCCTCCTCCTGACCAATCATCGGCCTTTTTTCACCTCGTCGACTTACTGACATCGCCCCCTGTGCCTGCCCATTTCGACAACTCGGCACCCATCGAAGTACGAACCGATGCCAGTGGTCATGGCATCAGTGCTGTTCTCAGCCAATACCAACGTGATCAGGATTGTGTTATTTCATACGCTAGTCGCCTTCTTTCCACCACTGAACGGAATTATTCGATTACATAGAGAGAGTTCCTAGCTCTAGTTAGGACCATCGTGAAATTTCGCCCATATCTACGGCAGATCCTTCACTGTTGTCAGTGATCCCCACGCCCTCTGCTGGCTGTCTTCTTTTAAGGATCCCACTGGTCGCCTTATTCGTCGGGCATTACGACTTTATAAACATTCACTGTGGTCTACAAATCTGGCCGCTTGTACCAGGACGCCGACAGACCTATCCCGTTATCTTGTAGACCCACCAGAACCTTCGGCGATGGTTACCATTCTTTCGGTGCTCGCAATAACTGACCTGTTCAACAATTCCGCTGAGCAACGCCGTGACCCAGCTGTCCGCAAGATCAACGACCACCTCAACTCAAGAGCTCTTAATTCATCCTTTCCTCTCTTCATGGTACGCAATGGCACCTTGCTTCACCGCAGTTTGCTGCCTGACGGTCCTGACCTATTGCTTGCCATTACGGCGGACCTTCGTTCGAATATCCTGGCCCAGCTTCACGATGTGCCAACAGCGGGGCACCTCGGTGTTTCCCGCGCCTATGATCATGCACGCCGTCGGTTCTACTGACCAGGAAGGTATAAGTCAATCTGCCATTATGTGACCTCGTGCGACCTTTGTCAGCACTGAAGAAGTCAACACACCCATTTGCTGGCCGTCTTCAATCACTCAATGTCCCCTATGAGCCATTTCATCGTGTTGGCATGGACTAGCTTGGTCCGTTCCCTATGTCTGGCCCGATAAATCGTTGGATCACTGTTGCCACCCACTATGCCACGCGATTGGCAATTACTCCCGCACTTCCAACCAGTTGCCCAACCTACATAGCGGAAAACGTCATACTTCAGCACGGCGAAACCTTGCCAGCTCTTAACTAACCATAGCAGACAGTTTCTTTCCATGGTCATTAATGACATCTTGACGTCTTTCTCGACCGAGCATAAGCTAATGGGCTACCATCCACGTAGGAATGGCTTGACCGAGTGGATGAACTGAACGATTATCAACATGCTGGCAATGTACGTGTCAGCCGACCACTAAGATAGGGATTCTGGATTGCCTTTTGTCTCATTTCTGTATAATGCGCCCCAGCACGAGACGGCTGGTTATTCGCCTTTTTTTCTCTTATTCGGCCGAAATCCAACATTGCCTATGGACACAATGCCTCCTCTGTTCATGTAAATATTTCAAATACATGAGTTTTTTGTCCTCACCTCGTAACAATATCCTTTACCACGGTTTGTTCCCTGATACACTCTGCTCTCTTTTTGTCTCTTATGGTTACTCTTATCGTTTTCCTTTCCATCGGTCGCAGCGTCGTCCTTAATTTAAGCTGAGCTCTCATTGTAAGCCTACAGGTTTCTGCTCCGTAGGTAGGTACCAGGAAGATGCAGCTGTAATATACCTTCCTCTTGAGGGCTAGTGGTGGATTACCATTCATCATTTGAGAATGCTTGCCAAATGTGATCCATCCCATTCTTATTCTTCTTGTTATTTCACTCTCATAGTTCGGCTCAGTGGCTACTACCTGCCCTTATGTAGACATATTCTTTTACCACTTCCACTGACTCTCCACTTATCACTAAGCGCTGTTTTCTGACAAGACTGTTGCACATTACTTTAGCTTTATGCATATAAATTTTCAGGTCTACTCTTCTGCTTTCTGTGTCCAGTTCTGTAATCATGAGCTGTAATTCATTGCCTGCGTTGCTCATCAAAGCAATGTCAGGTTGCTAAGGTACTGTTCATTAACTCATATCCCTAACCCTTCCCAATCTTGGGCCCTGAAAATCTGTAAAGCTGAAGTGAATAGCATAGGAGAGATCATGTCTCCCTGACTTGCACCCTTCTTTATTGGGATTCTGCCACTTTCTTTATGGAGAACTATGGTGGCTGTGGATCTGCTGTAGATTTCTTCCAGCATGTTTATGTAGAGTTCATAGATGCGCTGATTCTGTAGTGCCTGCAGCACTGCTCATGTCTTCACTGAGTCAAACGCCTTCTTGTAATCTATGAAGGCTATGTATTGTGGTTGGTTGTATTCCGCGAATTTCTCTATTACCTGATTGATATAATGAATATCGTCTATTGAGGAGTAGCCTGTACGAAAGCTTACTTGGTCCTTTGGTTGATTGAACTCTAATGTCCCCTTAATTCTATCAGCTATTATTTTTGTAAATAGTTTGTAAAGAACAAACAGTAAGCTGATCAGCCTGTAATTTTTCAAGTCTTTGATGTCTCCTTTCTTATGGATCTAGATGATGTTGTCGTTCTTCCAAGATTCTGTTACCCTTCCCGTCAAAAGACAGTTCGTATATAAGGTGGCCAGTTTTTATATACAATTTCTACGCCGTTTTTCATCAAGTCCGCTGTTACGTTATCCTCACCAGCGGCTTTGCCTCTTTGCATTCCTTCCTTCCCCTTCATTACTGGTAGGATGTCGAATTCCCCTTGGCTATTATTGCTTCTTACGATATCATCCTGATTGTTTTGGATTCTGTACAGCTCTTTGTAGAACTCCTCCGCCACCTCAACTATCCTATCCAGATTGGTTATGACATTGCCTTCCTTGTTCCTCAATGCATACATCCGAGTTTTGCCTATGCACAAGTATGCCTTTCCATCTTTAAGGCTTCTTCTGCTTTTTATAACATGCTCGATCCTCTCCATGTGATAGCTTCTTATTTCGGCTACCTTGCGCCTCTTAATTTTGAAAGCTCCATTAGCTCTATTTTGTCTGTTGCATTTGAGGCCTTTTATGGTTTGTTGTCTCAATAATATTTTTCATCTCCTGGGATAGTTTGCCTGTGTCCTGTCTAGTGACTGTACCTCCGACTTCTATTGCACACTCTTTGATGATCCTAGTCAGGTTATCATTCATTGTGTCAATGCTAACGTCAGTTACCTCGTTCAGAGCTGCGAATCTATTCTGAAGTGAAACTCTAAATTTCTATAATTTCCTTCTCAATGCTAGCTCATTAATTGACTTCTTGTGTATGAGTTTATGCTTTTACTTTTTTAGGTCTGGGTGAGTTCGAGCTCTTACCACTCTATGGTCATTGCATCGGATCTTGCCAACTACTTCTACATCCTGTACAAAGCTCGGGTGTTTCAAGCATTTACAGTTGTCGCCAGTGCACTGTTTTGACATTAAAACATGTCGATTTCAAAACTGGTTTGAAGTGCAGATATCTTTTGGAGTTGCTTTTGACAGCAAACACCCATTGCTTTCCAGGATGAGATGGACGTTCTATCAGGAATGGGCAGAAGACTTGCAACAAAGCCCCACCATTTTGAACGACTTGACGTGGATGCTTCAGTGGCACTCCGAATGTTTGAAGACAACAAGTGAGTGCCATTGCACTTCACATTTGCCAACTTGGGTATTGCGCAGCGGAGCATTGGGTGATTTTTTTTCATTATTTCTGGGGCAATAGTGTTAGAATGGCCATGACACGATCACTCCACTATTTGTGGTATTCAACGAAAAAAATAGGTATAAAAAATGTGCATGTATATATGTGTGTGTGCGTACATGTGTGTACACACACACGTAAAATGTACTGCACAAAAATATATCAGTACAACGGAAGGCCCAGAAATAAACTCCACCCACTGTTGGCGACTGCCATTTTGAAATTACTTGTGTGGACTCGTGGGCTGCATGGAATGTAGCTGCCGTCTTCGACCAAAGTTTAGTCACTGGGAATCTTGTCGGCATTCCGTAGTCGACAGTGTGCCGTGCAGTCGGAAACGTTATGCTACTCATTGCAAAGCACCTGTACACAATGCTGGTGCACTTAGCACAGCCGGCGGCACTTCCTATAGTTATGCGCGACTTTTATGAAGTGGCTCAGTTCTCTGGCGTTACAGGATAAGTCAACTGCACACTCGTGCGTATCAACAGCCCCAGTGATGACGACGCCGAAGTGTTTCGTTACCGCAAAGGCTATTTCTGTTTCTATAAAACATGGCAACATTTTCCGTCTCTTTCGGAACAAAATTGCCTCGGCACTGTGTCTGTGTGCCATGTCTCTTCCTTTTGTCCCATCTAAGGTGCTGTTTCTCGCTCAGAAATGCACGGCTTGCAGCACAACGCTACGAAAAATTCCACACACACAAAAAAAGAGGTGCCCCTATCACGGGTTTCCTGATCATGTGCCGCCCCCTTCACTATCATGCAGCGAGACATTGCTGCACCCTGAGAGACAAAATTCTGCTGAGGCAAATGTCCTGACTCCTCTTTTTTTTCTTGTTTACCAAACTCAACAAAAGGATACGCATCACTTTTGTTCCCAGAACTTGTTTTTTTTTTATATATATATAACTGCGACCTAGCCCGCTACAAGCATGTCCACAAGCGAACAGAAAGGCGATCGTGTTACTTCGTGAGCTAGGTCAGCACAAATACAAGCCGTGGCGTTTGATTGAAAAAAAAAAAAAAAACGACGAAAGAACCCAACGCTATGCTTGTTTCGCCTCCAAAGAAGCAAGCGTGGAGAAATGCGCCGCATTTGGGTGGCCACTAAAACCACCGAGCAGTGGATGCTTTACAGAAGCAACACTGCGCATCGCTGCGGCGGCAGGCACCACGTGGCGCTTATAAGCCGTAAAATGGCAAAAATATGCTTGTGGCACTTCATTTTTATAGTTATTTTAAAATGTACGGTCTTTTTTTGCTGTAACACGTGCCTTACGCGAACAACTTCATTATTAACTCATTAGCAGGCGAGCAGCGTGTTTCTGCTTTGAAGCTCGTTCTTGACTTGACCAAGCAAGATAGCCTGAGCATCTATGAAATGCGAAGGCTGACTTGGGTGTTTTGAAGTCTGCTGCTTGCTTCACGTCGACTTACTGAAGTCAAGTCGAAGGCGCAAGCCAAGTAACATCTCTGCATCGGGGGTTAGCCTCTACAAGTCATTCAATGTTAATGCCAAGCTGAACATATCTGAAATAGCTCGATTGCTTGCGCACCTGACCAGGGAATTTCGTGTACTGCTTCTATGAGGTCTGTTAGAAAAGTGTCTGACCTTTGGTTGGGAGAAAAAAAAAAAAACTGGCATAATAGGAGCGTTGAAACCCTTGGGACTCCACAAACTTCTCCCAGCGGTGCTGCCATTGTTCAAAGCATCTGAGAAGGCCTCTTCCAGAATGGAGTTTAGCTCAGCTGTTGTTGCAGCCATAATGCCTTCCCTTGTCTGAAATCGCTCTCCTTTCAATGTCCTCTGCAGTTTGGGAAACAGCCAGAAGTCGCAGGGGGCCAATCAGGAGAATAAGGAACCTGTTAAACTACAGGAGTCTGACGTTTCGTCAAAAAAGTCTGAACCAAGTGTGAGGAATGTGCAGGAGCATTGTTTAGATGGATGCGCCAGTTTCCTGTTGATCACAACTCAGGTCTCTTGCACTGCACAGCATCATGTAGCCGACAAAGGACATCTTTGTAGTACTCTTTGATGATTGTTTGATCCTGTGGTGTGTACTCGGGGTGTACCACACCGCAGGAGTGAGAGAAAGCACTCGACATCACTTTGACGTTGAAGCGCACTTTGCAGGCCTTCTTTGGTCTTGGTGATGTGGAATGCTTCCACTGTGATGACTGGGGTTTGGTTTCCGGGCAATACCTGTGCACCCAACACTTGTCACCAGTGATAATAGTATTCGTGAAGTTAGGGTCACTGCTTGTGAAGTCCAGCATGTCCTGTGAGACTTCAACACGAAGTTGTTCTTGCTCTACTGTGAGCAGTTCTGGCACGAATTTTGCTGCAACTCTTTTCATGGCCAGATCTTCAGTCATAATGAAATGTGCAGAGAAGGTGTTGATGCCTACCCTTTTCGCAATTTTCCGGATAGTCACACGATGGTCCTGCATCAACAGTGTTCACTTCGGCAATGACCTGGTCATTTCAGCATGTTGATGGCTGACCGAAGCATGACTTGCTCTCCACCGATGTGCGGCCGTCTTTAAACCGATTGTACCACTCCTTAATCTGTGTGCTGCTCATAGTGTCGTCATCGAAAGCTGTCTTGAGCTTCCCAATGGTTTTCACTTGGCTGTCGTTTAGTTTCTGGCAACATTTGATGCAGTAGCGCTGCTCCAGTCGCTCCGTCATTTCATCCTCACAGCGACGGATGCAGCGACGGATTCAATAGCATCCTCACAGCGACGGATGCTATTGTCAGATGAGAAAAAATTCACGCATGTGCACGAAGGTTCAAGGTCGGCTGATGCAAGCGTGCCTGTTTCAAATCCATCAAGTGCTTGCAAAAAAAATAAGGTCGGATACTTTTCTAACAGACTTCGTACATCTTTGCATGCTCTGACTTGCTTTTATAGCGTACAGTAAAAGCTCGTTAATTTCGAGCTCGAAGGGAACTGCAAGGTTGTTCGAATTAAGCAGAGTTGTAATCATCAGGCACGCACTATAATGAACAGACGTCACACCCCACTGCGTGGGCAAAACTCAAAATAGGAATTCCTGGACTCATTATTATGAACTAGGTGCTGTCACACCTTTGTGGTAGGTTATTTTGTAAATTAAGTTGAAGGAGTTATAACAGCGAGCATAATTAGTTGATCAGTCAACACGTCAAAAACAAGCACTGAAATGCGTTCATGTGAGCAGTAAGCATTAAGTTGAAATATATGAAACTATTTATGCTTCAAAACACGTTTATTTACTGCCCCACCGCGGTGGTCTAGTGGCTAAGGTACTTGGCTGCTGACCCGCAGGTTGCGGGAACGAATCCCGGCTGCGGCGGCTGCATTTCCGATGGAGGCGGAAATGTTGTAGGCCCGTGTGCTCAGATTTGGGCGCACGTTAAAAACCCCAGGTGGTCCGAATTTCTGGAGCCCTCTATTACGGCGTCTCTCATAATCATATGGTGGCTTTGGGACGTTATACACCACATATCAATATTATCATTTTTATTAAATGGCTCAGTTAATGTAGTCAAACTTGAAGGTAATCAGTAATTTCCATTTGCTTGTGTTTCTTTTGACACGACTCCACGAGCATCGTTCGCAGCTTGCCCAAGAGCTCCAGGGCAGCGCCTGAATAGTCATATTCTGAGAAATGCGCTACTCTTTTATTGTTTTTCATCTCTATTAGATTTACTTTGGCTTGTTATCGCAACACTTTGTGATCACTGAGGGCGGACATGTGTAAGGAGTGATGAAAACTAGGGACTCTAAGTTTGAATAGACCGTGAGGAATATACAGGGGTTCGCCGGTACCCGGGTGTCAGTTCGAATGAACTGTAAGTTAAACCAATCAATCAATCAAAAATGTTTATTTATTGCAAAATATATAAATGCATTGGGGTTAGTATATACAGGAGAAGGTCCCAGAGTATAAAGCTGAAAGGGGACTTCCTGTAAGAAATATGCATGTTGATAAGTACAATAAAATGGCAACTAAAGAGTGGCAACTGTGGCTAAAGTCAAATTGACAGAGTTTGAATTAACGAGCTTCTACTTTATCTTATGCTTGTGATTTAATTGGCATCTTCTGCGCTAATGAATATCTTAGGGTATCTTCGGGAAAGCTCACCGGTTCATACCAACCGTCTTCGGTAACCAGGGCGCATCCTGTTGGGGCACTTTTTTTTTTTTGCTCCGAGGTGCTCCGAAAAAATCAGCGGAGCGGCGCTGTGCAGTTCTAGCGTTCGTTGCGTGCCGCGCGCGTAGTAGACGATCAGCAGACGACACGCAACGGCTGGTATTCCATTTGCCCCTCCACAGAACCGGGGCGTTCTGCCCCTTTTTTGTTTTGAGGAAATTCTAGACTGCTATGCGACTGCTCCGGGGCACAATTCCTGAAGATGCTATTACTTTTGTTAACCCCTCTGTGATCTGTTGTCCGGCACTTTCTAACAATGCAGCAACATGGCTGAAGTGGTCCATTTTTGGGCACCATATGCTGCGAAAATATCGCTAAAAGGCTTGAGCACAATATGAACTGCATGAATAAACACCCAATGCTTTTTTTTTCGTACTGATCAGAACTGGAGATTTTTTTTTTGGCTGAAATGTTGGTAAAAGTTCTGGACTGCAAAAGGTTAATGTGTCTTCATTTCTGTATCTTTGTGTATGCACTTACTCTACTGCCCCTCTTTCACAGCGGACCACGAAGACTTAGATACTTATAAATAAAAAATAAGTAACTAGTGTCAAGTGGAAAAAAGAAAAATGTGCTGGAAGACATATGGTGCACATATTTTAGTAAAGGTTAAGCTGATTTTTTTTGTGCTGCATATACAGTTGCACATCTACTAATTACAACCCGAAGGGACCAACAAAATTGGTCTAATTAAGCAAGAACAAGAATAACACTCTTCTGATTAATTTGGTTGTAGTATTTGCCCCATTGTTATACTTCCCCCACATGAACATGTGCCCGCGTTCTATAGGATCAAAGTAGGAAATCAACATAGGAATTACACTAGAGTGCTTTAGCTATGTAGAAATAGTATATGCATCGTTTTTTAAGAAGGAAATAGTGACAAGTTGTTTGATTGAGACAGTGAGAAAATGACTAAACCAGTATACCTTATCTTTATGGAATGAAATATTTTATAATTTTTGTCATCACTCTCGGGCATCAAGTAGGCTTGTGTGAATATTCAAACGCTTTGAATATTCGAATACATAGTACAGTATTCGAATTCACTTCAAATTGAAAAATTTGAAAACGAAGGGATAGATGTAAATTAATCTGCATATGAACTTTGTAAAAGTTGTTTCGTTGCAGTGGAGGTGTGCTAAGTGGTAAAAGCACCTATTCGACTATTAAGTCACATGTAATTTGCTGTAAAAATGGTTCCACTGCTGTGAGGGGGTGCTAAGCTATGAAAACATTAATCTAGGGGAAATCTGCAATGCTGTGAAGCCCTACTTTAAGGTTAAATGAACATATTATCCTCACATTGATTCACCATGCCCATTTCATCAGTTTTAAATCTTGTAATACCAGCTGTGAAGAAGAAGATGTACCTGCAGCAAGCAGCATCGCCAACGCCCGGCTCTCTCGGCTCGTGCTTCGGTTCGTTGCTGTGCCGATCGCTGAACGGTTCATCACGCTGTCTCGTCGCTGTCTTTAACGGCTAATAAACCTCTTCACATTTGGTGGAGGTGCTGTTAATCCCCGTTGCTACACCCTGGAGCTGCGAAGCCGCACGCTACCACCTGTCATGACTACCAACGCCACTACATCGACGCCTTCGCTCCAGTTCAACTGCCCTGGCCATCCCAGGCTACGGGAGCCGAAGGTCTTCAGCGGTGCGGATGGGACCGACGTAGAAGACTGGCTCGAGCACTACGAACTGGTGAGCGCCAACAATAAGTGGGACGAAGCCGACAAGCTGGGCCACGTGATATTTTATCTCACTGGCGTCGCCGAATTGTGGTTTAATAACCACAAACACAACATCCCCACATGGAGCGTCTTCAAGACGTCATGTGCTGAAGTGTTCGGTCGGCCGGCTGTCCGCAAGCAGAGGGCAGAACAGCGCTTGCGCGTCCGCTCTCAGCAGACTGGCGAGACCTTTACCAGCTATATTGAGGACGTCATCGACCTTTGCCGACGTGTGAATGACACCATGCCCGAATCTGACAAGGTCAAAAACATCCTGAAGGGCATCGACGACGGCGCATTTCAAATGCTCTTGGCAAGAAATCCGAGCACAGTTTCCGAAGTCGTCAGCTTGTGTCAGAGCTACGACGAGTTGAACAAGCAACGCACTCTGACTCGGCAGCCTCAGCATGGTGGTCAGTCACTGTGCAGTTTCGACACCCTGCCGGACAATTCACCGCTGCTTCAGCAAGTTCGAGCCTTCGACCGTGAGGAAGTCGCCCGCCAACTTTCCCTAGTGCCCTTCACTCACGAGACCACCACCCGTCTACCTGCCCCGCTTCGCACTGCTATTTCGGAAGAGGTTGCCCAAGCTGTTCCTGTTGCGCACCACGAGCCGCCTCTATCCAGCCTTGCCCACTGCCAGCGTACCGCGCAGCTGGTAGGCCCTCCTGTTGCCTATCCGTCAGCCGTGCAGCCTGTGGCCGTGCCCCTAACGTATGCAGCGCAGCCTGTGGCTCCTCCTGTCGCCTGCTCGCAAGTGATGCAGCCTGTAGCAGCGCCGTTCACATATGCAGACGCTGTGCGTAGGCTTCCGTAACCACCCTATACCTCGCGCTCACAGCCCGCACACCCGGCTGCTTATACTGCACCTTGGGCGGCACCACCAGTAGCCAATTCTTGGAGGACGCGCGATAACCGACCGATATGCTACGCCTGCTTTACTCCCGGACACGTTGCCCGCTACTGCCGCCGTCGACCTCAGACGTTCGGCGACTATGTCCGATCGTCGCAACCCGGCAGCCAACCCTTCGCGCAATACGGGCCGGTCTCGTCACCTCGCTATGCCCCTCCTAACGACCCCGACTTCGTGACGCCGCGCGCACCCTCTCCTCGTCGGCGATCGCCCTCCCCAATGCGTCGCCGGCCTAGACCTTCTGACCAGGAAAACTAAGCACCGCAGTTCAAGAGGCAAGAACTGCGCCATCTTCGAACTGTCTAAGCCCTCGCCCCTCTCCTGCTAACGTGGTCGCAGTAACTGTTGAAGGTTATTCTACTTTCGCCCTTGTAGACACCGGTGCCGCTGTTTCTGTTATTGCCGCTAATGTCTGCCGTGTATTACGTAAAGTCACGACGCCGCTTTCGGGACTGTCACTCCACACCGCAAGTGCACAGCAAGTAACGCCTCTCGCAGCCTGCACTGCAAGAGTGTTCATCGAAGGCATTGTTTACACTGTGGAGTTTATTGTCCTCGCTGTCTGTTCGCATGATGTCATCCTCGGATGGGACTTCCTATCCCGCCCTAATGCCGTCATCGACTGGGCACGCGCTGAAGTTGAGTTTTCACCCTTTTGTGATGTCCCATTACTTGACGCTCTTCATCAGCCGCCGAAGTTGTTCGTGCATGAAGACACCGATATTCCACCTGAAAACTTCGCACTTGTTCCAGTTTCATGCAACGCCTACACTGACGCTACAGTCTTTTTTATGCCTTCCGATATCTTCACGAGTCGTCGAGCTCTGCCACTGCCTTTCGCAACGATTGACCTTGCCGCCGGAAGAAGCAATATGTTCATACTCAACCCGCTTTCCACACCTGTCACTTTGCTTGCGGGGGAATGTCTCGGCCGCGTGCAGGATCTCGACCCTTCGTCTTTGGTTGATGTCCCGGATGACTACTGCGACCACCCAAAATCACTGTCGGCCCTCGAGGAGTCGTCCAAGGATACGTTTTCCAGCGCCATCGCCGACACCCTCACTCCCACCGAACATGCCGACCTGCTTGATCTTCTGCATGAGTTCTGGAATTCCTTCGATGTGTCCCAATCTCAACTAGGCCGCACGTCGCAAGTCAAGCATCATGTTGACACCGGCCTACACCAGCCACTGCGTCAAAGACCATACCGTGTCTCCACTGAAGAGCGCCGTGTCATCAACGATCAAGTCGAAGATATGCTTCGTAGAGACGTCATTCGACCATCTCACAGTCCCTGGGCGTCTCCTGTCGTCCTGGTGCGTAAGAAAAACGGATCTATCCGATTTTGCGTAGACTATCGTCGTTTGAATAAGATAACCCGCAAGGATGTATATCCTTTGCCGCGCATTGATGACGCCATTGACACCCTTCACGGAGCGGAATTCTTCTCGTCGCTGGATTTGCGGTCTGGCTACTGGCAAGTTCCAATGGCTGAAGTCGATCGCCAAAAAACTGCATTTATTACACCTGACGGACTATACGAGTTTAACGTCATGCCCTTTGGGCTTTGTAACGCGCCCGCCACGTTTGAACGACTTATGGATAATACGCTACGTGGCCTCAAGTGGAATATGTGCATCTGCTACCTCGACGATGTCGTGGTTTTCTCGCACGACTTTCCTACGCACCTCCTTCGCCTCAGGCAGGTTCTGACTTGTCTGACCAACGCTGGCCTGCAGCTTAACCTGAAAAAATGCCGCTTCGCTGCACGCGAGCTCGTCATCCTAGGCCACATCGTGTCGAAGCACGGCGTATTACCTGACCCAGAAAAACTTCGAGCAGTCGCAGAATTTCCCAAGCCGACGACCATGAAGGAACTTCGCAGTTTTGTAGGCCTATGCTCATATTTCCGGCGCTTTGTTCGCAATTTTGCATCCGTCATGTCATCATTAACCCAGCTTCTTCGCGGTGACGTGAACCTCTCCTCCTGGTCCCCTGCATGTGACGTTGCCTTCACTACTCTGCGTCGTCTGCTCACCTCGCCACCTATTCTTCGCCACTTCGACCCGACGGCTCCTACCGAAGTGCACACCGACGCCAGCGGCGTCGGGCTAGGTGCTGTCCTCGCCCAACGAAAACCCGGCTATTCAGAATACGTTGTAGCCTACGCTAGCCGCACTCTGACGAAAGCCGAAACTAATTACAGCGTGACAGAAAAAGAGTGTTTGGCTCTGGTATGGGCGCTTGGAAAGTTCTGGCCGTACTTATACGGCCGCCCGTTCGATCTAGTAACTGATCACCACGCGCTTTGCTGGCTCTCCACGCTGAAAGACCCTTCTGGCCGCCTTGCGCGATGGGCACTCCGCATCCAGGAGTACGACATTCGCGTCGTATACCGCTGTGGACGCAAACACTCTGACGCTGACGCCCTGTCCCGCTCACCTTTGCCACCAGATCCGACGTGCGGAAACACGTGCCTCCAGTACTTGTCATCGTTAAATCTTGACTCAATTGCCACCGAACAACGTCGTGACCCGTGGATCGCATCTCTTCTCGAATATCTATCCGGTACGCCCAACCTTCCGGTATCTCGATCCCTCAGACGTCAAGCTTTCTATTTTGCCATCCGCGATCAACTTCTCCATCGACGCAACTACTCTCCTGATGGCCGCCGGTGGCTACTGGTCATTCCACGCACTTTGCGATCGCAGGTATGCGCTTCTCTTCACGACGATCCACAATGTGGCCACGCCGGGGTGTTCAAAACATATGAACGCCTTCGCTATCGCTATTACTGGCGCGGCATGTACAATTTCGTACGCGAATTTGTGCAGTGCTGTCCTGACTGCCAGCGACGCAAATCAACACCACTACGTGCTACTGGCGAATTGCAGCCACTTCCGTGCCCTGCCAAGCCTTTTGATCGCGTTGGCGTTGACCTCTACGGCTCCCTTCCATTGACATCAGATGGCAATCGGTGGATTATAGTGGCGGTCGACCATCTAACACGCTACGACGAAACTGCCGCTTTACCGAGCGCTACCGCTCAGGATGTCGCCTCTTTCATTTTACGTCAATTTATCCTTCGACATGGTGCCCCTCGAGAGCTCCTTAGTGACAGAGGCCGCGCTTTTCTCTCCGAGGTCGTCGAAGCTCTGCTTTCGGAATGCCACGTCATTCATCGGAAAACGACAGCATACCACCCGCAGACTAATGGGCTAACGGATCGGTTTAACCGCACGCTGGGTGATATGCTCTCAATGTACGTGGCATCTAATCATAGCAACTGGGACCGTGTTCTCCCATACGTGACATTTGCATACAATACTGCAATACAAACAACCACGGGATTTTCACCTTTCTTTCTTCTTTATGGACGTGACCCTTCCCAAACAATTGATACTCTACTTCCCTACCGTCCTGATGCTTCCGAATGTCCACCTATCTCTGATGCTGCTCGACAAGCCGAAGAGTGCCGCCAGCTCGCCCGTGCGTTCACCTCGGACGAGCAGCAACGCCAGAAAGAAAACCGTTGCACCTCTCTTCCGGATCCCAACTATGCCCCAGGGTCTCTCGTGTGGCTTGCCATACCATACCAAACTCCGGGACTCTCATCAAAACTTGTCCCCCGGTATGAGGGGCCTTACACCGTTTTAGAGAAAATCTCTCCGGTTAATTACCTAATTGAGCCAATGTGAAGAGGTTTATTAGCCGTTAAAGACAGCGACGAGGCAGCGTGATGAACCGTCCAGCGATCGGCACAGCAACGAACTGAAGCACGAGCCGAGAGAGCCGGGCGTTGGCGATGCTGCTTGCTGCAGGTACATCTTCTTCTTCACACAGCTTATATACACTGAGTATCTTAAATTTTACAACGTAACATATTTTGCTGGTTATCACTTGCATTCTGCTGAAAGTTCAATCTTGCTACTATTCAAGGTTGTTTCCACTTTCTTTAAGCCAAAAAGAATGGCATTTGCCCAGGCCTTATTTCAATATTTAACATATATTTGCAGGTTTGTTGGGTGATCACAAATAAGCTCATTTTTATTTATGAAATGTGACATACACTATACGAATTGGATTCAAAATTATTCTAATCAAATCACTGCTTGCGTCAAATTCGATTCGAACCTAAAATTCACTATTCACACAAGCCCACTACGGAGAACAAAATACATTGTTTGTGTTATGTTCAGTAACACATTTGATGTCCTATTTTTTTTTATCAAGCAGCTCCTTAATCATGTCTAGTCTGTTGTGGCCCACGCTTCAAAAACCACATTGCTAGTCTGTCCGGTCCCACGTGTTATTGGGCTGTGGAATGGCTAGAATGTGTGATGCGACTTGTTATCATATATTGAAAAAGTAAAGTAGCTTATAGTTTGAATGTGGGCATTCATAATCAGACTGATTGTGGCATATTGTTGTTAAGCTGTTAAGAATCGCCACCATGTTTGGTCACCATCTTATCGTGGCAGTGGGGACGATTAGGTTATTGAGAATACAGCTTTGGTGTCACTTTGAATTACACTGCCTGATGAATTTTCTAATATAATAAAAAATTAATGAGGCATGCTTTAGAGTTGAATAACTGCTGTAATAATGCATTATGAACTACTGCTGTCATGATAAAATATTCCTGGGGCTGGTAGAAAATTATCGACATTGACAGGAAATGACTGGCTAGATGCATTTACTTCACTCTAAGCAGAGACAGATGCTAGTTAAAAATTGACAGGAGATGACTGGCTATATGCATTCGCTTTACCCTAAGCAGAGACAAATACTAGTTCATTTTGCACCATTACTACTGCCACCATTTTGCTCAGGCATGTGTGAGATGACTAGGTAAGACTTCACCTGGGAATAAATTATCTAAAGTACTCTGTATTTGTGTCCACTTGTCTCTGAACAAGCCTTTACTGAGAGAATATGTCTTTCACGTAAGGGCAGCATATGTTAAGATTTCTTAACAGCCTGCTGGCACTGCCAAATAGAAGTGAAATGCTCTTTTTTTGTGTAACAGGTATAAGGCTGAGCAAATTCCTAGAATCGCAGCAGCATCACCAACCGGTAACACAGTCACATTGTACCGTTTGCTGGACCATGTGGACATCAGTTCGGGACCCATGATTGGGTCTCTTGATCACATGAGCCGTTTCAAAATTGTTGCGGTAAGTGATGGTAGAGAGGCTTTTCAGTTTTGCATCTGGTGTAGCAAGTTCCTAATATTACTAGTGCATACCTGCCAACTCTCACACTTTTCGGATTTACCAGAGACTCCTGATTTCTGACCCGTCCTCCTGTTTGTACGGTCACGGCTATGTATCTCTGCATAAACTGATTCAACCCAGTATTGTGGGAGGGGGGGAAACAAGCAAAAAAAAAAAAAAAAAACGAGCTGCTGTAAAGCAAGATCCGGTGATTATGCCCAGTTTGTCATGGGCATGGTAACAGTTGAGAAGCTGAAATGCTTTTATAGTAACAGTTTTTAATCAGGCCGCTGGCCTGCTTCTAATGCACAAGATCGGAGGGATTGTATGCAGGACATTTGTGTTGTCTACAGGCAATATCAGGCAATATCACAGGCATCGCTCGAAGGAACTTTTTGCCCCCCCCCCCCCCCCCCGCCTCTGTGGTCTCCTGATTTCAGAAATCTCTTGGTTGGCAGGTATGCTGATGACATCTGTTTAAATTTATAAAAAGATACCAATATAATGTTAGCATTTTCGCTTTATATTATTGAATCCTCTCTGCAAATGTTTCACACAGCAAAAATCTACTGCTAGTGAACTTATAGGCATTCACTTGAAATTTGCTTGAAACTGCATTGCTGAAAAAGTACCGTACTACAATGCTGAAAAAAATCGCAAACCAATGAGTGAATTTTTTTCTCTTTTTTAGGTTTATCCCATGGACACTTCTATAGGGCTCCTTTATCGATTTCAGGGCTTGGCCATACCGAGCTCATTTTCTGTAAGATCCCTTTGTTGTTTTTCGCAAATGTTGTTATAGAACCCTCATTTATTTGTTGGTACTCGTTTTTTTACAATCAGTGTATTTGTACCTTTGCTTGATTACAGATCAGTGAATTTGCATATAATGTCTGCTGTGAACGTGCACAAAGAATGGTAAGTCTTACATGAGTAACAACAAATATGTAAGTAGCGATTTTATTTAGACCATGCAGATTTCTGTTAAACAATTTTAAGTGTAGCATATGCAGTATTTTTGTACAAGAATAGTAATCTGAGCCTGAGTGCTTTTGTACTAAGCTGAGAAGTCTATTTTCAGTTCAAAGCAGTCTTTAAAGCCCTTGCAAACCCTGAAATTCTAATATAGCATTTTCAAGGCCTTGAAGACCATTAAATTTTCAGGAGGTTCTTGATACTGATAGATATGTGGTGTTTAACATACCAAAACCAACGTATGATTATGAGAGACGCCGTAGTGAAGGGCTCCAAAAGTTTTGACCACCTCAGGTTTTTTAACATGCGCCCGAATCTGAGCGCACGGGCCTACAGCATTTTGCTTCCATTGAAAATGGAGTTGCTGCATTTCTGGAGGTTCTTGAATGTCCTCAAATTTGGTTAAAGGGGCCGTGCAACACTTTTTGAGCATGGTCAGAAAATGCTGCTGATCGGTAATAGAGGCTCCCGACTACACGCGAGCCAAATATTATAGCGCGGCACGCGGCCTGGATTTCACAAGAAATTATCCAAGTCAGCTAAAAATTGCATTCTCTTCTCTCGACAAATCACGCAATAAGCCCAAACATCAGTCGTAGTAAGCCCATCTATCAGCCATTAGCTGATTTGAACATGGCGCACTTGGTCGTTACAGAGATCACCGCGGAAGGCTGTCACTTGTCCACGCGCGTGCGTGCAATCACACTGAAAAAGCCTCATATTTGAAGGAAAAAAAAATGCTCATGGTCACAAGGCGCGCGTGACGTTTTTTGTTTGTTCTTCTCACCTCTGTCTGCTTAGCTTCCAGCGCTTTCGTTGAGACAAGAAAAGAGAGAATGGGATTGCAGCATGTGACAAATCATTGTGACTCCGCTCGTACTGGACGAATTTTTTAAATTTATGCGGCATTGAATTTCTGAAGCAATACGCTTTTCCAGAGAATTAATTTTATGGTTACTCAAAAAAGTGTTGTAGGGCCCCTTTAATACATTTTTGTCCAGTCAGCTTTTAGAATGTGATTTTTAAACAGGCCTGTCTGAATATTCTTCAGCATATTACAGCAATTGAAAATGCTTCGATGTGAATGAAAAATTTCAAAGTACTATTTGGAACAGACTTCTGCCACATGTACTGGGCCCAGAAAGGTAGTCAGCATAAGGCTTCTACGCTGCAAAACTTGCCTTCCAGGGGAATTTCACACTGCTGCGAAGCCACGCCTCAAGGTTAACTGCCCATACTATCATTTGCGCCCCAATCATCATTTTTAGAAGTGTCTTAGACAGGCTAAATATGGCCAGTTTTAAAGCTTCCCGTTTTTGCTTCATATAAGGTGCACCCTACTACTATTCAATTTTTGCTCCCATTTAAGTTTACATTGAACTGAAAAAGCGAGATTTGCATGTACTCCCTCGCCTCTCCCCTCCCCCCCCACATGCATATATATATCTACTGCGTGTCCCAGCTGACTTGTCCCAAGATTTAATAAAGAACACATAAATTAAGTGCTCCAAGAAGGTTTGTATTTAAAGGGACACTAAAGTAAAATAACAATATGCGTCAGAGTGAAGGCTCAATGCATGACATCTAAAACTACAATATTATGAACAGCAGTGCCTACTTACCGAGAAATTAAGGTAAATGCACAAGAACACATGCGCCGCAGTAGGACGCTCTCAAATTGATACTGATGACGTCAGATGAACTGCCTACAACTAATCACTAGTAATCGATCTAGCTGCACTAGACTTGTGCAAATATTTGAATGCTTCGAATATTCAAACGAATAGTAGGGTATTGGAATTCGTTTCGAATTTAAATTATTGAAAATTTGGAAGTATTCACAAGGAACGAATAAATGCATAATAATCCAAATGTACCGCCTGTAAAGGTGGTTTTACTGCATGGTTTTACTGCAGGGAATAAGTGCTGAACCATGAAAGCACCTATGCAGGAGAAATCCGCTCTGCCGTGAAGCTCCCCTTCGAAATTAAAGGCGCCATGTAACACTTTTTGAGCATTGTGAGAAAACGCTGCCGATCGGTAGTCGAGGATACTGAGGACATGCAAGCCAAATATTATAGTGCAGCCCGCAACCTGGAATTCACAATAAATGATCAAAATTAGCTAAAAATTGCTCTCGTCTTTCTGCAAATTATTCCACAAGCTCGGAAAGCATGCGTGACATATTTTCTTACCCCGTGCCATCCCTCCCTGCTTAGATTCCAGTGCTTTTGTCGGGACAAGAAGAGAGAATGCACTTGCAGCATCCGACAAATCTTTGCAACTCCATGCGTGCTGGACGAATTCTAAAAATTTTTGCGGCGATGAATTCATGAGAGAATGAACTTCTTTAGTGAATCCATTTCATGGCTACTTAAAAAGGTGTCGCACAGCCCCTCTAAATGAAAATATTACCCTCATATCAATTCGTTTTATTAAGCTTAAAAGGTTGTTATGATGGCTTATATGCTGTAGGTATAGCAAATTTTTAAATGATACGTATTTTAAGGGTTATGACTAGCATCCTGCTGAAAATTATATCCTGTTACTACTCAAGGTTGTTTCGAGTTTCTTTGAATGTAAAAAAAAAAAAAACAAAAAAGACATGGCATTTGCATATCGGCTCTATTTCAGTTCTTAAAAATTTTAATATTGTGCAGGTTAGTTGGTCATGATAAATATGCCTATTTTTTTTTACATATGTCATATATACTATTCGAAACTATTCAACCAAAATAGCTATTCGCTTCGAACTTTGAATTCACTATTCGCACAAGCCTAAGCTGCACTAAATAAAGAACCTCCTGTGCATCAAGAGAGGCAATAAAATGCTGCTTGTTCGTTTCTGTTTGATTCTTGGAAAAACAAATCCGGACTTCGCTATGGAGAGTGGCGTGAGTGGTTCAAAAATTCAATTTTAGCGTGTTTGAATTGCACAGGTTGTGCCATATAGCGGGGCGCAGTTGAACCCAAACCCGTCTGCCATCTCAGAGCCAATGGCAGGAAATTGATCAATCACTTTTGTTGCTGTTGTGGCTCCCACTGTTTTTGTTCTCTCTACTAGTGTCAGTGACCCCGCGGTAAAGGCGGGAAACGTGCACGGCAATAGTGACGCGAGTCGGTCTGCTTCTTGAGGCGGGTAAATTTAAGAGTGCTAATCAGATTCGGGCTACGAAAACATGATTTTATTTCAAAATAAGCCCTTTTTGGCACAAACGTAACACTAGAATGTTTCTGGACCTCTGTTTCAACAATCAACGTCGACTTAATAGTTGCCTTTAGTGTCCCTTTAAAGTAGTTCTGTGTACATACAACCTGCATTATTTTATGACTTAGCTAATTCATTAACATTAATTAGCAAGATTTTTGTTTTTAATGAATAAAACATTTAATGAGTAAAATGAGTAAAGTACCAAATAACTCCGTAATCAAGCACTTAATGTGTGCTGAAATATTTCTGGTTGTTTTTTGTAAGAAGATACAAGCACGTGACACACGCCAAATATGAAATAAATGTGCACTCGCGCATCGCTACTCTAGCGCTTCCAAAGGTTCCTTGATTGATAGATGGCTGCATTTGTTCATCACTGCATTCTCCAGGGCTTAGTGCGTTATGATGGACAGGTCATGGTGTGTTTCGTTCAGCATCCATTAAATAGCATGAAGCACTATGCAAGGAACTAACGAAGCAGTGTAAAATCAAAAAGTGCTTGGAAGTGCTGTAGTAGCAGCGCGTGTCTATTGTGATGCAAAAATGGTGTAAAGAAAACCTGTATGCTTCATTTTTGTGACATATAAAGCAAGAGACCCTCCATCAAAAATTTGGGCTGATATTAATATTTTAAAACTAGCAAGTAACAAAAGAAGCTCTAAAAGTAAAGCTAGCTCCTGTACTTGCTTTAAACTGACTCTCAAGAAAATTGATCTGCTGCCATCTTCCATAATCCTCTGAGGGTCGATTCCCTTTTTTACGGTATGTGTTCCAAAAATGATTATTTCTTTTGATTGCTAAAATGAATTTTTTGTAAAAATTTCTTTCAAAAAAATTGTCTAAAATTTTTTATGGCGACCGTAAAGTGGCCAAAAAATAATTTGTGTTGTTACATACACATGGTTTATTCATTAACAGAAAGATAAGCTCTAAAGAAACAGCTGCACAACTGATAAAAAATTAGTCATTGAAATACATGTGCATAGTTCACAAACGTACAAAAATAAATGCACAAAGTAACGTTAAATAAAACACGGGGAAGAAAAGTCACTTATCCAGTCAGTATCATCGTGCCGCTCACGCGTTTGAGATGTCGCTCACTCATCTACATCTGAGTCTCATGTAACTCCCGCATAAAGGGCTTAAATTTACTGAGTCTGATACTGATACAGTCGTCAAGCAGCAATTTGTCGGAATCGCCGCTAGACTCGTTGTGGCAAAGAAACAGGCACGCCACTTCCATAGCGAAAGCAAACTGCGCATTTGAACACACTTTAAAAAAACTGTAATTATGAGCACGTCCAGAAATTAAAAACAAGGCCGAAGCCTATCATAATTCTTTGTCTTATCGCCAACAAGACGAAAGTGGTTTTTGAGAGTCACCAAAATAGGAAATGCAACCACAGCCGCATCGTTTGCGTCAGTGAGCGGCTGCGTGAAAACGGGTCTCATCTCGTACTGGGGAGCAATAAATGAGGAAGTAAGAAATCTGTCATCTTTTTAAAGATTCTAAACTGGAAAGCTATTAATTTTGCGGGCGCAACAAGCGAGAACCAGTCAAAGAATGAAACGAAAATTAGCCAGTGCACCTCTGTAGTAAAGCATTGAAAAAAGGGGGGAGGAAGTGGGGAGGGGGGAGGGACATTGTTGCAATTAAGAAATTCCACGCAATCATGCAGTTTGGCAGCACATGCCAAGCAAAAGAAAAGGAGTGCATTTTAAAAAATACAGGCAGTGACATACATGTGCCTCTTAGAACAGTTTGATGCTGTAAGCAGATTACATACATGTACAGTGTGCTTTTTTATGAAAGGGAACACGTGAGGGCATAGCCTGAGCTCTGCAACGGATGTGATGGCTGCCCGCAGTACTATTTACTAACAGCTAAAGAAAGCGCATCCACTCTTGGTGTCATCTGTTAACAAACAAAAGAAAAAAATCATGGGGCCATCAGACAAATGATTTTAGGTTATGCTGGTGCTGTGGTCTTGCAACAGGCCGAAGGTGTCGAAAGTGAACGCACTTACTTTAGCTGTAGGTAGATGGTCGTGTAGGCAGCGGCAGCAGAACGCGGGTCATGAGCTCGTGTGTTTCCTTTCATAAAAAAGGACTTTGTACGTATTTGACACTCAAAGACTTAAGACATTGTCATGAAACAAACTTATTTTGCAAGTAGTAAAAGGTTTATGAATTCATTTTTCAATGCAGGGTCGTAGATTTGAATGCGAATAACCATGCACGTCGTCACTGGAAGCTGGAAGTCTAGTTCTGCTAGCATGGAATACATTCTCTCATACTGGGACTGTTATAGAAAAAAGATAGTCAGTGAGTTGCTTTGTCTGCACAAACACAACTTCTCTTTTGTTTTTTGTTTTTGCAGAATTACACAGGCCTTCCAAAGACTGAGTCTGAAGCTGATGAGGAACCCAGTGAAGACAATGTGCACTTTGAAGATGTGAGCGCTGAAGATGAACATGTTGAAAGCAAGATCACAAGTGACAATGTCGCAGCTGCCCCCAAAGACTCAGCACCTGCAGCACCTAACCGCGCCTCTTCTAGCTGAGAAGTTAGGAACAACTGTAGCTATGTTATGATAAAAGAATAACACTTCTGAATGTGGTGTATCTGTGGTCAGTGCCCTGTGAACATGGAATAGAGTATTGGGCTCTAGCATCTATGGTTCGAGAACATGTGGTGCTCTCATAGCCATGATGGTTGAGGCACCATTTTCATTAGTGGGCGCCAAAGCTTGAAAAGCCACAAAAGCTATATTGTGATCATCATCATCATTTTTGTCCACTGCAGGACTAAGGCCACTCACAATCATCTCCAATTTACCATATATGTATTAGCTGGTTCTATTTTGTGATCACAAACTTTTCGATTTCAAGAAAGTTTAACTCGCTGCTATTCTCCAAATAAATTTCTATCCCTTGGTATTGATTCCGTTGCTCTAGCTAATAGTTGGTTGTGTTAACATATCTGAGGGCGGAGAGTGTGCCGTCTGTCTGGCGATTTTCCACGCTGTTATAAACATTCCTCACACAGATGTTATTCTAATCTTTACAGACTCAATGGATACCTGCCATGCCTTCACACGGGGTATTGTCTCACAGCACACACACCGAATTTTGAACACCACATTACACACACCACACAATTTCCGACTTGTCTGGACCCCTGGGCCCGCCTTTCTCCCCGGTCATGACTGCGCTCATGCAGCTACCTGAGCACTCACTAACCGGGATCCGGAGGAAGAGCTATCCAACCCAGATGAGGAGGACACAAACGCGGAACTTCTAGGATACCGAGACACTCTCGATTACTATAGACGAGAATGCATTCGGTACCCTCCACCACACCACACGCTCACACGAGAAGATGCAACTGCGGTGCGTCCTGCAGGTGAACACATTTCCGAACCACTATTTCCTCAACATCCTCCATCCCACTTCTTACCCTGACAAATGCCCTGGCTTTGGAGCGGTACTGAGGTTATTTCACATAACGCTGGAATGTCAGCGTCCGCCTGCTAGGCGCTCTGCCAACTTTTCTCCTATTCCTACCCTACAAGACTGGGAGGCCATGCAGCATGATGAAAGCCCGAATGGCCAGCAGGCGCTGGTTCGGCGGGCGCGGGACGGAGCAGCGGCTGTTGGAGCTCTGGACTGAGAGCCCCACCCAACAGTTTTCTATGATTGAAATAAAAAGTTTCTCGCTCACACCCATTCCTTGCACATTTCTTAATGTCACTCGGTCCCCTGTCAACTGTAATATCGGCCCACTCAGCTGTCTTGAGCTCTTAATTTTATGACTATCATTTTTCATTCTGCCGCACACTCCTTAGTCCTTAACTGTTTCTGAAGTTTCTTCGTTGTCCTCCAAGTTTCAGCCCCATTTACTAGTAGTGGCAGTATAGGATGATCGCACACTTTTTGCTAGGGACAGTGGCATATTGTCTGTCATGGTTTGTGAATGGCTGCTCCAGCCTATTTTTATACTTCCATGAATTTTCTTTTTATGAGTAGGCTCTGCTCTTAGTAATTGACATAGATCAAGGACCTTAAACCTACCTCAAGTGGCAGGCCTTAGTCAAGAAATTGTCTCCAGCAAGGGTCGGTACAGAGAAGGTTGGAGTGGGTGGAAGAGAGAGACTGCTTGACAAAATGGCAGCTAACATTGCTATTTGATAGACTACCTTTCCCATATCTCCTATGGGGGTCATTTCTAAAAGGAATTTGGCATCAGGCTCCGAAAAGCATATACCGATCTCCAGAATGACTGAAATCTGAACACATATTTCAAATTGCAAAGTTTTTTTTCCATAGTTATGTTTTACGAATGGTGACCACATGGGATGCCCTACAAAGAAGTGTGGGACACCAGTAATGTCTGTAGCTCATAAACATAAGTGTTATATATGCGACGAAAACAATTATGTTTGAGCAGGGCCATTAGCAAGGGATTCTGTGAACTAGCCGTGTTTGAGACCCCTGACTTAGATGTACCTATATACTCTGGTACAGATTTTAAAGGCTGGTTGCTAATTATGAACTATTGTTGTTCTGTGTTGCTATTGATAGTACTTTCTAATTGCTTATTCGTCTTTAATCTTACTTTAGTTGAAGTTGTCAATAATAACTTTTTATCATTTGTTGCCATTACTGCAGAAGTAGGTCACATCGTCTTCAAATTACCAGTTGCAGAGGTAATCTCTATTAATTTTTATTCCTATTCCTTCACAATCTAGAAGCTTGAATACTTCTAAGGATGCACTGAACATAGGAGAGATTGTATCTCTTTGCCTAGAAACTTTCGCAATCGTAAAAAATATCTGCGTAAAAATTGATGGACAAACACTCAGAGACAAACGAGCGTTGTTTTGTCTATATGTGTTCGTTCGTTGGTCTTTATGCGGTTATATTTTATGATCATCAATAACTTACTTGCCTAACTTAATGCCATTGCGAATTTCACAATCAATATCTTTCTTCAAAATTATGAAGAAGCAAGGCCGTTTGACGCTTTCGATGTTGGCTGAGGTATTCAGATACAGTACATTAAAGTACTATTTAACCACAATGTGCCCCAAAAAACTGCTGGAATATCTGCTATGAGTAATGTTTTTTTTGTCTATAAAACCATTAAAGGGATTTGTTGTTCTCTGCAGATTCCCGAATTACTTTACTGGTTTAGTGACGCTGACGGATTGTTTTTTACCTTTTGCTCAAAGCAGCCTTAGGTTGGTTAAGGTAAAGTTTTTCTCTTATCCTGTTTGACATTACCTTCTTGAATATTTTGTGTAATACTGAAAGTAAGCTGATGGGTCTATGATTTCTCCAAGTCTTTAATGTAGTAATAATATATCAGGTTTTACGTCACAAATTCCTATGATTATGAGAGATGCCATCGCGGAGGGCTCCGGACATTTTACCACCAGGTGTGCACTGACAGAGCATAGTACATGGGCCTCTAGCATTTTACCTTTATTAAAATGTGACGGCCGTGGCCAGTATTTTATGTCTCCCTACTTGTATATTAATATATTGTTGGTTTGGTCCAGTCAGTTCGATTGCACCAACATTATAGATTTGAGGTTCTAATGCATTTTGTGTCAAGTATCACAAGCTCCTTAAATATATTAGCTCTCTCATACCAGCTATTATGCTGTTTCTTTTGGCTGCTTTCCCCTAGGACATGTCTTGTATAGCCTTTCTAATCTCATTATTAGTTAAGATATGTTACTTTAGTGTCAGGTCTGACTGATTTCACTCAAGGTTAGATTACTTATTTACAAGCCATATGGTTCATATAAGAACTATTGTGCAACTTTCACTGTTAATGAAGCAGCTAAAAAACGATGCCCTGCTAACTAACTAGAGTATGAAGTTGGGCAGGTTGGTAAGACAATGATGTAGTGTGTAAAATATGTGAGACACAGGACAAGAGAAGGGACAAAGGGGAGCGCTTACTTCCAACAAGCAGAGAGGATTTGTAGATTAGGATTGAACTGCATCAGCACGGTTTCTCTCCGTATTTGTGAAAAAGAATTGTCTTTTCTGAGATTGTAAGATCTTCTTGCATGGCAATTGTGGCTTTCTAATCTCTTTTGTCTGTTTTTCGCATTTCGTGAGCATATATTTGTACGCTCTTCAAAATGAAATTTTGTTGAGATTAAGCGCTCCTTTTGTCTCTTTCCTTCTGTGTCACATATTTTACATGCTATATCATTATGCCCTGCTAATTTCTTACTGAGTGTAGCTTCTCATTTCTGTGCAGTTTTTTTAGCTGATATGATGCTGTCAGTTTTTTTTACTGACATCTTTACTTTGATGTTATAATTCCACATGTCTCTGAGTTTCTTCTTATTGATCAGCTTTGGTAGCTCGCTGAATACCTTATCTGTTGAGCTTTTCACTTTCATTTGTTATTTATCAAGTGTTTTGTGGTTTGGGAGAACATGCTTGCTTCACTCCTTGGGGCTTTATCCTTGGCCTCAGTTGCTGTTTTAGCAATCAGTGTCGTTATGGTTTCATTCATTTCATTGATGTCGTTTTCATCTTATGCAAACCCAGTACACTGTAGTCATAGGCAACTTAATTGTTTAAGAAGAAAACAGGAATAGGGCTATCATGATATCTACTGACGGAATAGCAGAGGAGAGTTGTTAGTGAAGTTAAAATTGAAAAATTGGTTCCAAATCTGCATGTTACACCGCAAATTTAGTCGAAAGACGATAGTTTTGCATCTGGAGAGAGTAAAGAAAACGTTTATTTCATGTTCTGCGCAAGAAAATAGGTGAAGGGTATTCTGGAGGTGCTGCGTTAGAGTGCCTCGACCGTATAGCGGAGGCGAACGAGTGCATCGGGGCGCGTTAGACACAAGCGCCATCTGGCAGTTATCTTCGAAAACGAAAACTTGCAGCCCGCGGAGAAAGATGCGCGCCTGTCTCGGAGGTGATAAGATGTAGAACGCAAAGCGACGGGCAGGTGCCACCACCGTGACGTCGTAGCAAAGTGTCGGCAACACCTTTTTTGAGCATCGCGTTGTACTGTCAGCGCAGCGCGATAAACGCTACATTCCTTAGAGTTATTTGTGTGTGCCTCTTCTAGTATAAAGGCAGACATACAAAACTTCGAAGTGTTGTTATAGCGTCTCAGATATGCGCAATAATTGTTTTTTAATTGACAATCGCACAACTATAAACGCTAAACCTTGAGCAATATTGGTGGGCGCTGCGAATGGGGTTGGCTGTTTGGTGCCGTTTGAAGTATCGCTAGGATGGACAAACAGACAAATGTACAAACAGACAGACCAAAAATTTTCCGTCGAAGGTCCGCAAGAAAGACTATCGTCTTCAAAAAAAAGCATCACTCTACCTAACAAGCACCTTCTTTAGAAAGCATAAAAATAGAAAGTGGACGTGGAAAAAACCCGTACGGTAAAATGAAACGAAAAAAAAGGTGTAGGAAACCAGGCCTAGTGGAGACATAAAAGTAAAAGCTTATGTACAGTGGTGATCAAAAGTATAGTAAAAGCAAGGATTGTCACCAGTATGAAGAGAATCAAAACAAAATCAAGAAAGGGACAACCTATATAGTCAATGTAAAAACAGAGGAATTTAGTATACTAATTAAGAATACATACCTACCTTCATTACATTTCTGATATGTATTTGTCACCTACCAGTTGTCGGCTGTGGGAATGATAGTTTTTAGTAAAATAGAAGAAAATATCTTGTGGACTAAGTCTAAGAACATCTCAAGAACGTCAATGCAATGGGTGTTTTTGGCTGGGGTGTTCTTGTGGTAACCATCAGACAGGGGTGTAGCCAGAATTTTTTTCCAGGGGGGGGGGGGGTGCTAGCTACAGCTATGACCACCAAAGGGTAGGCATACATGATACACACAGAAAGTTCACACTTTCATAAGGTACATGGCGCTCATGAAGCTGATTGCTGAGGTTTCTGGATGTGTGCTTGCTCTAGTGGTGATCATTATGTGCTGGCAGTACTGACACCATAGTAACAGAGACATCCTAAGTTGTAATTCCGCACTTTTTAGGGTCGTTAAAAGAGGCATCGCAAATAAATGGCATTTGCAACGCGCCCCCGAAGCGTTGTACACAGAAAATGACCACCTGTGCAGAGGACCAATTAAGTGATCTATCGGATCACTTAATTGGGTGACCTAATAGTTACCTAAAAGAATCCGTGGTCTCTGTGCCCAACCTCTGCAACGTAAAGCTATGGTAGAAGGAAAGACAGTGAAGATTACCTGGGCGGGGCAGTCTGTTGCAGTCCTCATCGCCCGATGAAGGTAGACGATGAGTGCTGCGCGCAGGTCGTGTTCTCTACCTCGGGCAATCGGGAACTTTGCCGAAATGTGCCCGACAGTTTCCAAGACTTAAAAATAAAAACAACCCCACCTCCCCGAAGAGGATTGTGAGGAAATGCGAATGCATTGCGTAGCGTCCATAACGGCGTTTTGCACGTGAGAACCCAGCGTTAGAAGGATGTTTTTTTACAACGTGCAGCCAATAGCGCCATCTGCCGTATGTAGCGTTTTTCTGTCACGAGAAACGCGCTATGCGTTTCCAGCTCTAGTTGCGAGCGTGCACGGTTAAAAAAAAACACAATGAGGTAAACGAAACAAACAGCGTTCATGGCTCGGCGTTGGCGTTTTACAGCGGCGTCTCGAGCACACATTTCCGAATGTTCTTGAGAGGCGCCCAGCCAGCGACCGGTCGAGAGTGAGGCGCGAGCGGACCAGAAAAATTGAGGCGGTAGCATTGAGGCGGTAGCAAGTCACGTTCAAGTCAAGGATGTGGGGGCTCCGTTTGCTAGGGGCGAGGATAACCGCGCGCCTGCAGCTGTTGCTGAAAGCTGCCGACGCCAAAGCGTGGCATGGCGGAGGCTCCGGTTGGTAGCGGCGCACGCGCCCGCAGCTGTTGTTATGGGAGTGGACGGTGGACGGATCCCGATGGACGCCTGACATAGCCCGATTAAAAAAATTCATTCACATTTAAAAGAAACTGGCCTGTGGAAGACGGGCATGTAGCCAGATTTTTTTTTTTTTGAGGCGAGGAGGGGCACCACTTTGACTTCGGGAGAGGCGCCCCTCCCCCCAGATGGCCATTTTTGCTCTATATGCAATGGCCAAAACATTCCGGGGGGGGGGGGAACTTGTGCCCGATGTGCCACCCCCCCGGGCTACGCCCCTGGTGGTAGAGGCACACGCTATAAAGTTTGTTCCTCTTTACATACAACAGGCGTGATGTATAAGATATTGTGTGCCCCGCCGTGGTAGTCTAGTGGTTATAATGTACTCGGCTGCTGACCCGCAGGTCGCAAGATCGAATCCCCGCTGTGGCGGCTGCATTTCCGATGGAGGCAGAAATGCTGTAGGCCCGTGTGCTCAGATTTGGGCGCACGTTTAAGAACCCCAGGTGGTCGAAATTTCCGTAACCCTCCACTACGGCGTCTCTCATAATCATATGGTGGTTTTGGGTCGTTAAGCCCCACATATCAATCAATCAATCAATCAATCAATCGAAGTTGCGCGTGTGCTAATAAAATATGAGCGTCTACCAATGAAAAAATAGATATACGTACAACTTGCAATACACATTCCTAAATATGGTGAACAGACCTCCACGAAGGTGTAATAGTTGCTTGACTACTGATCCAAAGGTTGCGGGATCGAATCCCGACCGCAGCGGCCACATTTTCCATGGCTACGAAAATGCTTGATGCCTGTGTACATAAATTTAGGCCACATTGAAGGGCACCAGATCGTCGAAATTACTGTAGCCCTCCACTACGGCGTGTCTCATAATCATATCGTGGTTTAGGACGTAAAATGCCAACAATTAACTTTGGCATGATTGCCAAGAAAAATATACAAAAAAACATGGAAAAGGGCTCAGAGTCAGGGGCTTTGGCAGAAACTTTTTTTTCGGGGGGAAGGGGGGGGGGTGGCACCACCATGATCTGTAGTGGAGGCCGGTCAGGCAGATGTGTTTGAGCGTCATTTTGTGCGCTGTATTCAGTCATGGGAAAAAAATTAAAAAAAAATCCGGGGAATATGATTACCATCGCCAACTATCGCGCTCAGTGTGAATATTGTAAGGCAACATGGTAGCGTGTAGCAGAACGAGCTCCAAACTTGCCTAGCGCTTCAATCACATTTCCTTAGTTTTACAACTAAATGCTACTTTCTCATTTGTGATTATTCCCAATTGAGATAAGCACGTTTAGTGGCGGTAATAAGGTTGTGTGGAAGCCACGCGAAAGCTAAAACCACGTTCTTCCACGTGCTCCCACGTGCGCGATAGTACTTGCAGGATGATCTTTTTTTGCTAATGTATAGTTCTGCGCTATCAAACGTGAATTTAAATGGAAACCGATCACACCCCTTACTTCGAAGACAGGCTTCCCAACGATAAAGAACGCGATGCTGGTCACGTCACTGCCCGCATCGCCATCTCCCGCTGCTCCGCGCGACATCGGACCGGCAAGGGCGCGTCGTCAGGAAGACTCAATGCTAGTGGATTGATATGTGGGGTTTAACTTCTCAAAACCACCATATGAATATGAGAGACGCCGTAGAGGAGGGCTCCAGAAATTTCGACCACCTGGGGTTTTTTAACGTGCACCCGAATGTGAGCACACGGGCCTACAGCATTTTCGCCTCCATCGAAAATGCAGCCGCCGCCGCCGGGATTGGATCCCGTTACCTACGGGTCAATACTCTATGCTAGGCAGGCCCATTGTGAAGAGAATGCTCTTCAACAGCCGCCCAGTCGGTCTGATGGGCTTTGACTGCTATTTAGACTAGGTGTTTGCTAGCTATATGTTCCTTCCGTGTTGTAAATGTATTTAACCGATTGTAACGCGAGAGTCCACTTTCGGTAGCCAAAATATGAACAAAACGCGCTTAATTTGAATATTTTTTATAACAAGGCAGGGTGTGCCAACACAAGAAGTAAGTCAGGACACCACAAACGGCTATACTAGCAACTGAAGATGCGCACAAAGAAAAAAAAACGAAGGCACACAACTTATATGCACATGCTTATCAACCTGGCATGCGTGGGGGTCTACGTGAATGATAACTGTTAAGGCAGTCGATTTCATCTTCAGGCAAATGAATCGACGCATGCGCTACCACTAGTATCGATATACCATGCCTCAATAATCATACTCATTTTTTCATTTCTATGCCGGTACGAAACTGCTTGCACGTCCTGTTATTTTAGAATAAATACTTACAAGCTATCTAAGCTCTCTGTTATTTTAAGCTTTATTTCTAGAACTCTGAGCAGTGGCGTAGCCAACGATTGGCACACCTGGTCCGTGCCCTTCTCTCCTCCCAATTTTTTCTTCTTTTTCCCATGACATACAGCGCACAAAATGACGCTTGATCACATCTACCTGCCCAATCTCCACTACAAAACATGGTGGTGTCACCCCACCCCCCTTCCACAGAAAAAAAAAAGTTTCTGTCGACGCCTTTGACTCTGAGCCGTTTTCCATGTTTTTTCCTACTTTTCTGAACAACCCTTCTTATTTAGCTTCGTTAATTGCTATTTGTTCCGGGCAAAGACTTTTTAATGGTTTTCTAAGAATAGAGTTAGCCCGGCTGAAGTTCAGCTTTTGTGCGACTTTCTGCAACCATCGACAGGACATGCCAGGAGAGTTACCATGCTGTCCGCGCAGAATCTTCCAGGTGGTCTAAATTTCCGGAGCCCTCCACTACGGCGTCTCTCATAATCATATAGTGGTTTTGGGACGTTAAACCCCACATATCAATCAATCATCAGCGCAGAATCTTGGCATCAGTAAGATGTTATCAGAAATGTTTCAAGGTACGTTGCTTCACTCCACGTGACCATCACCGCCAAAAGTAGCTGTGCGCCTACTGGATGAAGTCAGCTAACGCAATTCACTTGGAGGATGAAACATCGAGAACCTCAACAATGTAAGAGGAATGTTTTTTTTCTGCTGTTTCACTGCAGGATAACTTGCAATTCCTCGGAGATGCTGTTTTAGATTATATTGTTTTAAGCCGAACGTCAAACCAATAGACGTGTTAAGTTTGCCGCTTACTATTACTAGACTAGTTCCCGAAGAACAGCGTTCGCACTGCATATCAGAGTGCGTTGCTATAGTATCAAGGAATCTATTCCTTTCATGCAGAAGCGAATCGATGCTCTGTCTGTAAACGCCTCAAATTTGCATGGCATGATTCCAAGGCACTCAATATTACATTTCGAAATAGAAAATGAAGGAATGTGCTGGTTTCTATGAGCTTGAATCATTAATGTTCATTAGCACAAAATAAATATCTAATTGATCTGCTATAATTCACTTTCAATCCTTGCATAAAAAGAATAAAATATTAGGCCCGAAATGCACGCACAGTTCGTTTTTGTGTTGTTTTCATTACGAAAAAAAAAACTCGTTACTGTGGTTCCGGAACGCGCCACGCTGAACGATCGTCAAACACTGTAGTGCCTCCAGCAAAGTAATCATGTGCAGTAATATTGTTATGAAAGACGGGCGACGCCAACACGGACCCGAAGGCACCACAGCTCCGGTCTCCGCCGACACGGTCACCAGCCGTTTGGTAGCGTAGGTTTTTCAGCTCGCGACTGCTTGTGCACAGAGCTGAGAGACAAGCGGACAAGACGACGGTGAGTTAAGCAATGTTTATGTTAGCATAGATGCAGAGGCGTTACGAATTCGGCACTGAGGCCGACAGCTTAGAGACTCGAAGAGCCGAGCTCTCTTCTCTGACACATAGGTCTAGTGCTGGCGACGCGCCGCAGGGCTGTTTTTAAGGCACCGGGTGGATCCTTTGAGTAACCAAATGGCCACCAGAAGCGCCGCTGGCCATGAGGTCAGAATCCTTCAATGGGGCTCGCTGCTGGGCCGCGTCATTCTCATCAAATCCGGAGCCGCTGCGCGTGGTTGCAGCTAAGGGACGAGTGACGTCGCGACGCATTGCGTGAGACTCGCCAGACTCGAAGGCACCGATTGCTGCGACGGGCTCGTGGACTGAGGGAGCTCGCGGTGCGTTGAGCGACAGACCGGCGCCGCCGCGTGATGACGCCGTTGAGTTGTTCGCGTCAGGCGGGCTCGCGTGCTGGCCTTGACACAGATTGCCTTTTTCAGAGGCATGGACGTTCGGTGTGGACTAGCAGGCGTAACAGTACCCCCACCACCAGACAATGCGCCGGAAAGACGAGCTGCTTCCACGTGGCTCGGATGTCAGGCGCGCTCGTTCACCAGGTCCCTCCAGGCTCGCCTCCAGGGCCATGGGGAGGATGCAGCTCCAGACTCCGTTCCGTGAACACATCCCATTCTGGAGGACGGATCCCAGCTCCACTGGCTTGTCGCCCCAACTTGCCCGCCAGCTTCGCTCGTCTCTTCTGACGATTTTTGTTTTTTGGTCTCAGCACTTGTCGATGGTTCTGCAACTTGTCAAGAAGGGTTCGACAACAGACAACACACGACACAAGCAAGTGCCCTCGGTCACCAGACAGAACACCAGACAAAGTATAGTACAACATATACCTAGCGACGTGTCTATCAGAATTTTGTTCCCCCTACATCAAGAGGCACATGTGGGACGCAAGACTCTTAAAATGAGAACTCAATTTTTTACACGTACAACAACGTAACGAAATAGAATACAACATAAAGTTTACCCCTTGAGATCACTGTGGACGAGAGCGCTCAGCTAAGGCCATGATGAGGACAAAATTTTGCCCCGAATCGCCAGCGAGAAACCGAAAGGCGGAGAAGGTACTAACTAAACGCACGGCTCAATGCGTCTGCATTAGCGTTTCGTTTTCCTTTTTTGAAGCGAACGTCAAAGTTGTGCTGTTGGAGTATCATGCTCCACCTCAGTAACCGGCCGCATTTAGGCGACATATTATTTAACCAGGTTGGAGGACAGTGGTCCGTTTCGACCACAAACGTCGAACCGGAGACATAACAGGCTAGCTTTTGAACGGTCCCCACGAGGCAAGTGCATTCCTTTTCAGAGGTACTGTATGCCTGTTCCCTGCTGCTGAGTTTTCGACTTAAATACATAACTGGCCTTTCGTTACCAGCACTGTCTTCCTGACACAATATAGCTCCCATTCCGCGATCACTCGCGTCGCATTGAATCACAAATCTCTTAGAGAAATCGGGCGCCATGAGAACAGGGTTTTCGCTTAGGGCCAGTTTCAGCTGGCAAAACGCATTCTCCTTTTTTGAGTCCCATACTACTTTAACCGCCTCGGACTTTCGAAGGGTGTCAGTTAGATGGCTGGCTATGCTAGGGTAGTTTTGCACGTAATGCTGATAGTATCCAGCTAGGCCCAATTAGAATGCCCTTATCTCAGATTTTGTGGTTGGTCGTGGATAGTTCACGACCGCGGCTGCCTTAATTTCTAAAGGTCTACGCCGGCCACGCCCCACAACGTCTCCCGGGGTAAGGCACCTCGCTGCACCTTAGGTGACATTTAACAGGTTTCACGGAAGACCAGCTTCTTTCAACCTGTTCAGCACGACTCCTAAATGCTCGACGTGTTCTTGCCAGCTGTTTGAAAAGATGGCGACATCGTCAAGATACGCAGAGCAAACTCAGAGAGGCCGTTAAGAGCGCGGTCCATTAAGCCTGAAAAACAAAGGGGCGCATTTTTCAATCCAAAACTCAGCTTAAGTGGACGATACGTCCCAAATGGAGAAACGAATGCGGTATAGCGGCTAGCACGCTCCGTAAGGGGGACTTGCCAATACCCTCGCACGAGGTCTATCTAACGTGGAAATATAGCTGGACTGTGACACAGTTTTTACTCTCTCCTCTAGGTTTGGTATCGGGTAAGTTTTGTCTCGAGTTATGGCGTTAAGACGCCGATAATCGATGCATGGCCTCGGATCTTTTCCTGGCACTTGAACCAATATTAGAGGGGATGTATAGTCACTCTCGCCTGGTACTATGACTCCCAACTCCAGCATTTTATCAATCTCCTCTTTCATGATCTGCTTTTGCACAGGGGAACAACGATACGGCTTGCTACGGATTGGCTCCTCACAAGTTAGCTCGATATCGTGTTCAATCACCGTCGTGTTTTCGGGACGGTTCGAAAACACGTCTTCATACTCGGAAACAGTCCTTCTTAGGTCCTCCTTCTGGACTTCACTTAACCTAGGCTCTAGGTTCAACTGCTCCAAGATTACCTCCGATCCCCTTTCGATTACATAACTATATAAAGAACTCAAAATTTCTGCTCCCTGTTCCTCTGAAGCATTCAACAGCAGATTTATGACCGCTTGGCGTTGAGCGTATGGTTTCATCAAGTTACTGTGGTACATTTTGTTCGGCCGCCTTCCTAATTTCACTTCATAATTGGTACCAGAAAGCTTCGATATTACTTCGGCGGGCCCTTCCCAATGAACCTCAAGCTTGTTCTTTTTGGACGGCCGCCGCAGCATTACCTGACTACCTACTTCAAAAGCGCGCTTCTTCACCGATTTGTCGTAGTTTTCCTTTGACAACACTTGTGCAGCCTTCATGTGGCTTCCCACAAGATCTTTCGTTTTTCCAAGCCTCTGAAGGAGGTCTAGAACATACGAAACTACATTAGCGTCCTCACCGAATCCCTCCCAGGACTCGCGTAGCATTCGCAATGGTGTTCTCAAACCCTTGCCATACACAAGCTCTGCAGGGCTAAAACCAGTGCTCTCATGAGGAGCTGATTTCAAAGCGAACATAGCGGGAGGAATACACGCGTCCCAATCGCATTTGTGCTCGTAGCAAAGAGCTCTCAGTATACGTTTCAGAACGGAATGCATACGCTCTACCGGATTAGATTGCGGGTGATGGATCGAGCTGTGCACTACTTTTATTCCACATTTATCCAAAAAGGTAGAGGTAAGGCAGCTGGTGAAGACACTACCATTGTCGCATTGGACTTCAGAAGGAAATCCGACGCGTGCGAACATAGATAGCAGTGCATCCACGACATGAGGCGAATCGGGCTCCTTAAGGGGTATCGTTTCCGGAAATTTTGTGGCTACACAGAGGGCCGTCAAAATGTACCGACAACCTTGCCTTGACTTTGGCAATGGCCCGACGATATCAATTACTAGGCGCCGAAAAGGTTTTGTGATAATTGGCACAAGCTTCATGGGTGCCTTCCACTTGTCCGTGGATTTCCCCGCTCTCTGACAAGTGTCGCATGAGCTTACAAAGTCTTCGATATCCTTCCAGCATTTCGGCAAATAAAACTCAAGAGAAACTCTAGCCTTGGTATTTTTTATGCCAAGATGCCCTGCCCACGCGTTTTTATGCGCCAGTTCCAATAGTTGGCGACGATGCTTTTGTGGCACCTAGAGTTGCTCATACTTGCGACCTTGTGCATTTGTGTAGCTCCAATACAGGAGCCCTGCTTTCTCAAAAAAGGAAACATTCTTTTTCTTTTTTCCCAAGTTTACGCTTTCCATTAGTGCTTTATTCAAGAGGTCCTCACGCCGCTCTCCAATGAGCGCTTCTCGATCAACCCTCGACAGCTTCTTCCAACTTTCAACTACAGGCGAGAGCGTTGCACCCTTCTCGCTCTGACTCAATGGCGCCATGTCGTCTCCTCCGCCTATGGAGACCGCGCCAATCGCTTCGGCGACGGGCCGCTCGAGTGACTGATCAAATGACTGACACGGAGGATTTCCGGTCTGAGGTTCCGTCAACTCGCTGCCAAGGTCGCACAGACCAGAAGCTTTTTCACTTGGTGCATCGCGAGATACAACAAGATCAAGTTCCTGCGAAAGTTTCCGCGCCTGCGATCGCGTGAGGGCCATGTACGCTAAGTTGGAGAAGAACAATTTACCCTGCTCTTTGAGAAGCTGCTCTGAGTTATTAGAAAATAGATAAGGAAAACGATCGAATAACGGGGCAGACACAGCCGCTTCGGTGCGAAGCTTACCGAACGGGCCTTGAATGACAACCGTAGCGATTGGTAAGCAAGCACTCTGCTCCTCGGCGACTTGTCTGATCCGCACGCATTCTCCTGTAAAGTCATCCGGAGACATTAACGAAGGATGGACAACATCCATGGTTGCCGCTGAGTCACGAAGTGCTCGACACGTTTTCCCATTCACACTAATTTCTTGGAGATACGGCTCCGACAACCGCATGTTCTTTTCCGATTCTCGGATTGTTGCGAAAGCAAACTGTTGCTTACAGTTTATCGCGATGTGCCCTTACTTTTTGCAGTTGTAGCAGATTAGCGGCTTCCGTGATTCAAACGCCTGTGCGGTATCAGTGCGTTGTTTAGGAACCGCACTCGATTTCCCCGCTTCCATTTGCCCTTCTTCTACAGTGTCCTTCGTAAGAGACGGTCCTTCTTGAAATTACGGTGCCGAGCGGGTTTCCGTTGATCAGGCTTCTTTGAAAAGCCCTCTTTACTTTCATCCTTTTCAACGCGCACTACACTGCTATGCAACTTTCGGCGAGTATAATACTCCTCAGCTAACTCTGCTGCCTTGTTTAGCTGTACTTCACCAAGTTTGTCCTGCAGCCAAGGCTTGACATCCTCCTCGATGCAGTGGTAGAATGGCTCCAATGCAATGCATTCCACCACTTTATCGCGATCGTCATAAACACTTTCGCCCATGAGCCATTCAATCAAATCGGCTTTCAGACGAAACGCGAAGTCAACGTGTGACTCATTCCGCTTTTTAACAAACCGGAACCTTTGCCAGAAAGCCTCGGGTGACAACTTATAACGTCTCTAGAGCACTTACTTAACCTAGTCATAGCTCTCAAACGCTTCCCTCGACAAGCATGTTATCGCGTCGGGCACTTGCTCAAAAGCATTTCGCTCACAGACGTGTTCAAACTTGACGAGATACTTCGCCATAACCTGGCCTACTACGAACGATGGCATTTGGTCCCGAATTTTATAACTGCTGACCTGAACTGCCGGAGGAGCTACGCTAGGCGCCTGCGAACACTGTAGGATTGCCAATTTTATTCGTTTCAACTCGAGGCGCTCCTGTCTCTCGGTCTCCTCACGCTGGCGACGTTCGCGCGCCTTTCAGCTTCTTCACGTTCGCGAACTTCTACTTCTCGCCTTTCAGACTCCTCGCGGCGTGCTTTGATATTCGCCCAGGCCTCATCGACTTCCTCAGCCGACACTTCTTCATCCTTCATAATCTCAAGGAACGCTTGCTTTCGTTTCGCACGGCCCAAAGTAAAGCCGAGTTCCTCACAAATTTCGATGAGTTCCTTCACATTAAGGTTCTCCATCGTTCACACTAGCCTCTTGCTGTTTGGCCCTGTTAAGAATAGTATTTGCCGTACCCACTATGAGTCTACTAGCAAGACGCGCAAGCGATTTTTAACACTGCCGTATTTACACCCTCCGCATTAACTTTGGTTTCAAAGTAATCTGATTTGGCTTGAAACGATCAAAGCTCACTCACCAGTGCTTCACACAGACCTTCTCTAAACTACTATAACCTGAGCTAGAGTAGTCTGCTGAACTGAGGGGAAAACATCCGGCACTCACCGCATCGATGTCGCTGACGCCGGCCGATCCCGCAGCTGCCAACCACTGTTACGAAAAACGAGCGACGCCAACAGGGACCCGAAGGCGCCACTGCTCCGATCTCCGCCGGTAAGGTCACCAGCCGTTTGGTAGCGTAGGTTTTTCAGCTCGCGACTGCTTCTGCGCAGACCTGGTAGACGAGCGGACGAGACGACGGTGAGTTAAGCAAGGTTTATGTACAGCATAGATACAGAGGCGTTACAAATTTGGCACTGAGGCCGACAGCTTAGAGACTCGAAGAGCCGAGCTCTCGTCTTTGACACATAGGTCTACTGCTGGCGACGCGCCGCAGGGCTGTTTTTAAGGCACCGAGTGGATCCTTTGAGTAACCAAATGTACAACCAGAAGTGCCGCTGGCCGTGAGGTCAGAATCCTTCAAAGGAGCTCGCTGCTGGACCACGTCATTCTCATCAAATCCGGAGCCGCTGCGCGTGGTTGCAGCCAAGGGACGAGTGACGTCGCCACGCATTGCGTGAGACTCGCCAGACTCGAAGGCACCGATTGCTGCGACGGGCTCGTGGGCTGAGGGGGCTCGCTGTGCGTTGCGCGACAGACCGGTGCTGCCACGTGATGACGCCGTTGAGTTGTTCGCGTCAGGCGGGCTCGCGTGCTAGCCTTGACACGGATTGCCTTTTTCAGAGGCATGGACGTTCGGTGTGGACTAGCAGGCGTAACAATATGCAGCGCAATGAAGTTCCGTGACTGCTGGTTGTCCACTCCGGAAACCTGCATGAATGTGCACACTGAGTTGTAAGCAACAAGAAAAAAAAAACCGGCTGGCGCGTGACTTGTCTCCGAGTTCGATGTGTACATTTGAACACACTGCCGCTATCTGCTTTTCAACTGTCCTGACAATATTCGGGCTTTGGTGACCATATCCAGGCTATTGCGCATGAAAAATCTTAGGCCAGTAATTTCAGATAATTAAGGGAATTTCGTAATTATGCGGGACAGTATGTTCCCACATAAAAGTTAACAGCCACCACACACACAAAGAATTTTAGGATGGTAGCATTTAAAACATTTGGGGCAAAGTGCTGTCGACCTTTTGTTAAAACGTAACTTAAACCTTGAGAGAATAGCTTCTAATGTAAACAAGGCAAAATCACTTACTTTAGAATTGTTCTTTTTTCAGCGAGAACACACGAGAACGAGATTCATTTTCGAGCATTTGTTTCACAAAAAAGGCACCTCATTTCGCTGTATCTAATTATTTGTGGAACTGCTTAACCTCTTTGATTGTTGAGACCCCTTTCGAATGCTTTATTTCCAGGCGCTAGTTCAGTTCCTTTCCTAAGACAACCCTGCCGGCGGTAACGTTTTTAAATTGATATGGAAGATCTTTTTGCTTTTTGCCTCATGAGAACTTGTTGAGATGACTGACTGTATATTAACGAACAATGGCACGAGACGCTTTTCACCGATAAATGTGGCGTTGTGAAGGGGGCTTTTTTTAAGAAATTCTTTCTACATATTTAAAGTCGACGCTGGTAAATTGTAAGGAGGGCATTTATGGTATAAATCAGAATGATAAGTTCTGAGGCGGCTCCGTTTCCTAATGATTTATACCTTAGCAAGATAGACAAACTTTTGGAAGGCACCTTAGGCAATTTTATTAAGGTATTTCGTTATGAGGACGATTACTTGATTTTCATTGCGATAGCAATTATAAGGACACTCTCAGCTGGCTTTCGCCACCGGCGTCGGCGTCGATGTCATGCACCATATCGGTATACGTACCTATATATATATGAAAACGCAACAAAAAAATCTAGAAAAAAATACTTCGGCGCGCGGAATCAAACGTGGCACCTCCACGTCGTTAATGCGAGACGTTAACCACTGAGCCACCGACAGGTACCTACTTGAACATTCAAAGGGCAAGCTATTTATATCTACCACTTGCCGCTGTTGGTGGGCATCTCGGGGGGAAAGGACTATCGTGTTTTCAGCATTATCAGCAAGATGGCGCAATGAGCACGTGGCGGCTCGAGTTACTGTATATGCTACCTTTAGGTAGCAGAGTTGCGCCACTGCTTTCCGAGCACAGCTAGCTCCGCCTAGAGGAGTTCAGCGCCCCTGTTCGCCAAGCGCCATCACGTGGTCATAGGTGGTTCATTTGCACTGCGGAGAAGCTAACGCTACGCAGATTCCGGGCAGATCAAGTGGGGTTGCCAACGGCTGTTGTCATTCTCACCGCGCTTCTTCGGTAATGTAGCCATGCTGCCTGTTGGTCACGAGAAATGCAGCAGCAAATGCATTCTGTGTTGAATTGTACTACGTAGAGCTCTTGCGATTAGATGCGGGTGCAGCGGGTGTTGCTCTAGAAACATTAGTGTTCCATCGGAAGGAATAAGCGCTTGACCATTGTCGTCGGCAGGATTTTTACTTGGGGGTGCAAACCATTGTTGCATTGCGGCTCAGGGAGAGCGAGAGCACTGGTCTAGCTTGGTGAAGGCAAGTGCTGTTGTGGCTTGAGGGGGGCTTTCCACTTCTCTGGGGGCGCCCATGCGCTCGGCTTTTTTTTTAACCTGTCCACGGCACTGCAAACCTTGCTCTATTTGTATTAACCACAGATGCAGTTGTGAATACGTTATACAGGAAGAGTTGGGCAGCGTGTGTCAGCTGCATACGTCCAAATTGGTCTCGTAGTTAAAACGCTAAAAATAAAGAAAGAACTTCAGCTAGAACTATTTGAATCAGCAAGGTGTTGCTGCTAGTGCGTGAATAGAATGCAGCTTTGAAACCTTAAGCGAAAAGATTGTTGAACAGGACAGGGTTGTTGAACGACGATTCACATGAATTGTCGTGAGTCGCGATTGTAATACGAGCGTAATATGAGATGCGCGCTTAACGCGGGCGTCGTACGGCCACTCTCGATTGCTATCCAGCTCTATTCAATTGAAGACTACACAGCTTTAGCTGGTTAACTCACAGAGTTAACGAATGAGCCCAACGCGATAAAAATATTCCATCCCTGGCTCGATAGCGATCAAGACTGAAAAATAATTTTATATATGTAAATAGGAAAAACAGTGCAAAAGAAGCCGAAGCTAATGTGTGGCCTACTAATTGATTGATATGTAGGGTTTAACGTCCCAAAACCGCTATATGATTATGAGAGACGCCGTAGTGGAGGGCTCCGGAAATTTCGACCACCTGGGGTTCTTTAACGTGCACCCAAATCTGAGCACACGGGCCTACAACATTTCCGCCTCCATCGGAAATGCAGCCGCCGCATCCGGGACTCGAACCCGCGCCCTGCGGGTCAGCAGCCGAGTACCTTAGCCACTAGACCACCGCGGCGGGGGTGTGGCCTACTAAAAACATACCTATATGTACCACTGGTTAAATGAGCTGACGCAAGTATTTCATTATTGCTTACCAAAAAGGCAAACATAAAATCAAGGCTTCGAGGCGTGACCAGAGCAACTGAGTTTGTCTCGTTGCTCTGGTCTCGTTGCTCTTTTTCTTTCATAAAAAATGTAAAGAAAAAGCAAAAAAATTGGTTCCAAATCTGCATGTTACACCGCAAATGTCGTCGAGAGACAATAGTCTTGCGTCTGCAGAGACTCAACAAAACGTCTATTTGAAGTTTTGCGCAAGAAAATCAGTGAATGGTATTCTGGAGGCGCTGCGTTAGAGTGCTTTGAGCGTGTTGCGGAGGCGAACGAACGCATCGAGGCACGTTAGACACAAGCGCCATCTGGCGCTTGTGTTTAACGAAAATGAAGGTGCGCAGCCCGCGGAGAAAGATGCGCGCCAGTCTCGGAGGTGATAAGGTGTAGAACGCAAAGCGACGGGCAGGTGCCACCACTGTGACGTCATAGCAAAGCGTTGGAAACGCCTTTCTGAGCATGGCATATCACTGTCAGCGTAGAGCGATAAACGCTAACTTCTTTGAGTTATTAGTGTGTGCCTCTTATAGTATAAAGGCAGACATACAAAACATCGAAGCGTTGTTGTGGCACCTCAGATATGCGCAATAATTGCATTTTAATTGACAATCGCACAGCTATGAACGCTAAACCTTGAGCAATATTGGTGGGCGCTGCGGATGGGGTTGACCGTTTAGTGCCGTTTGAGGTATCATTAGGGCGGACAAACAGACAGACAGACAGACAGACCTAAATTTTTCCGTTGAAGGTCCCCAAGAAAGACAATCGTCTTTAATAAAGCAACGCTATAAGCGCGAGCGCTGTTCCGGCGTGGGTGGGAAGTGGCTTTCCCGCAAGACATTTGAACCCAAGATGGCGTACTTTGGCGCAACTCTGCTACCTAAAGGTAGCATATGCAGTAACTCTAGTGGCGGCTAATAGACTAGTGGCGGCTCTCATCTCGCGCGTTCTTCAGCCCGCGGAGAGGAGAGAGTAGGCGATCTCTCGCGCGCCCTCATCTCCCTGTGAGGAGGATAATACGTCTTGGCTGGCACTCGGCTTGCACTGGAACGATTTTGTTGTAGTTACGGGGCGAACAAACGTCCCTGAAATCGTTGCACAGCCTCTGTTTACGAAAAGGGCGCGCTTTTCAGACACAGCGAAGTAACAACCGAACGCTTATTCGTGTTCATCTGTACCTGTGAGTACGTTTCGTGCGTCATTTGTGCACGAGAAACGTGGGGCACGTTTCGATCTGCTTTCCATTCTGCGCGTGACCTTCCCATTTGTTGCTATTGTGTTTATTTTTGTAGTGGTGAGGACTTGGAAATCATAGTAACTTCTGTGACTGACCGAAAAATTTGAATTAAATGGAGGAGAGCTGGACATTACTGAGGAAGTGCCTCGGAAAACTTCTAGGCGTTTCCCTAATGTTTTAGGAGAACCACGTTTGCCGGCAGCATTCTCCAAGATCCCCAAAACTGCTGTTAAACTTCTTTTCGAAGCACACTAAGGTTGTCAAAAAACGGTATAGCCATGGCTTGCCTCAAGTCGGCCCTCATGAAGTCGTGTTAGCAGAAAATGAGTGATAGCTTCAGCGCACAGGTTACGCACAGGTTATCTACTTGATGCAGTGATCACTGTCGCTGAGCGTTTAAAAAAAGTCCATTATGTCAAGTCCGAGCATGGTTGAGAAAGCGATAGGAGGAAACGTATCGTAGGTATAGTGCACAGTCATTGCGCATCTCACAGGCTTTAAAGAAGTATATATGGATTAGATACGGCGTTAAGGTTGTTTTCATGGCTGCCAATACGCTAGGTAAAATTTGTCCCGTATATAGTGCAGGTAAAGAATGAACGAGTAAAAGACAAGAAGCGGACCAATATTTTTTTTCTTAAAACACACCAACAAATTCACTGACTGCAGTACAAGTGCAGTTTATAAGGTCCCTTTCAGCTTTTACGTTGTATAGACGAGAGGCTGAATTGATCAGATATTTTGCAACATGGGAAATCGCTTTTGGAACATTTGAAATCGTTGTCCGCATATTCAGTTGTTATAGTATATAGGGGTTTGTGTTGTCCTGACTTCCTTTTTGTACCCGTGCTTGCGCGCCCCGTCTTTTTAGAATGGATACTTATCAATCAGCTCTACTCTCTGTTATTTTATGCACTCGAGTAGACTCGGTAATGTATAGTAATCTTCGTGTCTTGAGGACCACCCAGTTTTTCGTCGCCCTAAATCACAACATTGATGCGCGATGTTAGAGTGTGGTTCGTTAAAGGAGAAACAAAAGAACGTCATTTTCTGCCTCTCGTGGTGAAAACGTCGCTCAGCGCCTTTTCGGATAAGGAAGGGGAGTAAAAATGAAAGAAGGGTGTAGATAGTACCATTGTAAAAAAAGGTATCGTGCCGCTGATTCGAGGAGGATTCCCAGGACTGGTGTCTTACCCCCGTATTCACAAACGCTCCTTCACTCAAAGGCTCTCCTCGACTTGAAAAAGTCGATGGGAGCACACTCTCTTGGCAGACCAAGTGACTGCTTTCGGCAATATTCTGCAGCGATTCTTGAGAAGCGCAGCGTCAATTTCAGTTGAGCAGTGGTGCAGTGCTCAACTCAGTCAAGTGAAGGATCAAAATTCAGGTCGAGGAGCGTTTCTGAACACGGGGGTTACCCCCATATTCACAAATGCTCCTCGACTCGACTTTCACCCTTCATTTGACAGAGTTGAGCACTGCGCCACAGCTTGGCTCAAAACGACCCTGCGCTACTCAAGAAATGCTCAGAATATAACCAACCACTATACATAGCCTTCATAGATTACGAGAAGGCGTTTGATTCAGTAGAAATATCAGCCGTCATGCGGACACTGCGGAATCAGGGCGTCGATGAAGTATATATAAACATTCTGGAAGAAATCTACAGGGGATCAACTGCTACCATAGTGCTTCATAAAGAAAGCAACAGAATACCAATCAAGAAGGGCGTAAGGCAGGGGGACACAATCTCTTTAATGTTATTTACCACATGTTTACAGGAGGTTTTCAGAAGCCTAGAATGAGAACAGTTAGGAATAAGAGTTAATGGAGAATACCTTAGTAACCTGCGCTTCGCCGATGACATTGCGTCGATGAAGTATATATAAACATTCTGGAAGAAATCTACAGGGGATCAACTGCTACCATAGTGCTTCATAAAGGAAGCAACAGAATACCAATCAAGAAGGGTGTAAGGCAGGGGGACACAATCTCCCCAATGCTATTTACCGCATGCTTACAGGAGGTTTTCAGAAGCCTAGAATGAGAACAGTTAGGAATGAGAGTTAATGGAGAATACCTTAGTAACCTGCGCTTCGCCGATGACATTGCGTCGATGAAGTATAAAGAAACATTCTGGAAGAAATCTACAGGGGATCAACTGCTACCATAGTGCTTCATAAAGAAAGCAACAGAATACCAATCAAGAAGGGTGTAAGGCAGGGGGACACAATCTCCCCAATGCTATTTACCGCATGCTTACAGGAGGTTTTCAGAAGCCTAGAATGAGAACAGTTAGGAATAAGAGCTAATGGAGAATACCTTAGTAACCTGCGCTTCGCCGATGACATTGCATTGCTGAGTAACCCAGGGGACGAATTGCAACTCTTGATTACGGAGTTAGACAAAGAGAGCAGAAAGGTGGGTCTTAAAATTAATCTGCAGAAAACGAAAGTAATATACAACAATCTCGGAAAAGAGCAGCGCTTCGAGATAGGTAATAGTGCACTTCAAGTTGTAAAAGACTATGTCTGCTTAGGGCAGGTAATAACCGCGGAGCCGAACCACGAGATTGAAGTAACTAGATGAATAAGAATGGGGTGGAGCACATTTGACAAGCACTCTCAAATTATGACAGGTAGATTGCCACTATCCCTCAAGAGGAAGGTATATAACAGCTGTATCTTGCTGGTAGTTAGCAACGGAGCAGAAACCGGGAGACTTACTAAGAGGGTTCAGCTTAAATTGAGGACGACGCAGCGAGCAATGGAAAGAAAAATGGTAGGTATAACCTTAAGAGACAAGAAGAGAGCAGTGTGGATTAGGGAACAAACGGGTGTTAAGGATATCGTAGTTGAAATCAAGAAGAGAAAATGGACATGGGCCGGGCATGTAGCACGTAGACAGGATAACCGCTGATCATTAAGGGTAACTAACTGGATTCCCAGAGAAGGCAAGCGAGTTAGGGGGAGACAGAAGGTCAGGTGGGCAGATGAGATTAAGAAGTTTTCGGGTATGAATCGGCAGCAGCAAGCACAGGACCGGGTCAACTGGCGGAACATGGGAGAGGCTTTTGTCCTGCAGTGGACGTAGTCAGGCAGATAATATATATATATATATATATATATATATATATATATATATATATATATATATATATATATATATATATATTATATACTTTCTTAGTACGCAGGGAACGTTTCAGAAGGAAGAAAGAGCAGAGAGATAGGACAGAGCGCACACTTACAACCAATTTTATTGCACAGATGGCGGGAATATATATATACAGTCAAGAGGGCGAAGAGATCACACACAAAAGAAAGGACAAATGATGGCGCACGCTCCAGACCACCTTATTCCAATCTTGAAGTGACAACTTAACTGAAGAGATACTTTTATTCATTATCCAACAGATTGACGGACGGCGCACTTAAACACACTCAGTTCCTGCTTTGCAGATAAAAAAAGCTTCATATAATTCACGTGCACTCTTGACCTTATATTTTCCCATTACTTGGCATTCATCAAACTTCGCGGTGGATGGAGGCGTAAATGTTGTAGGCCCGTGCGCCCAGATTTCGGTGCACGTTAAAGAACCCCAGGTGGTCGAAATTTCCGGTGCCCTCCACTACGCGTCGTCTCTCATAATGGTATGGTGGTTTTGGGACGTTAAGCCCTACATATCAATCAATCATATCAAAATTTTGGGGTGCACCCACAGTTGAAACAGTGACTTGCTGAGTGGCTGCCCACTGATCTGCGTATCAGGTTTGCATGCTCCCTAAGGCAATCGTTCAGAGAGCGCCCCGTTCGACCGATGTAGTATCAACCACATGTTAAGTAAATCAGATACACAACGCCTCTACTACACTCTAAAAACAGCACCCGACACTTAAAGATCCTTTGTAGTTAACTCTTTTACAAAAAAGAGCTCAGCTTGTTTTTTGCCGTGAAGACAACCCTTTACCCCAGTTTTTTCGATGATTCTTTTTAAGCAGTGCAAATCTTCGTGCACATAAGAAATGGCAGACACTTTTGGTTTTGGCTCGCGCTGAGATGCGTGCCGTGCATTCTTGTCCCGCTTTAATGCATGCAGCAGTGATTCTTGTATGCCCGAGAGCAGGTGATCAGGATAGCCTGCCTTCTTAAGTCTTAACTTAGTTGCCAAAACTGCAAAACTGCTCTGAACCTAGTGATGACAAGACCTAGAAAATGATCCCATCATACATGCATTTTTACCATTTTTTTTCCCGAAACATGACTAATCTTCAGCTTATCGGTCGACGACGGAGTTTCCTGACAATAACAGACTTTGATTTTTAGACCTAGAGCTTCTGTTTCTGCCAAAACACGTGTGCTGGCAATACGCTCCTCGCCCTAAGAAAGCCCTTTTACCCTTTAGTTCTGCACACTCCAAGCTTGCTAAGCGAGGAATTGTCAAAGCAATGAAGGCATCATTGTCAAGGTCTTATCATCACCAGGTTCAGAGCAGTTTTTACAACCAATCAACAGACTTAAGAAAGCAGGCTATTCCGATCACCTGCTCTCGTGCATAGCAGAATCACTTCTGAATCCATTGAAGCAGGACAAGAATGTACGGCACGCATCTCAGGACGAGCTAAAGTCGAAAGTGTCTGTCATTCCTTATGTGCACAAAGTTTCACACTGGTTAAAAAGAATCATTGAAAAAACTGGGGTTAAGGTTGTCTTCACGGCAAAAAACAAGCTGAGCTCTTTTTCTTGTAAAAGAGTTAACTACGAAGAATCTTTAAGTGTCGGGTGCAATACGAAGCACGCAAAGATGTTTGTAGAATGTATTATAGGCCCTGTGTATCTGATTTATTTGCTATGTGCTCAATACTACATCGGTCAGACGGGGCGCTGTCTGAATGATCGCCTTAGGGAGCAAGCAAATCTGATGCACGAATCAGTGGGCAGCCACTTGGCAAGACACTGTGCGGATTGTGGGTGCACCCTGAAGTTTAATGAATGCCAAGTAATTGCAAGATTTACAGGCGAGAGGACACGTGAAATATATGAAGCTTTTTTTTTATCCGCAAAGCAGGAGCTGACTGTGTATGTGCGCCATCCGTCAATCTGTTGGATAATGAATACAAGTATCTTTTCAGTTAAGTTGTCATTTCAAGGTGGCCTGGAGCATGCACCATCGTTTGTCCTTTCTTTTGTGTGTGATCTCTTCGCCCTCTTGACTGTATATATATTCCCGCCATCTGTGCAATAATATTGGTTGTAAATGTGTGCTCTGTCCTATCTCTCTGCTCTTTCTTCCTTCTGAAACGTTCCCTGCGCACCAAGGAAGTATATTTCTTTAAAAAAAAACTTGGCGTCAAATCACAGTAGTAAATTCCTTCGCGGCGTTTAACAGAAATCTCTACAAATATGTACGAATAAGTCTTGGTGATTGTATGTCGAACGCACAGTATCGAAATGTCCACGAGTGCGTTGTGCGAAATAGGGTAACAAGAAAATAGAAAGCCCCGACACGGTGGTCTAGTGGCTAAGGTACTCGGCTGCTCACACTCAGGTCGCGGGATCGAATCCCGGCTGCGGCGGCTGCATTTCCGATGGAGGCGGAAATATTGTAGCCCAGTGTGCTCAGATTTGGGTGCACGTTAAAGAACCCCAGGTGGTCGAAATTTCCGGAGCCCTTCACTACGGCGTCTCTCATAGTCAAATAGTCGTTTTGGGACGTTAAAATCGCATATATCAATATCAAGAAAATAGAAAGACACCAACAGTGCAAATCGTAGAAAATTTATTAGAAGAGCTCATAAAGAATGGTAATGAACAGCACTTATAAACTCTGTTAATAATGACTGCTAGGTGAAGGTGGATGGATGATGCGGCTACTCATCAGTGAATGACAAGGGTATAAAGATCAGGAGGTAGCTCTGTATCACGCTATACATCAGTAACGTTGCTTGCTGGGCGAGTAGGTTAATTGTAGGCGAAAGAGGAAACCAGCGATAAGATAACAAAGACGTTGAAGGAGACCTGCCTGGCTGTTCTTCATTGCCTTCGTTTTCGAATCATTGGCTTCCTCTTTAGTTTACGCTGTACATCATTCGTGGCCAGCTGCCATGCTCAGCACAACATGACAGCTATCGGGCCCGCTTGACGCACACTAGTAAGCAGTCTTTTCACAGAGGAGAATAGCACTGTTCGGCGTACTGTGAAGCAAACAGCGGCACACAGCTCTTGAAGGCATACAAATTTCATGATGCGTTTATGTTGCAGTCAAATCTGTGGTCACTGAGTGCGCGATAATCAGCGTCGAGCAGCACATGCGAATGTGTGGAGTGCGTTCATGTATTCCGATGGCGGTCTTTGATATCACGTGACCGACGCAGGGCGGTGGGTGCGCAGTTCTAAAGCTGCACACATTCGTATGGCCGTGTAAGGGGTACGTTACGGAAAAGACTATACGTTGCATGTTTTTACTTTCACGAAGAAACGGTGAAGGAAGTTGAACTAAATAGTACGTGTTTTAAAGAGCTTTTCATTATTAAACTTTTCGGACCTTATCCGCGCAAGCAAGACGTTTAACAGCAACAACATAAGAAAAGCAAATGAACTGATAATGTGAGACGTAGCACTCTTGTATTTTGCGATATATGTAGTAATATCAACTGAAATGCTAGTGTGGAAATTACATATCGCCGAAGATAATGATTACCTGTCGACTCGGCCGATTTGTAGAAACTACTCACTTATGTCCTGCACTTTCTTTGACCTGCCTGTAAGTAATCTGTCATCGCGGGGATGTTATGCTAGCTAAAATCGTCCCTTCGATTTCAGTTTCTTTTTCGTGCGACTTTTGAGGCCCACCCAAGCGAGACGTCTGTCGAACAAATTTGCTGACCGTGCTGAGGGCCTTGCCTCAACAAGAGACATCATGTGGCTCGCGGCACGAGCTCCCATTGCGTGAAGAGTGCACGGTTCTTCGTTTACGCATACGATAGCTGTCAAAGCGGCTCTGCAAGGTGGAAGCTTATTCATGCTAAAAGACTGGGCATACAATTACGGATACAAGAGAGAAGGGAAGACACCACAGGCGCCGAACGGGACATACCCAAATGCATTTTTTTTCTAACAGCCTTTAATATTCACAGCAGGTAACACAAATGTAATGAAGGTTTCTTGTTTTCACCCAGCCAATACCTTATCGTGGAAAAGGATAAAGTTATATTAGCGTAGCCTTGCATGAAACGAATTGTATGTTTCTTTTAATTAAGAGTAAACCTCGCACTTGTCGGCGATCATAGCATCTAAAGCTATAGCGCACCGAAGACTGGATGAAGGAGATGACACACAACTGCCTAAAACACGCACAGTGATGTGTACTTGTGCTCATGTGTCTTTCACGCTGTCCCGTCTTGGATACCTTTAAGCTACACGAATTTAGGCAGCGTAACAACCTTTGGGAACGCATATCTTTTGTGTGTGTGTGTGGCACGTCATGTCGGACAGCATAAAAATGAAAAGAATACCTCCGTTGACGCTTCTATTGTCCAGAAATTTTGCGCTTCTGCTATATTGTTGCGTGATAGTGTTTGTACTTTGACTTCAACTGTTGTTTGACTTTTATTATTTAAAGTTTTTTTTTAAAATTAGCTAGGGGCGGTTTCATCGCGAATTTGTTCGTTTTTTTAGAATAGTGTGACTGTTCAAAAGTCTTTATATTTCTAGTATGTGTAAGTATTGGAAATGAATTTCCGACTTTTACAGCTTGATTATGTTTGCGCATTTTGGTAAGTAAACAGATAGCCTCGCCTCTTTGCGTGTGGCGGTGTTTTCAAGCGTATGCTGGCCAACACCGCTTACAAACACTGAGGTTAAAGGGGTCGTGAAACGCTCGCTCTAAAGCGACAATGCGAAGCCACCGGCGTCCACACGCACTAACTAGGTGACGTCATCATAAGTAATTCTTCGCCTATCAAGAACGCGGAATTTTTCGGTACTTGCGTGCGTGCAACTGGGACACTAGTCAGCGTCTTTGTCATACGCAATCAGCGCTTAACTCTGACGTCATATTAAGCAGCGTCCTTGTGGGACGCGGATCACGTATGGCAGACGCCGATGAGCGCCTCTTGCGCGTGTTCGAAAGCGTCTATGCAGGTCCACTCGGGCTGATGATACAGTTAGCGCATGTGGCTGCCGATGGTGCCGCATTGTCGTTGTAAAGCGACCGTTTCCCGACCCCTTTCATACAATTCTGCTACAATAGGGTGAAAACTCCCTTCGGCAATTCACGAAATGTCGTTTCATATTTATAGAACCGGTCACTTCATTTGGAGCAGTGAATTTATTGTGTTACCTTCTGTGTTGCCAGCAGATCGAAACTAGTATACCAGCCTTTACACAGTCGGACTCGACTTTCTATATAGTAATTGTCTCGCCCACACACAAATCTGCCTCGACATATAACTGGCGTATTTTCGTGCAGTGTACTCCCCAAAGTTGTGAGAACACATGCAAAGTGTTTTGGCACATGGTAAGAACCTATAAAGAGTACATATACTGTAAAACTCTATGGTAAGTACTGTTCAGCTGCGTGCCTTCAGGCACGGAAATATATTGGAAACAGTGATGCAAGCCGCAGTGACGTACTATTAACACGCAAGTTACGTATAGAATTTTTTTTTCTCCAGTGGTGCACCCGTACTTATTTATTGGTAACAAGGTTGAGTGAAGCTGTTGAATTTTCGGTGCAAGCACTAAATCGTGTAAGAAACTGTGAAAGGAGGAATTGTGTCGACGTGATTCGTTAAGGTGCTTATTTTACTATTTACGCTACATACGAGGGAAAAGGCGCTTACCTTGCACTGCAAGTACTATGTGACTATTACGGGAAGCGGCCCTAAAATAATTATTTGGCTTTTGCATCGAAACGCAGCTAAAGCTGCTGTGGCGCCTCGATGAATGAACTGTACAGTGTAGAAACATGAATTTGACGTGCTCGTGAAGACACCGCCGCACGAGTATGATGGCCCCACACGGTGTTCAAGTTGGAATATTATACATGGCTACTAATTGGTGAACTGGCTAATTTATTATCCCTCTCATTCAGTTACCTCGCATGGAAGTACGTCTTGTCGCAAGTGTCTGCTTCAACGCTCAGGTACATCGGTCAAATACTCTGCCATTGCTTGCGTGGCTTCCTTCTCTAATGTATGCCTGGCGATAATGAACGTTCATCTTGATGTGCTCTTAAAGTAGCTTTGCGATACATAAGTATCCACTTTACGAGGACAAAAGTTGGCGTGACGGCTCGAGAAGTCGCGTCACCGTTGGCTCGTAGCCAAGCCTGTAGTCAGCTGCGAGTAACAGCGGTATCTACCACGCATAGTGTGTGTGAAAACAAGACGAAGCATCCGACGTGATGTACCCGCTCTTCCCCCCCAAAAATCATCTGCCAGACGGGAATGCCTCTGTCTGGCAGATGATATAGTTTGACCACTGCGCCTCCGTGTTATTTTTTAAAAGATAGCCCTCGGCATCGACGAAGCTGTCGACGCCACACTGCGGCTCACTTACTGAGCGAACCTTCTGATCCACGGGTCGCTCGAGTAACGCACGATAAAGTAGCGAAGTTGTCGCGTGCGCCCCTCTAGCACGGCGGTTCTTCGAACGTCCAGCTGGGTGACGAGCTGGACGGGAAGCCGGGTGATACGAGCTGAAATTCGTCTCTATCGGAGAGCTCATTTGCCGAGAGCGACGCGGACCGGAGGCTTGCCCTTGATGATGGCGCCGAGTCACCGCTGTGGCGCTGCGGCGCCGCGGCCTCGTCGTTGCCGGCGGTTGCGGATCCTTCAGCGGCGGTGGCAAGATCGTGCGGCACCGGCGGTGTCAGCGGTGTCACTCGACTTCGCGCCGTTAGAGGTCGCCAGTGGCGACGTACGGACTGCGGACTGTCAGTGCCCAGGCACCGACTCAGCAGCACTAGCGGTGAGGGCCGTGGCCTCCGCGCCAGTGGTGTAGGGCGTTCGGGCCGCCGTTCTTCTGGATGCCGCATGACTGCACAAACAAGTCACGAGAGAGCATGAATTACGGTGTGTCTGCGAGAGCTCGCGCGTATCTGGGAAATCAGCGGCGCCAGAACTCGCTGCTGTAGTAACAAGAAAATTACATGCGCATTCACACTGGACAAGGAATCGGTCGGGATAGAACTGCTGCTATCTCCAAACGACCAGGAGATCAAAGAGCGCAGTAAAAAAAAAAAAACAGTTCGTAAATAAATAAATAAAGAAAAATAAATAAAGTTGCAGATGTCCTCAATCTTTGCGATAACTTGTAACGTCGTGCATATATACTCAACACGTGTAGCTAATGTGGCACGGCCTCTCTTTTGTTGCAAACAGATTAAGCTTTGTTGTCTCATTACTTCATCAAAAACTTCAAGTGCAAAGTTTCTTTTTTTTTTCGTAGCTGCAAGGTATTTGTTCCGATGTACTACTTTCGCTAGATTTATATTTTGATTCTACACACTGCTGGAAGAGCGAGCACGCTTACATGCGGGCTACAAGGCTCACTCTAAACATTTGAATTTCTGGCCTTTTTTGATTAGTTCGTTCTAATCACACAACAAACAGGCGCACTTACTGGCAATAACTAGTGAGGACATGTGTAATATTACAACCACTAAAATACCTATACAGTAAATCACTAACCATTGGCCGCTTAATAAGTGCAACGCTTACCTTGACTGCAGAAGCTCGACATGCAATGGCGCTGCGCTTGCTCACCATTAGACAGCAACGCCACCCAGCGATTCCGCGAGGAGATGGCTACCTTATCGCGCAGCGTAACTGAGCTGTGCGCCTTGAAGTGCAAGACGAGGCTGGCGAGGGCACTCACCTGCGGGCGAGCTCTTGCAGCGCGGTGGCACCGAGCGCGGTACGCGCAGTCCCGACGCCGAAGTGGCCCTCAGGGTGAGAGCGTTCTGCGTGACGTCGTGGTAGGTGTCCACTCGCGTTTCCACGCCGTCTTCATCGCGGAAGCTCAGTGTCGTAGGCCGCCCCATGGCCTCGCTCGAGTGGCTGCTGCTGTCCGAGTCGCTGCCACTTGTAGGCCGCCGGCTCGCGCGGCCGCCAAAAACGCGTCTTGCTAGGGCCGATCCGGTTTTGGACTCCGGCCGCAGTACCTGCGCAATGTGCCACGCAAAATGAAGCTCCGTGAAGTGCAACTTACCGGCGATTGTGTTTTATCGGGCTTGTTGACACTTCTACGCACCACCCTAAAGAAAGATTCTGCAAGACAGTTTTTTTTTCGGCATAAAGATAAATTGTGGAGCGTTGCACTCTTTACAGAAGACAGAACTGCAGATATTAAGTGAACTAAGGTTACCGTCATGCGCATTCAGCTCTGCAATACAACCAGGGTTCCACTTCCGATGCTTTCATGAGCACTGCACGCACGAACACTGGCGTTCTTGCTGAGCAACTGTGTGTTCTGCAGAGACTTACGAGCGGAACAGCAGTACTTCTTTTTCTTCGGTAATATTTCCTATCCTCATTCATAATTGAGGTGTGACGCCTGCAAGGCTAGTGCTGGTGCTACTAATCACACCTACGTTGCGAGACGCCTAATCGCTGCCGCCCAGATATTAAGCGTCTGGGGCACGATACGTAGCGGTAGTGACGCGGGATGTTGTATTCCGCCAAGATATTGCCCGTTCGATGAGCTTCTTTGCAATGATAAACGTTGCGGCCAGTTTCGATGTGTCGCTCTTTCGGTGAAGCCGCACAACCTTCTAATGCCTGTTCCTCCGGATCCTTCCATCAGGATGTTATCGAAAAGTTATGTAGATTTGAAAATCACGGTTCATTGGTTTTCTAGATATTACACGACATTGTTGCAGACAGACATGTCTTATGGCCCCGGGCTAAACTGGATAATTGCCTGGTGAAGACAGTCTCACTCAGGAATCGTATGACTTCTAGCTTACGATTCCATTTTTCGCTGTCGCTTGTACCGTCGATTTTCTGACGGTGTAGCTATAGCTCAAGCTCTGTAGTGACTGTCAGCGCTAAAAGCACCCGGATATGTAACCAACCAACAAAGAGTAAATTAGTCAGAACAGGGTCTCATATACAGACACTTAATGCGCTACTCTGATATAAGGTGGTTGTGCAGCAGTACTTTTTTCCTTCTTCTTTAAGTTGATGTAATGTCGCCTTCTCGCCCGCACACGACACTGCAGCCTGAATGCACCGCTATTACCGTTGCGCTATTATCTGAGCGTAAGGATGTTTGCCTAACATTTTCATATGAAATAATACAAACTCAATGGGCCCCGCCCCTGGCTTTTGCGCTTGTCCTATGGCCTTCTCTGTCTCGTATCGCGTTATTTTCGCACTCATTTGCGTAGTCATGAATTACTAGCTTGCACAACAGTCTATTATTTTATTAATCTACCTGGTGCAGTGCTACTGTAGTCCGACAATCTCAGATGTGTCCCATGAACGCTTCGTGGTTCCCATAATTACATAGTCAAGTTTCCTGTTAGCGTTTCTTTGCTACTGTGGATACTATCAGTTGCCGAATGCACAAATGATGTCGAGTCGGCTTTTATTTCAGAGCACAATATATAGATAGGATACTCAGGCAATTGAAAAGATTTAATGATCGTTCTTCTAAAGTTATCGTTTTTCATTTCTTGGTTATAGAATAATAATTAGAAGACAAAATTAAAGCCAATGATTTACTGACACGTTTAAAGACAAAAATCTAGCGCTGGTACGTCAGTGTGATGTCAGGAAATTCATAGAAAATTTTACGGCATTGAGGCTGCATTTGTTCATTAATATTTCCCGTATCTTCCTCACTTATATCTATGGTTTTCTTTAGAATACACTGTAGTTCATGTTTACCAATAAAAATATTAAGCCTCAGAAAACACCATCAAAATTTGTGACGTCAGAGTAAGCGGGTGCTCGAACGCCAAGGTGGCATCGTCCAGGGCGTTTCATTCTTGCGTCTTTTTTGGCTGCCTAATAAATGGTAATCTAATATTTGACGGGATTTACCATCCCAAACCTCCAATAAGGTTATGAGAGATGCCGTATATTAAAGGACTCCGCAAATTTCGACGAACTAAGGTTTTTTACGCGCACATAAATCTAAGTACACGGGTTTCGACCATTTTTACCTCCATCAAAAATGAATCCAAAATGCGGCCGGCATTTGATTCCGAGACCTGCGAGTCAGCAGTAGAGAGCCATACCCCTAGACTACCGTGACGTGTAGCTTGATAGTTCCCCTCTCTCTTGTTTATATCTTTCTTACGTAGAAGAGCAATATAAATATACAACTCAAAAATGTTTTTTTAGTATCCTTTTGATTAAACGCGCAGTAAAGGTTGCTTAAATACCCGCCGCGGTGGTCTAGTGGCTGAGGTACTCGGCTGCTGACCCGCAGGTCGCGGGATCGAGTCCCGACTGCGGCGGCTGCATTTCCGATGGAGGCGGAAATGTTGTAGGCCCGTGTGCTCAGATTTGGGTGCGCGTTGAAGAACACCAGGTGGTCGAAATTTCCGGAGCCCTCCACTACGGCATCTCTCATAATCATATCGTGGTTTTGGGACGTTAAACCCCACATATCAATCAAGATTGCTTAAATAGGGGTAAAGTGCCTCAGATTGGCTGGCAGATGTTCCAATAGGTGGGCCTATTTTCGGAGTCCGCCGTGGTGGTTAAGGTGCTCGGCTGCTGATCCGATGGTTGCAGGTTCGATATCTGCCGCGGTGCTCGCATTTCGATCGAAGCAAAATGGTCAAGGACCATGAACTGTGCGATGTCAGGGCATGTTGAAGAGCACTGGATGGTAGAAATTTCCAGAGCCCTCCACCGCTGCGTCTCTGATAATCATGTCGTGCTATTAGGACGTCGAACCCGACATGTTATTTATTTTTGCAAGGTGTCTCATCATCTTTGGCGAGTCAGCTCTAAGGTATATTGACGTCAAGTGGTGTCGCCTGAGATAACGATGCGCCTTTTGACAATGGCAGGCCCACATATGAAAACGACGAGCAGCCAGCCTTTGATACTTTACACTCACCCGTTGAAACAATTTTGATTGCGCACTGTGCTCTCATTTGTCTCCTCTAATCTTGATTGATTGATATGTGGGGTTTAACGTCCATAACCATTGTGAGAGACGCCTTAGTGGAGGGCTCCGGAAATTTAGACCACCTAAGGTTCCTCAACGTGCATCTAAATCTGAGCACACGGGTCAACAGCATTTCCGCCTCCATCGGAAATGCAGCCGCCGCAGCCGGGATTTGATCCCGCGACCTGCGGGTGTCTCCTCTAATTTTAACATTGGATTCCCTTTAATTAAGTTTAATTTTACGTTACTTTGCTCTTAAGTTTATTTTGCGCATATCTTCACGGACAGCACACGACACGATGCAAAGAAAAATGCTATTTTAGAGACTTTACGTAGAATAAATTCAGTGGGTAGCCAAGGTCAGCGAAGATTAAGTTACGATTGCGAAGGTTACACAATACTAAATTAACGTGGATCACCCGTTATTTTTTTTTTTCATACGACGGCTTGAACGTACTATCAATGCCAAATGAAACCCGAGCAGCGGCAGGCCTTCGAGATGGTGTAGTCCACTTATCACTACGAACAGGCACGCATATATGCGCAGAGCTGCCGAACAGGATGCGCGCGCCTGTCCATTGTGATAACTGGGACGACACGCACTACACTATCGCAAAAACTTGCCGCTGTTCGGGTTTCATTTGGCACTGATAGTACGTCAAGCATGAAAAACATTGGGGTATAAAGCGACGATGGCTACGCTTGATACACGGCAACCCACCTGCAACACCGTCTGCACCAACTTGGGTGTCTTGGGTCGGGCAGGAGGTGTCTTGATGATTGGTTCGACATGAATTCGCCGGGCTTTGTTCTCCAGCGTCTTCTCGTTGGATGCCTTGTTCTTCATCATCTGGCTTCTGCGAGTAGATAAATAGCAGACAGCGAAGGCGTTCGCATTCGTTTTCTGCAACCAAAGCGTATAAGACCTCTTGTAGAAATGTTAGAACCATGCAGCTTTGACAAATTTGCTGAGCCAATTTCGCACACTTTGTTTCTTGTAAAAAGGCTTAGCACCCCGCCGCGGTGCTCTATGGTGGCTAAGGTACTCGGCTGCTGACCCACAGGTCGCGGGATCGAATCCCGGCTGCATTTCTGATGAAGGCGGAAATGCTGTAGGCCCATGTGCTCAGATTAGGGTGCACGTTAAAGAACCCCAGGGGGTCGAAATTTCCGGAGCCCTCCACTATACGGCGCCTTTCATATTCATATGGTGGTTTTGGGACGTTAAACCCCACATATAAATCAATCAATCAATCAATCAATCAATCAATCAATCAATCAAAGGGCTTAGCGGTGAGGGCTTATCCATCATCAATGATTGACACGTGTTATAAAAAATGAAAAAAAAACATAAAGAGTGACCCCCCCCACTTTTTTTTCAGCGCAGCAGCCGAAGTAGTACTTTTGTGTACCACTCTCAAACTTCCTCGCCTCTTTTTTAGTGCGTGTGTTCGTGTTCACAGCGGGTATAGGTGTGTCACACATTCAGCATTGTATAATGCGCACTTGCACGTGATGCGTTTTTGTCTAAATTGCTATCGGGCTATCTGCACATACATGCAAACTTTTTGAGCTATATATAGACACATATTACGTTTAACAGCAGCTGTAGAGAAACACCTCTAAATACCTCTTAAACTAGCGGCAGTAGATAGATTTTTATTTAAATGACGCTAACTGACAGTACCACGTTTAAATTCACACACAAACCAAATAAAGTGGCTGGGGGGATGGCTGCCGTGGTAGCTCAGTGGTAGAGCATCGAACGCGTCATTCGAAGGTCGCAGGTTGGGTTCCTGCTCACGGCAAGCTATCTTTTCACCCACTTTTCATTCGTCACATTTACCTTACGATTCGGTCTTATAACTCCCCCTATACTATTTTTTTGGCATTATTGCTTGTTATATCTCATTAATATTGTGTCAGCCACAGAAAAGCTAAAGCCAGCTCATAATAATACACTTCTTTCACTAATATATATATATATATATATATATATATATATATATATATATATATATATATATATAATATATATATATATATATATATATATATATAATATATATATATATATATATATATATATTATATATATATATATATATATATATATACACCACGTGGTAAAAAACACGGGAAGAAACGCCCTGATTGCCTCAAACTCACTTAGCTTTGCGGCGAAGCATGGCCTCGACGTCCGGGTAGTAGTGCAGCACGTCGTTTAGGTCATCTTTGCTGAGCACGAAAAGGTTCGAGAAGCCCACCGAGAGCACATCCGCTGTGCGTCTGTTGAAACCAGGTAGCCCGAGAAGGCTGGGAACGGGAAAGTAGGCACAACTCCTGCCAAGGGCACTCACCCCGCAGAAAGAGCACTCACTTGCGCGCAACGTTCGACTGCGCATAATTATTTCATAAAATAGAACACGACGGGTTTGCTGTGTAGGGAAATATCACTGCTAAAATATCAAGGTTGACTGCTTTACTGAAACTATTTTGGCACAGTAGTACTATTACTGGTGATGGTACTACCGTGCTAAAATTGTAACAAAAGTGTCTGGTTTTTCCTAAGGTATAGGCTGCCCATTTAACCACCAGAACAGCGACAGCAACCGACCGTAGGCTAACGTGAAAATATAGACTGTTTCATTACTCTTGCATTATTGAAGCCGGGCTACGAAAAAAGAAAGATTGATGCCTATTCCACAGAATTTCAACTATTTGATGCATCTCTCGCACTGACTTTAGGCTTTAAGCAAGAAGACACTGTGGGATATAGCAATGTTTTCCCGACTCTTTTGTGGCGCAGCACACACTGACAATACCGAACCATGCCAATTGAGCTCTGCTCTTCTCGTACCTCACTTCTCCGAACACGCTGCCTTCAGTGAGCTTTGCAAGCACAACATTGTTGTTTTCTCCTCCGATGACGTGAATGACTCCTTTATTGACGATGTACATTTCCACACCGATTTCTCCCTGCGAATAATCAGAAAGAAGTTGTTGAAATAAAGCTGTGCAAAGAAATAAATAAAAAGGACGAGAGCATATCAGCACGAGGGGGGGGGGAATCCAAGGGCACACCTTTCGGCAGATGTAATCACCAGGAAGGAAGAGAACTGACTGCAATTTTAGCACTAGATCTCGCAGCATTGACCGCTCGCAATCCTGCGAAAGTTAGAAAAAGAAAGAGACAACATATAAGGAATTTTTCGGCTAAGGGCAACAGAAATTCTTCACTGGAACAGCCGCACAAACCTGGAAAAACTGAACCTTGGCCAGTGTGTTGTAGTGGACGCTTATGGCGATGTCGGTCTTCATTTTTCTAGGGAGCGTGGCCAAGATGGAGTTCTCGTCTGCGCTCAAAAGAGAACAGGGTGAAATGTATTTAATTTATTGACTGCGTTTCACAACTTCAGTGAGAACCCAAATTCGCAAAACCAGCGTCAAAAGTGAGACAAGAACTTGCCATGAAGAATTTCACTCTGAAAGAAGCAGTGCCTTTAACACCCGACTTTTGTGGGCCAAGTCAGATGTCTCCCTCAAAGCGTCCTTGAAACGGTTTTATTAAAATTACGCAATCGCTCAGGCAAAAACATTACCAATATATTCGCAACGCAATATAAGTGAAACATCTAAGTGAAACAGTTTATGTGAAACAATATAAGGAAAAGCAATATAAGCAAAATAAGTGAAACAATTTATGGAGCTACGCTTTTACTTAGCAGGGTTTTTTTCTCCTGAACTCATTCGCCAAGCATATTGGTCTTTTGGAGGTCGTTGGTTCGCGATGGTCCACCGGCACGTGGAGGATCACGCATGACACGCTCCCTGTTTACAAGGTTGAGCTCTACGCCATCAAGCACCGTAAAATATATGGTTGGAGATAGCATCTGACACTCACAATTCCACTTTCCTATCGTATTTTGTTGCGTATTTATCAAATCAAACTAGTTACGTCAATATTGTGATAAATTTACGGAACGAAAGACGAGATTACATTAAGCTTGCGTTACATTTCAGTGCGCCCTGCAAACTCCGAAGTTCTGCAAGGTGCACTTCTTCATTACAATTTCAATTGTGGAGCCCGTGAGCACTGTTTGCCAATGTAAGTCAAGATACAGACATGAGCTTTACATATAGCGTACTGGAAGCCTCACATTAAAAAAAGAAAAACGTGAACACGCCATATAATGATTGCTGCAGGCGCCAAAATCGAGGAATCTTAAGCTTCGCTCTTAAGAGTTGATCGCGATAGTGATCTCCTGTCTCTATAGTGCATACTGAGTTCAAAATGGTTTGTGTCAGTGAAACTTTCGCATACGGCCGCATTCTGTGTAGGAGGTAGCATGCTTTAAACCACGAACAATTGTGTGCGTGATTTTTTTTTTCGAACTTGCTATGCACCCACTACGTGGCCTTAAGGGAAAAAGTGCGGTAACGTGTGTGACTATTGTAGTGGGTGGTGCGCTTTAAACTATACGAGGTCATGATAATCGCATGTTCTGACGCGCGATCACAATGTACGCTTGGAACACGCATTATTACTGCGATAATACATGTTGAATTGTAAAGCATGTATACAGGACGCCTGTCTTTGTAAAGCATTCAAGTTACCTGCACTTCCAAGCAGAGGAAGTTGATTTCACCATATTTCCAAGCGTACGCGTGCCTATTTAGTAGAACACTTGCTTGCAACGCGCACATCTCGGGTTCGATCCTCACTGAGAGCCATAATTCTTACAGAAAACGCTGTATATGGCTAGGAGAAACGAAAAACTGTCCGGCAGTGGTGTCACGAGCAATGTCCATTGGCTGTCATATCAGTTACGTCATTCTCAGCGTAGTACCAAAACACGTGCACCATTGGCTGCGTTGTGAGTGACGTCGTCTATCTTGTCGCAGTCATGGCGCCGAGCGCGCGTGCATCAGGTTCTCCTGAAACCTTCCACATGGGTATGCCACGGACAACTCAAGGAGAGCGCTGACAGTTAGAGCCCGCATTCGCCGTGCCAATAGTGCAGTCCTGGCACAAAAAGCAGGCCCAGGAGGCCGAGTGCCGACAGCAACTAGGTACGGATGATTCGGTAGCCTTCCAAGCCACGCTAAATCGTGAACAGAAATGCAAGCGGTGGTGGCGGGCGGATTTGGCAAACCCCGCAGCCGAGTTATCTCGCGATGTCAAATGCGTGCAACAACGCCGCGCCAAACAATGAATGCATGGTTCTTGAAAAAAGTAAAAAGGCTCCTGATTTCTTTCTGTCTATAGGCGGCACGCGGAACAAGTGGCGTTGCCGCCAAGGGCGTTTAAATAAATCTTGCTGGAGTGGAGACTGTCTATACATACCAATAGTGCGCAGTGAAGCCGTGGCGGCCATCTTGCCATAGGTAAGATACGGTAGCTAAAGCGCGCTCACCGCTTCTTTCCACCGTGGTTTTTAACGGTTATGGAGGGTATTAACTGGTAAATTTTTAATATTAAGAAGTCAAATGGCAAACAAGAATACAGTCGACCTTATTCTGTTTCTCTAAGCGTTTTTCTTGCATGCAAGCATGCACACCCACGAAGGGTATGTAACGCTGGTTTTTAAACAGAAGCATACTCGTGATAGCTGAGCTCACTTTCTCAGCATATATTTCCTCGTTTATTTTCTTCTTCATGTGGCGGAATCTTATGCATAAGTAGATTTCGACCATTTTTTTTTTGCGTAGAATACAAAAGTGGGTGTCCCATGTTTCACATGTGCAAAAGGTTATGCTCATCAAAAAAAAAATGTATGTATGAGAAAAAGCTGCAGTGAGCCTTTCCCTCTCCCCCCCACACACACACTTTCAGAAATTAGGCTTTTGACTCTTAATCCCTTTTATTTTAGCTTGAGGATAAAGCCTCGCTCTTTTAGTTCACTACAATTTATCTGTGGTAGAATTTTCTTCAGGAGCTGTTTTAGCTCCCCTTTGGAAACACGAACCTTTATTTTTTTGTGAGAGCTGCCATGTAGTCTATGCAACTTTCACACCTTTAAGTTGAATACAAAAAACGGCACAGGTAGCCCGCGGTTATGATCCCTCTCTTTGCATATAGTTGCACGACAAACATTGCATAGTTTGAACACTTGGTTTTGCTCTCTGCACTTCACTTAACAAAATAAAAGACACAATTGTAAGAAAAAGACAGGTCCCCATGTGTTGCCCAAATGATGCTAACTACCATCGTGGTAGCGAGTTAAGCTTCTGATTAACACAACTAAGAAGCAGGGGCCAGGGATTGGCACATGGGGCCCGTTCCCCACCCCTCCCCCATTCCTCTGTTTTCCCGAATTTTTTTCGCCATAGCATAAAGAGCGAAAAATGGTGATTTCAAGGAGGTGCCCCTCCAGAAAATAACAAACCCCTCCTCCCCCCCCCAAAAAAAGAAATTTTTTGGCTACGCAAACTTTCTGACCAGACTAGTTGGTGAAAATGCACAATAGCTCGCAGCGCACTCACTTCTTCCGTGTCGTGAACTGTGAGCTATTCTGGCTACGCCACTGCCAGTAATCAAAAACGAAATGACAGAGACGCCTATTTAATTTCAACGAATAGTCACCAATGTGTTATTTTCCTACTCGCTTAGCAGTGGTATCAACAAACACAAGGATTTGTACGATGGACATTGCAGGTGTTTTAAAAACGCATCTAGCCCAGTCGGTAAACTTGAGGGTCCCAGTCCAGTCCATTTGCAACCATTCGACAAGTGTGTCTAACATATGTGATCACTGTATTTTTGGTACCCGTCATCCCGTTATATAATTAAACAAGTGTTCAACAGCACACCACGAAGTGCTTCGAACATTTTGGTCATTAAGAAACCCGTTAGGAAAAAAAAATGGCAGCATATCCACGGAGTGAATGATGAAGAGTGGGGCGAAGCATCCGCCCGTCCATGCGTCCATCTGTGTGACCGTCTGTGCGTCCATCTGTGCGTCCGTCCCTGCGTTCGTCCATGCATCCGCCCCTGCGTCCATCCATGCGTCCATCCGTCGGTGCAGCTATCCGTGAGTCCGTCCATGCATCTGTCTGTGTGTCCGTTCGTCCATCTATTCAACACTCCAAGTACGACCATCTCGCATCTTTTCATCATATATTCCGCATATGCACCGCCATCCAGCGGACATTCCAAGGACTAAACGAGAGGTGGCCCACACACACTTTCTTACGGCTTGCGCTTTGTGTCTACTTCCCACCTTTAACCACCTCGAGTTCATGGTATATACTAGTTCACTGTATTCATGGCACTGCGGCCCAACGCTCGCTAAACCTTTCTAAAACCAAGGAGGTTACGCCCAGCGAGTATAACGTAGTAACCCTTTCTTGTCAGATAGTGCTCAATGTACATGGCAATGGCTGCTAAGGGGGAATGAGAGACAGGAGAATTCGGCTTTTAGTTAATGCGGACGCTGCGAATTTTTTATTCAACAACGCACAGAAGAAATCTCCCACCGGCACCACCTTGGAGGTCAAAATGTAAGACTGGTTACACAGTACGACTACTACCACGACTACGAGGGACAAACGGGTGCCTCTATAAGGAGCTTCGCCCCTAAAAAAAAGAATGACCGTGAGATATGTGAATACAGGTTGAGAGCTATCGACATATGCATGTGTTCCGGCATACAGTTTTCATCAAGCTCGAAATATGATACAACTGAAACATTACCCCAGAAAACGTTTCCGCTTGACCTATATGTAGATTTAAGAAAGGTACGATGTATCCATTACAACGATCGGACGCTCTACAACACCGGCGAACATATGGAACATCTGCGCGGCTGCAGCCGCTTGAGTTGCGGAAGGCGCGCTTTCTGCCTATGGCAAGATAGCCACCGACACCAACGGTGATGCCGACGCCGGAATTTCGGCGAAACAAGCTCTTTAGTGCTGTCGTGTTAAAACCAAGATATTATTATGAGAGACGCTGTAGTGGAGGGCTCTGGAAATCATCGGAAATGCGGCCGCCATGGCCAGGATTCGATCCCATGAGCTCCGGATCAGTAGTCGAGAACCATAACTACCAGACCATTGTGGCGGGTACGTGAAAAAAAGAATTTCTCCGCTTCGGAAGAACACGCGCACTAGGCTGCATTGCAAACAAAAAATAAAAACTCTGGGCCGTAAAAGTAGACTCTCACATCGTGATATCCCCCCTTCCATCTACTGCTGCGAAACGGTATAACTGTGGGTCGGTACAGCATTCCACCAATGATATTCAACATACACCCACTCCCGTACTCCCACTGCACGCTTAGGGGCGAAGCACCTGATGGCGTCACCCGTTCGTCCCGTTATCGTTTTTAGCCACCGGTGGCACAGACCCGAGAGAGCGGTACTTAGAATGTCCGCTGGATGGCGGTACTTGTATATAATGAATACATGATGAAAATATGTGAGATGGCGGTACTCGGAGTGTTCACTAGATAGGCGGACGGACATAGCGATGGACGGACGGACCAATGGACGCACGGACGGACAGACAGACAGACAGAGGGGTGGACGCACGGACGGATGAATGGATGGACAGACAGACAGAGGAACAGCCGCACATACAGACGCACGAACGGGTGGATGGATGGACAGACGAACGAACGGATAGACGGAAGAACAGACGGACGGACGGACGGATGGACGCACCAACGGTCACACGGATGGATGGACACAAGGACGGACGCATGGACGGACAGAAGCAAGAACGAATGGACAGACGGGAGACGGACTGACGAACGCTTCGCCTCACCGATCATCATTCACTCCGTGGATATGGTGAGATTTTTCTCTCCTTGCAAAAAGGTGGGTCGGCTATATTTCTCAGATAGGCGACTATTTCTCACCTAGGGTCTTCTTCTGTGCCCAAGTGTGGTTTAGCCAGAGGCGGACACGTCTCTGTAGGTCGTCGGGCAGGCCAAGGCGGCGAAGGTGGCGCACGCAGGCGTCGACCGCCTGGCGACACTGGGTGCGGCCCTGCGTGGCTGTGGCCACAATGTCGCGTACCTGGCCGATCAGAAAGGCGAACAGGAAGACGCCCAGCAACCACGAGAGCGTCATGTACGCGTACTCCAGCTCGTTGCTGGGCTTCGCGTTCTTCCCGATCGACGTGGCCGTCTTGAAGGCGAAGTAAAAGCAGCGCACGTACCTGCGACAGGAACACGCACAGCGTCGGAACATTGCCACACACGGCAGCTATGCACATCACAAACTTTCCACTTACTTGACTTCGTCATCGGGTTCCCTACCGGTACGAACAATGACAGCCCAAATCTAATGCAAGGGGATTCATTTTGATGTAGAGTTTGAAATTCTTTGTTTATAAAGTATGCATATGTGCAGTAACTAGTCGCTGCTTATTTAACATTCTGTGGCATAACTATTTGATAAAATACAAGTTTTCGTTATCTGCAATAGGGGCTGGTGTTATTCGTAATATACTATTGTTTCCCTGATTTACAGCTGAGTACCAGTAATGTCTTTTCAGTCTTTCGACTTCGACGTTATGTGTATTTAGGCATTACATTCGATCATTCGTTAACCCCCCCCCCCCCCCCCGCAATAACAAGCACAACCATTCCCATTTTATTGAATGGTTAACTGCTAGAGAAAACAAGCATAACCATTCCCATTTTATTGAATGGTTAACTGCTAGAGAAATGCCTTTTCCATAAAGGTCTTGCGTCAATTGGTTTTCATCTCACGACTGAAACTCTCAAATGTATTCACAAGATCTAATCATACCATCTTCTACGGCGTTCCCTTTTCTTTTGCGCCGCCAATTTCATTGTTTTCGTAGATCGCCAGTTATCTGCTCCACGCATGGTGGCGAAATGCAAGAATAGTTGTGTGTGAGATATGATAGGCGATCAAAAACTCCAAGTGGCCAACCTTTTTTTTAAGAGTGCTCGAGCTCCTATGCTGGACCAGATATATTTTCCACCAGAAAAACCACCGGAGTAAGAGGCTAGAGATATGAAGTAAACAACTAAGTGGAGAAGTAGGCAAGGCGCATTAAAACATGTATATATATATATATATATATATATATATATATATATATATATATATATATATATATATATCTATATATATATATATATATATATATATATATATGCACGCTGAAGAGAAGCACACGTTAGCGTCCAACAGCGAGAACTGCAAGAAACTATTCCGATAAAGCGCTAAAAAGAACGCTCTTACAATATGGAGTTTCATCGAAGTAACTGCTACAGGCTGTTCACGCTTCGCGATTAAAGCCCTTCTCTTGCGCTCAGTGCCCTCTCATTACACCACGAGTCTCTCAGGAAGCCCATATACAACAAATGTGTTACACCACAGTCTCAAGCCACTACCTGAACATGACGCGCTCATTGTACACGTGTTAAGGCGTCCTCGGCATGATTTTAAAATGTTCGTCCAGCAGAAATACAATTGCGGCGTGTTACGTGGCGGGTGCAATTAGATCCAATGTGACTGCAAGCAATTCATGGTGGTGTTTCTGTCGACGATGCCGACGGTTGCATGCGATATGAATACTATATGACCATATATTCCCAGCGCCCACAACAGAACTGCTGATTTCGGTAAGCAAATTTTTGTTTTGCAGCCATTGTGCGTTTTTCCTTTTGTGTGCCCTGACAAATATTGCCTCCCGTATACAAGAATTGGGTAATCTAGTAATTAATATATATATATATTTTATGACGTTATTTTGTTAAAAATAGTGCTCAATTACAATTGAGAAACTTATAATGCCGCACATATTACTTGCTTTGCCTGCACCTGTCAGCTTAGCATCTTTTCGCAACGTTGTTAGGGTAAGGAATGTTACGTACCATGTTCTGGCTGATGTGGTGATTGGCGGTGTAGTGTTTGCTCTAAAAGCGTAGTCCGTTCCAGCGCTTATCCAAGCCTCAATCAGGCGCACGTGAATGAAAAGGCGGCTCTGCGTTCTCCCGGTGGTGTGGCCCCTCGCGCTCTCCTCGACCACTTTGTTCTCGTCATGTTATCGCGAACGCAGTCAGAGAACAATGCTTAAATGTGTGGATAAGCATCAACCATATTCAAAAATGATTAAATACGCACTGATAAGTGCTCTAGTGTCAAATGGCGTGCGAAAAATAGACTTGGACGAATGCGGAATGTCTAGGAAATGGCTGCATTTAGTATATAACACTCTTTTTTTATCTTTGACGATCCTAATTACAGGCTGCTATACTGAGAAAAATGAGAACTGCTGCACAGCATGTATACGTACACAAAGACCAAGCTGGGGTACATGGAGGCAGCAAGTAAGAAATAATTCACCTGAAGGAACTGAACAGTGAGCGGGCCGTCGCCATATGCTTCTTCATATACAATCATATACCCGTCTGCTTTTTCGTAAACCCTGGATATGGTTTAACAACTTTTAAGACCTCGAGAACATAACTCACGTGGGCTTATTTGAAGCTATTTAAAACCTATTGAAGTGTTTTTTGGCGCTTTTGAAGAAAAAAGTTTCATCACTACATATGCAATTGCTTGGTCAAACTTTATTGACAAAGATTATGTGAGCAGACGTTGGAAATTCTCATATAAATATTTTCCCCCAAAAGCTTTTCAGTTACGTATAGCTGAATCACTCTACATTTTTTTCGCATTTTGAATAAAGTGCTTCATGTTTTTATTTCTCTCACTAATTTGTTTAGTTTGCTTTGCATCCGGACGAATGCCAGAGCCTATGTTCCTGTATAAACTGTTAAGATTTGTGTATGCCAAACAGTTTCACACATTTTCACAAAAATTACCATGCGCACGCAGACTTTATAAACATTTATTGATTTATTTATAAACATTTATTGTCTAAATCGATCAATGCATAGTTCACCTTTGCAGACAGTAATATATAAAGGCGTTACACATGATAACCCTGAAAGTGTTGCTGATGCTTTTAGTAATTATTTTTTCGAAATTTTTAGTGAAAAACATAGCAGTTCTTGCTCTAATCTGCGGCGTTGTAATCATTCTTTTTTTCTTTTTCCCCGTGAGCCCTGATGATGTTTCTACATCAATCAAAAGTCTCAAAGAAACCGGCCCTGGTATAGATAAAATCTCAGCACGACACTTAAAACTTGCAGTAGACATTATTTCTGAACCACTTTCCATAATTATAAACCTTGCGTTCAAGCATGGCAGTTTCCCTACTTCTCTAAAAACAGCTAAAGTGCTTCCGATCTTTAAAAAGGGTGACAAGCAATCTATTTCCAACTATCGCCCCATCTGTATTCTTTCTTCCCTGAGCAAAGTCATCGAAAAACTGTTAATAACTCGGCTAAACAAGTACCTTAATAAATTTAATATACTGAAGCCCTGTCAATTTGGCTTTCGCGCTGGAAGTTCTACTAACCTTGCTATTCTTTCCCTATCAGACTTCATCAAACACTCAATAGACGCAGGATTTGTAGTAGGGTCAGTTTTTTTGGACTTCACAAAGGCATTCGATACCATCAATCATCTCATTTTATCCAAGAAACTCGAATCATACGGTATTACAGGTCCATCCCTCAAATTTTTAAACAGTTACCTCCTTAACCGAAAGCATACTGTTTACATATCGGGCTCATTTTCTTCTACTAAAACAATAAATCAAGGGGTTCCTCAAGGGTCATTACTGGGTCCTTTACTTTTTTTACTTTACATTAATGACCTTCCTGACATTATACACATGGCTCACTGCGTTTTATATGCTGATGATACTACCATTTCCATTGCTGATAGATGTATTGACAATGTCACTAATAAATTAAATGCTGTACTTTGTAGTGTGTCAAAATGGTGCCAGGAAAATTTCTTAATCATTAATCCAAAGAAATCTAAGTTTATGGTTTTTAGATCAGCTCAACGCAAGTTAACTTCGTCACCACAGCTCACAGTTGACTCTCATTTGATCAATATCAGCACCAGTGTATCTTTTCTTGGCGTTGACCTCGACTCTAACCTTAACTTCGCTCTCCATATTGCTCACATTAGAAAAACGGCAGCATTCGGCATTCGCGCATTACTCAAAGCTCGCTCATATTTTTCTCATAAAGCACTCCTTTCACTTTACTTCGCATTCATTCATTCTCATATCACTTATGGCATCGCATCATGGGGGAATACTTACCAGTGTCATCTTTCATCCGTACAACATCTACAAAATCGAGCTATTCGCGCTATTTTTAACTGCTCTCGCGACAGTAGCGCCGCTCCCCTTCTCCAATGCAATAAAATCTTAACTGTTAACTATCTATTCAGGTTTAATCTAATTATGTTTTTGCATAAACAAATAAGAAATCAACTTTCTACTAATTTAATTGATCCTAAAATGTTAGTTAATACTAACACAACCAGGTTCGTGGCTAATAATAACTTTTTACTTCCTAAGGTTCGTACTAACTATGGTAAATCATCTTCTCTCTTCTGTACCATCACCATATGGAATAATTTGCCAACTTCGCTAAAATGCAAAGTTTCTTTATTTTCATTTAAAAACGCATTAAAAGAGTATCTGTTAAATAGTTGATCTATCATCTTGTTTGTGTTATTTTGTGCTGTATTATTTGTTTTTTGATTCCATGCCTTTTTGTTTTCATTGTGCTTTATATATTTTTGCTTCTACGATTCTAACAGCTGCTTGTGCTTTTATTATTTGTAATGATCACCGAGGGTCCCGTTGCAGTCTTGTACTTTGGGACCCTCTTCTGTATATTTTACTCCCTGTAACATACTTTATGACATGATAATAAACTGATTGATTGATTGATTAAAAGTTTGTTTACCACTAATCTAAAAAGCATGGTAAGACGATACGCTTGTCTTTCTTTCAGGACACTTCTCTTTTCCAGGAGAATGAAAGGATTGATTGATACGTGGGGTTTAACGTCCAAAAACCACCATATGATTATGAGAGACGCCGTAGTGGAGGGCTCCGGAAATTTCGGCCACCTGGGGTTCTTTAACGTGCACTTAAATCTAAGCACACGGTCCTACAACATTTCCGCCTCAATGGGAATTGCAGCCGCCGCAGCCGGGATTTGATCCCGCGACCTGCGGGTCGACAGCAGCCGAGTACTTTAGCCACTAGACCACCGCGGCGGGGCAGGTGAATGAAAGGAAAATGCGGTTTGTTGAATGGGAGGGATATGAACCCACAACTTTGCATGTCCCGTGTGATGTTCTTTTCCTAATGAAAGAATTTAGTACGTGGCATGCAGAGGTCGTATAAAGTTAATTCCATGAAGTGTCACCCGTATTTGTCATAAAAGTTACATTTGAAGGTTTACAGTATAACCTTTCAGTTTAGAAGATTTTCAAATACCTATAAAGACAAAAACAGCCTATACCTCCAATAAAAGTTACAATTTTAGAGGTGGTTAGTTACCTTTTGCTTTAAAGGTTTCTCTGTGGCTTAGAAAAATACCGTGACCTAAATAGTAGAAGTTACCATATTGAAAGGTAATACAGAACCTTTAAATTAGACAGATACAAATCTTAAAGATGTATGCCTCTACTAGTCTTGCGTTCAGTATGCTTCTCGAGATAGAACCGAAATAGCCGACAACGAATATACTGAATATTTTGCGTACAGCTTTCGAGTAATGAATTATAACAAATAGCAAGCAGGACCAAAGAGACACACGCCAATCTAGGTTACAAAAGAAAAAAATCGCCACTACTACATCCTGTGGAGGTGGTTCACCAGCGAAGCTCAATGGTGCGCTCCCTGCGTTTATCGCTGGGTTTATTACAAAGCCATTCCACTCTGTCTAGGCAGAGGACCAGCGAAGCTGTGTAGGACACGACGCAGAGGTGACAGTGAATTTTCATGAAAGATAAAGAGAGGTACTAGAAGCCTCGTTCGAACATGTAGCGTTAAAGCTTTTCATTGTAGCACCATGTGTCCTTTTGCAACCACATGCATCGCCCTGTCTGGCTCACCGCATGCACTTAGCGTTTAGTTCACAATCTCCAGAAGTCACGTGAGCAGGATTCGTGCTTTTGCAGTATTCTCCATTTAGCGCCACTTTCGCGGACCAGTGGTGAGTTGTGGAGTATACGGCCAATTTGTGTGGCTCGCAGAAACTTCATTTTCAGTGGGGCAATGAAGGGTCTCATCCAATTTCGAGGGCGCATATCTGCGCTATAGGGACAACCTGCATGCGGACATCAGTTTCACCTCGGCACATACAATGTCGCTGTAAAAATAAAACAAGCGTTGACGTTTCGAGGTGCCCACGGGCCCATTGTTCACGTAACAAACCAAGATGCGCGGTGCCATGCAAGAACCAGGCAGCTTCGTTTTCAAGGTTAGCGCCTGATAACTTTCAAGACAGCAAGCTGGAAGCTTCATTTTGTGAATGTCATTTTGAACGTCGCTAGCTTAAGTCTCTGTAATGGCCGTCCTGGACACAGAGATTCTTAGCTTTCGCTGCTGGCATGGTATGTCTGACTGCCGCTTTCGTCACATGCACATGCAGCAGCCGCGTATACTGCCGGCCAACGGTTGCTTGCGCGATTCCTAATGTACGTAGCGGTGAATTTTTGTCCTGTCTGCGGAGTGCATTTGATAGCTCGCTATGTTTAAATTTGGCAGCATCTATAGACTAGATCCTGGTCGCCTTCTTACTGATTATCTGCACATGTTCATCGCGGTCGTGGTATATACCGGATACAGGCCTGCATATGGTCCACTACAAGCCCGAAATTGTGGCTTCAACGAAAAAGAAAAAAAACTGACCATGTAATATTTAATACATGAGCCTGAAGCTATACGTCACTACATACTATGCATAAAATTCAATTTAACTGATGCCCCGCCGCGGTGGTCTAGTGACTAAGGTACTCGGCTGCTGACCCACAAGTCGCGGGATCGAATATCGGCTGCGGCGGCTGCATTTCCAATGGAGGCGGAAATGTTGTAGGCCCGTGTGCTCAGATTTGGGTGCATGTTAAAGAACCCCAGGTGGTCGAAATTTCCGAAGCCCTCCACTACGGCGTCTCTCATAATCATATAGTGGTTTTGGAACGTTAAACTCCACATATCAATGAATCAATCAATCAATCAATTTAACCGATGTTAGCGTTTCGTGATTATGTCGCCTGTTTCATGCTCATAAACCGCCCATAAACATTGCTGGACCGAAGAGAAGCCACCCTTCTTCATCGCTTATGGCTAGGAGTGGCATTATTCGACCCACAGTGCATCTTAGTGTACCAGGGATCCGGAGGAAATCTGAGCTTTCGTCGCCGGTGCTGAAACAACTGTCTCTTGTTCTTTTGCACGAGAAATATTCAGATAGCATACATGTATACACCGATGGTTCCACGAACCGCCAGTGTTCGTCAGGGGCAGTAGTTGTCCCAGCAAGAGGTGTTACCATCAGCTTTAGGACTGACCACTCCACGGCATCTACAGCAGCGGAACTAGCTGCTTTGCGCGCTGCACTTTGTGTGGTCAATCGGGAACCACCGCAACAATGGTCGATTTTCAGCGACTCAAGGGCTGCCCTACGATCTGTGCTCTCAGCACTGCGTCGCGGGCCATACGAACAGCTTGTTTTCGAAATTCGATGCCTTCTCCACACTTCACACGAGAAAGGGCATCATGTGACGCTTCAATGGCTGCCAAGTCACTGCGGCATCATAGGGAACGAACATGCCGATACTGCCGTGCGGGCAGCCCTTGAAGAAACACGAGAAGCCATACCACTTTCGCCGACCGATGCTGCCAGTAATCGTCGACGACTTGCGCGTGAAATCACGTTTTCACTATGGTGCCCACCAAGCATCGATACAAATCGTCAACACCACCTGTCCTCTTTGATCGCTCTCCGCATGCCCACTGGACTCGACCGAAGAGAAGCCTCCCTTCTTCACCACTTATGGCTAGGAGTGGCATTTACAAAATCTTATTCCTTTGTCATAGGAATGGCCGTCAACGCTCTCTGCGATGCATGTCATTGCGAAGAGACGCTACACTACATCCTGTGTGACTGTCCGTTGTATGAAATCCAGAGACAGTCACTGGCGTACGCTTTTGCGCGCATCGACAACAGCCAAGTGTCTGTGGCCACTATTCTGTCCAGTGCCCGAGAAAAGACATTGCAACAGAAGGCGACGAAAGCTCTGTTGAAATTCCTACGCGACACGGACTTGAACAAGCGACTGTAACAGCAATGTCACACACCGCAAAAGACAAGACTGGACTATGAGTGTGCGCCCGTGTGCTGCTGAATGTGCTGTGTTTCTCTCTTCCCTCTCTGCTCTCTATCTTTCATCTTCCCCATCCCTCTCCCATGCGCAGGGTAGCAAACCGGCTGCCTATAGGCTGGTTAACCTCCATGTCGTTGTTTTCCCTCTATTTTCCTTCCTTCCTTGCTGGTCGCGCCACTGGTGCAAATAATGCTGAAACAGCCACCAAACATTCAGAATATAGCCGGCGTTGGGGTCGTATTTGGGGGTCGTATTTTGCAACAGTTCATTTCATTTTCCGTCCTTGTCGCTTTTCATCATCATCTCACCACATTATCGCCGGGCTCGGCCACTATATATATAGGCTCGACGGATAATAAGTGACAAGTAAAGAAAGAATGTAAACAATGTGAATTTTATGAATATTTTACATTACCTTGCACTAAGGCAAGGAGCATAAAGTTCACTCACGCGGTCTTGTTTCCGCCTTGAAAAACAAATTGATTGGAGCCGATGCCTTCATATTTGGAGATGGCATAGTAGGCGCATGTGTTGAGGTGGATCAGGTACATCATGTAAAGAAGCGTTCGCAACACCCTGAAATGATTTCAGAAAGCCTGTTACTCAAGGAACAACTTTGTCTATAAAACAGCTCTTCTTTCTGGTTAAGATCTTGCTAACCCTATTTCAGCGGTTGTGCATGAGAAAAAATATCGACGGTACTGCGGAGTTGGCCGATATTAAGATAAACGTAACAAATTATTTTTTAGATATTGCTGCCTCACTCAAATATCTATGCAATAATCGCATGTGACAACATCGAAAGTTTGTGCATCTGGCAAGACCTAAAGTCACTCAATTTGTTCCAAAACTTTTCCGGCCAAAAATATTTAAAACAACTAGACAATCCAAACTTAAAGTGTGAAATTTAATACTATATGACTTAGTGCTAGCATTTTCTGTTATTGCTGACTAAAAATTACTAAGCAGTTTTACACCACCAGGCTTGAGAACAAAATTGACCCGTCTGAAGCAATGCCGGCACATCACGTTACTGTGAGTATACTTTTGTGAATAAATTAAAAACTTGCCTAATGACATAAGGCGACTTGGCGAGAGCGTCGATGCGGTCAAAAAATTCCCAGAATGTCTGTATCTGCGTGAAAAAAAAAGTGACATCTTGGTAGGATCAGACTTTGCAAAATCGCCACACTACCGGTGAGCGGCGTTTTTAGCGCCTATGTAATGCTCACGGGTACTCGCCTTGAGCATACGAGGCAACCTGAGCAGCGGGTTGACACCGTAAAGGTAGTAAAGGATGTCTAAGGGTAGCAGGGCAGCTACGTCCATCTGCAAGAAGTTGCGTCAAGAGAATATACTGGCGGTTCCAACTTGTTAGGCGAATGATCGAAAAAAAAAAAGGGGGGGGGGGGGCTACACAAAAGTTAGTCCACAAGATGCACCGCTTTGTTTCACTTTTTGTATTACATATGCGCAAACTCTAATAGGTTCTTTGATAACTGTGCGAAATATTCGGCATATACCACGTACCTTGGTAATCGGCATTATGCGAAGCATTCGGAGAGAAGGTGAATGTTTCTTTTTTTTTTATTATTGAGCGAGATGTTATGCGGTGGCGCTAAATGTATGTACAAATCAACGCGCACACACACGTTAAAAACCACGTATGATATATATTAGAAGTTGTTTACAGTTGCGTAACGATGAAAACAACAACATAGATATTAGCAGCCCCTGGTGTTGCTAATATCTATATTATTTAATAATATAATATAATATATTATAATATAATATAATATCTATTCATACAAGCTTACCGTTTCTGAAAAGCGGTAAGCTTATATGAAGCGCTGGTGTTTGCGCTGGTGCGCGCGAAGATGGTAGCCCTCAACAATGCCGCACAAATCAACTTCAGCGGATTGTGCCTAACTACAATTTACGTTAACCCGACTTAACGGCTGTACCGTAGGAGTACATATGTAATGCTTATAAAATCGGATAGTCAGTAATGCAACCACAATTGACGTTACACTAACTTTAGGGTATATCTACAAAGCATTTCCGAGACGGGGCGTGCCTCTGTGGTAGAATACTTCATTGCCACGCACAATGCTAGGGTTCGATTTCTGCTGGGGCACTGACATTTATTGTTTGCATTCATCCAGTCAACGCTGCCTATGGCAGGTTTTCCTTTACGCCCAAGCGTTAAAATTACCCATGTGTGTTCTCACCTTTCCTGGGTAGAAATGAAGCGTCAATCACCTGTGGCACATACCCGCATACCAGTGGCACATACCTGCTCACGCGTATGTGCTACTATCTGGCGGAAAGTGTTTGACAACATACGCGATGGGATTGTGACATTATTGATGTCATGACCAGTGAGTTGTTTTCGACAAACCATCTAACCCCCCCCCCTCCCCGTACTAATTTTCTTGTACCTCAAGTTAAGGAGGTGATCATGAGAGCACCCAAACGATGGCGGCTAGATAGATAGATAGATAGATAGATAGATAGATAGATAGATAGATAGATAGATAGATAGATAGATAGATAGATAGATAGATAGATAGATAGATAGATAGATAGATAGATATAGATAGAAAGCATGCACACCACAAGTGGAAATGATGAGTCATATTGCTTGTACATTCAGCTCAACGGTAAATATTTCACTGCCGGCCACGGTGGAAGAATATTCTTTATTCTTCCACCGTGCTGCCGGCCAAAGAGATACAAAAGTCTTAGGGGAGAGTACATATTATAAAAAACTAAAATTTACGCCTTTACCTTAAATATAGGTTTGCGGAAGTAATTCCGTCGGGTCTGTTTGGGATCTTCCTGCAAGAAAGAACAACAGGCGCATAAAGTGAATATCTGTGAGAGCTGTGATCGTCGCATGCAAAATACTTATCGATATACAAAACATTTATTTCGTCGGTTTTCCCCAAAGGATGAAATTGCCGTCTCGAAAACAGGGGCAAAAAAGAAAAACTCACACGGGCTGTTATGAAAGAAAGCTTCGCCGTTGAAAGTGAAGCTGTGAATACGCACCATGCGGTAGGGTTCACTTTCGTTACCCGTTTCATTGTCTGCTTGCGTTCTTTAGACCGCACCTGTGTGCATATTCTCTTAGTCGCATGCGCTATTTGACAAAACAGCAGCGAATATTGACAAATAGAGCTTCACTTAGCGAAAATTGTGACACTGGCTTCGTGTTGAGGATTTTGACTAAGTTGATTTCCCGAAGTTTTTCTTGCTCACGATGAGGTGACACACATGTACAAACCACCGCTCAGAAAAGAAGATAAATATAAATAGACAAGTGCTCGATTTCACTCGTGGGGGGAAAACATGGGCCTGCATGACTGGAAAAAACACTCGCACACAAAATAATAATAATAATAATAATAATAATAATAATAATAATATAATAATAATAATAATAATAATAATAATTAATAATCTCCTATGAGGTATTGGTACACTACATGTAGTGCGGATGGGCGTTAGCTCCTTTCTTTTCCTTTTCTTCTTTGCGAGTCACGGTGACGTCGAGAAATTTTCAGACACCCGAAACCCTCCCCGCTGTTAACTCGAATTCAAGAATGTTGCCAGCCTCCCAACCTCTTGCCGTATAAGGACTGAAGTTGGGCGCGACATTGCGGACATCAGTAGAAAGGCAAACTATTCACGTCAGGCAGCGAGACTTATTACTGGGCTTACCACCCACATGCCGGCAGAGTGGAACTTGATGCGCGACTTGAATAGTAATATGTCGAACAGGTACACCAGGTCGGAAAGGTAGTCGCAGGCAAAGAAGCCGGCCTCGTCGACGTGCGATCCTTCCAGGAACACGGCGCGCAAGAAGATGGCCCAGCAGTTGTACAGGAAGCACACGCTCACCGCCAGTTGCCATGACACGTACAGCTTGCCTGCAACGCGAGGTTCACGGTTTTCTTCGGCTACCACTAGCCTTGACGAAACGCGTGCCTTTAAGCGCGGGTGTGACGGAATACGTTGCTCATTAAGAACTGTCACATTACGCATTCTTTATCGACGTTATCTTTCTCGTACTGGCGAAAACGAATGCAGCTGAAGGTTACGTAGAAAATCATGCAAAAACAAGCATTATAGCCCCGAGAAATGACTCTTCGTGAGCGGACGAGCGCAAAGATTGACAAAGTTTCCATAGATTCACATACATACAGCATCCCGTACTTCACAACGTCCACTGTTGTTCTGTGAGAGGCGAGTACTCAACCAACCAGGTAATTAAAACTTTCGCTTTTCTGGCGCAGCTTCAAAGAGCCATGATGGCAAACCAACGAAAAGGTTTACAAAATGCTGCTATATACTGCTCGAGTCAGACACTGGTTTTTGCAGAAAAGCTCTACAAAAATGCAAGAAATGTTTGTTGCGAATGTTACGAACGCATAGTTTTCATCGCAAACAAGTTTCACGAATTCAAGATAGCGTCCCAAGATTGGGTCAGAAGCGTATTTAGCGTACTCACTTTGAGGGTCGATGGTTCTCGGGAAAGTAAAGGCCCTCCTGGGGAAGGAGCAGCAGCCTATCTTGATGATGCGTTCCGAATCAGCCTGACTATCGCCCGGCACGTCTTCAGCGAGTGCGAACGAATCCAACCGCAGCCGGCTCTCGTAGTCCTCCCGTTTCTCCGGCGGTGGGGCTGCGCGGCAAAGGTTAGCATTTCTTTAGGCGGCTACAGGAACAAGCGCACTTGCGAGTTGTGACTAAGCGAATGGCGCTGGCACATATCTCAACCTAAGGCAGCGTGGTACAGGAGCGCAATTGGTATATAGATGGTGCATCATTAGTTAGAATGGCACAGATAACGTTTTGGCTTATAGAGACGCTGTATCGCAATCGAATGTCTACGATGTACCACCACGGGCGAGGTGACACGATAAGCCGAAGTCATCAAAATTGGTTACTCTATCTGCAGCTCTCCATGGAAGAATTGTTACAAGGTTAAAGCTGCGCGACTCGCTAGAAATAAAATTTCACGCGTGTGATACGCGATGACACACGCGACGAATTTTCACGCGATATTTCATGAAGGAGTGTTAAAAAAACTGTGCTATCCTGCGTGTTACAAAACGTAATATAGGTTGTCACAATATGTATCTTATTTTATGCTGCAAACAGCAGCTTGGCCTCATCAAGACTTCCAAATCGCACACTCCTAAATACGCATAAGGAAACGAGGGTAGCGGGCCAAAATAATCTAAAAAAAAAGAACTAGTAGAAAAAAAAAGACGCGTGTATACTACTAAATTTGGATATATGGTCACTGAAGAAAAAGAAAACTGAAAATGCGATCACAAAACTGCGCATCACTTATAGTTCTCTGCCGGTAAACTACGACGGGTTTACACTACACTCACTGAAATATTATAGCACGCAGCGTTCGCCAGGGAGGTTGCAGCCTTCAATTATGGCACTCAATAATTGAGCCGCGTCTATTTACTGTTCGTGACCGTTCGCGCACAGTACCAATAAAAACAACAGTGCATGGAAAGCTCACTTGGGCTGGGCGTAGGAGGCTCCGCGATGCGCTCCTTCACTCGTTGCGATCGATGAGAAAAGGCTCGCACCAGAGTCTGTATCCTCTCCGAGACGAACTCCGAGGCCGTCGTGTTTTCGGAGTCTGAGCTGTGAAGAGTCAAGAGCGTATAGGTGAAATCAATGACCCTGAACAATGACTGCTTTTACGACCAAGCTTTTGGTGTTGCGTTTAAATGTGCTAAGCTGTTAATGCGTTGTTAAAGGGTAATACATGAAAGCGTTTGCAAAAAACTGCGTGCACTGCATGCAAGCGCTCGCACGGTGGCCATTCAGCGGTCTAGATTGACTTAGGCAATAGCGGACAAAAAAAAAACGCGTTTTCTTGACACTTACGACTATTACTCACTAGATTTCCACGACTTCTTTTTTTATCTGCAGGATGTCAATGGTAACACATCAGGCGATGTAAAAATGAAAAATAGGTTTGATTGATATGTGGGGTTTAACGTCCCAAAACCACTCTATGATTATGAGAGACGCCGTAGTGGAGGGCTCCGGAAATTTCGACCACCTGGGGTTCTTTAACGTGCACCCAAATCTGAGCACACGGGCCTACAACATTTCCGCCTCCATCGGAAATGCAGCCGCCGCAGCCGGGATTCAAACCCGCGCCCTGCGGGTCAGCAGCCGAGTACCTTAGCCACTAGACCACCGCGGCGGGGCAATGAAAAATAGGTCATCGAGAAGATTGGATAATCCGTACAACTCCAGAATACGCGGTCAGCAGACAGAATGACACTCTCACATAGAAAAATAGCAAACATTATAGTGCGTGCAGCAACGTTAGTTCTTAGATAGAGGGATATATGTGGTTTAACGTCCCAAAACCACCATATGATTATGAGAGACGCCACAGTGGAGGGCTCCGGAAATTTTGACCACCAATTTGGACCAATTCTTTAACGTGCACCCAATTAACGTGAGTTCTTGCAACCGTTACGTATCGGATTAAAGGGTGCCATTAAGTTTTCGGTGCACGCCTGATAAGTTGCTCTACAAATGGCACGTGAGAAGTTCAAATGCTAGGGGCCATGCTTGCGCACAGGTGTGGCTCCACCAGACAAGGCACTACAATGCTGATTCAATTGCCCGAATAATTTACAGGCTACACTGCTCGTGAACTCAATTTTTTTTTTCACCCGCTTCTTATCAGCGCCGGCATATTAGGCTACGTGCAGCTGCGTAATAAAACGCCGGTTTAGCATTTTTTATTTGGTTCATTTTTGATTGCAGGAAACTTTTGCTATACGAAACGTTGCTGCAGTGCTATTACGATTTGGTAATTTATCCGAAAACATTAATTCGCGCTGCCTTCACCCCGACACATATTCAAGACTTTGTTAAGTGCAGTAGTATGAGCAAAGAAAAATTTGAAAGAAACTTCACACCTGGTAAATGTGAAATGTTGTGTGAGCACTATTTGCAAATTACATCACTTGACCGACACATGGCAAGCAACACTAGCATACGTTAACCACCAGTCTTCACATAAACGACATTATACAGCACTAGCCATTATTTAGCCGCCAATAACCAGCGTTACTATTTAATTAATTAACACTAGCCGACAATAATCAGTGCTAACCACGGCTGGTATTATGCGAATATATGCGGTAGGTAAACTGCTCGTAGCACATGAGTAAACACGATATGCCTTAAAACCCACCACCGTTCACTGCTCTTTCAAAATGGGCGGCAATTTATTTATCATTAATTTTCAACAGAAGGCTTGAAAACTCCACCAGCATTTACCAGTGTTTATGCGTCTTGCAATACAAATCTACCCGTACGTATCCTCGTGTGAGTGTGCTTTAATTATTTTCACTCCCATAATCAGTTTGTAACTTTGTATTTCAGGCAGCGCAGTGAGCTCAAATCGAACATGGCTGATTTCCATACTCTCCTGTCTTCACAGTTAATTTTTCTTTATGGTGTTTTTAATGCCAGCATGACTAGCTCCCAATAACGAGCAACAAAAAGCAGCAATCAATAAAATGGGGCTGCATAGTGAAAATGAAAGGAAAAGCTTTAGTTGCTTCTCAGGTAGAGTGATTACCATACTAATTAAATGATCAATTGGTTAAAACGCTGACTGGGGCTAATTACTTAAATAACTTTGTCAATCTTTTCTTAAGCAAGGCTGTTTGCTTCTTCTCCATTCATCACCAGTATTTTTGCTCTATATTCTGCTAAACTATCCGAGCACCAATTGTATTTAGGCGCGCAACGCATGTTATGATTAGTGATTTGACTGATATGTAAGGTTTAACATCCCAAAACCACCATATGATTCTGAGAGACGCCGTAGTGGAGGACTCCGGAAATTTCGACCTCCTGGGGTTCTTTAACGTGCACCCAAATCTGAGCCCACGGCCATACATCATTTTCGCCACCATAGAAAATGCAGCCCCGGCAACCGGGATTCGATCCCGCCACCTGCGGGTCAGCAGCCGAGCACCTTAGCCACAAGACCACCGCGGCGGGGCTGCATGTTGTAATTATAGGCGCGCAATGGGCAAACATCTGCATCTCCCATCCTTGTAAATGTGTTAATAATTCTGCAGAAGGCCCTGAAACTGTATTTTGTGCGGATGTTTGAAAATGAAATTCTCATTTTTGTTGCTTCTGTATTCCGCACTTTCAGAATTTACATCTTAGATGATGAGGATATAGATATACTGCACATTTAGGTATACTCCCGGTGTTTAAATAAAAAAAACACGAAGCCACAAGTAACGCTAACGCTATGTCTCGAAAAGCGATTGAGTGATCCTTTCTTTATGAAGAAATTCCAAACTGGATCACCCCTCACAAAGTGGTTCGGTGTCTTCACAGTTTGATTTGGTGGTTTCACGTGACATACAACGACCTGAATACGTGACAAACCGCAATAAGCGACATTGGATTAAGCCTTACCACCAAGATTTCATTAAATTTAAGCTAAATCTAAGCAAACGTGCGTTTTTATATTTCGCCCTCAGCGAAAACCGCGGCCGGGGGCCGGGATCAAAACCATGGTGGTCGAGCTCAGCTGGGTGATGTCATAGCCATTCGATACTCTAGGGCAACCAAGGAAGATAGTTTCTGCGTCATTTGATTGCCCGTAGCAAGGTCACATATAGGTATTATAATAACACACACAGAGATGTTACACGGTTCAAAGGCTCTACAGGGTATCACCGATCAAAACTTAGGAGAATCCGTAAATACAAATCTATACGCAAACACAAAAGCCAGCTCATTATGTGAGCGACCAAGAAGGCAATACGTTTTAACAACACCCAGTAATTATTATTGATACGGTAACTTTCAAATGGTAACACCGAGTGCAAAATTTTTTGGAGGTTTTATTTTACTTTGATTTAAATATGAAAAGAGAGTGACAACGTTAGGATGAGACGTTAACGAGCGCCACAGTAGCATGGTTGAAAAATAGGTCGTAAATTTTTTGTATTGGTTTTAGGCTTTGGAAATGAATAGCTGTTGGTAATTGCCTGGCTCTTCGTAATTTTAGGCAGGATTTTTTCGCCTAAATATAAAAAGAAACTGCACAGTACATTTAGAAAACATGGCAGAGCTGTTTACATAACCTACTGTCCACATAACCTACTTTGCGCCAACTCACCGAGTCAGTTTCTTGTGAATAGTATTCACTCGTTAATGTTTCATTTAGTTTAACTTTCAGAAATGGCAAATTTCACCTTTTCGTTCCCGTCTTCGTGAGAAAAACGTGGACCAAGCGGCGAAATATGCAATTTGCGATAGCAATTCTCCAGGAGCCTTTTCGTCATTGACGCCGCCATGAGGTTCAGTATAAGGTACAATGGTGGTAGCGTCAATTGTTCCATGTGCGAGTGAAAGAGTGCGAGGGCAGTGGACGATCGTGGCTGAAGCGGTGACAAAACGCCCTGCCCGTCTTATGGTAATCGTGATTGCAACGTAAGTGTGTCAAGACATCCTTTCAAGACCATAGTACGATGAGCGTGTCCGCTCACCAAGGATGTGTCAGGTCTCACATTCTACGTAACGTCAAAAATCAGGATTAATAAAGCTGCCTTCGCATTCATGGCCGTTTTCTGTGCCGGCGAGCACGAAGACGGTCAGAAGACAAATGTCATACTTGCAGACTCTAGCCATACTGAGGACATATGTGCACGCAGCGAATCGGGATAACGTGCCCTGTGCGAGTGATAATTCGCTTCGTAGCGATCGTATGAATCAGAACACACAATCCTCCCCGCAGACCCTGGCTTCATTGTAGCCTGATTTAAATATAATATATTATATAAATATAATTTTTTATTATTATTTAAGTTTAATGTCCCAAGTTCGAATCCCACATCTGGGCGATTATTTAATTAACTTTGAAGCTTTTCGTTTGGCACACACGCCACTTGGGTTTTCTTACTATCGCTTCGCCGTAACTTTTTTTTTTCTGCCACAAGCCTTCCTCCCACGCGGGTCATTCCACAGAATTGTTTTCGCAGACTCACAGTATCTGTTCTTTGCAAATTACAGCGAATATGTAAATTTTGTATTTCTGCCCACGCGACTTTCAGTGCCTTTACCGCCGTCATATGGAACGCAAAAAACTTCACGCGCAGCCGCACCAAGTTTTGTACACACGGAAGATCCGATATCTTGAGTCTTAGTTTATTATCCTTTGCCTCCTATGAGACACTTTAAAGTAAATGAGAAGGCATATTGCTGTCGCTCCTAATTTGGATCCTCCAAACTGTCTGAGGGTAAGGACTGAACAAGTGTCTCCTAGCGTAGCAGCTGATGCAATATGCGTACCTTTTGGCCTAAGACATACGCATCAGAGCGACACGAATAACCTAACCACTCCCCTATCGTGCAAGTAACAACGTTTTCAAACCATCGGAGAGCTGATCAGGGTGCAAAGTGACTATTTGTTTAGCACGCCAGTTTTTACATATCTTTCTTCGTAACAGTTTCACCTTAGAACAAATACGTAGCCTTGTGTCATTGCACCTCTTGTGGCATTCGCTCAAGTTGTAAAAGCTGTAACATTTTCCTCGCAGGAGCACGATACATCTGTCATCTCGCCAATACCATCGTCAACGACAACCAGCCGCATTGACCGTTTTGTCGCGCACACAGTCGCATCATACACGCACTACTGCCCACCTTTTATAGACGTGTTTCGCAATCTGTCTTCCGGAAACGCATCAAGGAACACCAAGACAATGCTATAAAGTCAGAAACATGCGCAATGGCTTACATGACAATGATTCTCGCAGTTCATCAAATCTAAATCTTTTCAAATGGGAAGGGTAGGAAGGAAGATTGCAGCCCTCGCTACTGCGGTCTTTTTTCCTGCCGCCATCAAGGTGTATGAAACAGCGCTTCAAAAAAAAAAAATGCATGCCACTCACATGATGGCCGTGTGGAAGGGCGTAAGGTCGGTGCCGATCCGCATCTGAATGCGCCCATCGGCGCTGCCGTCGCCGGCAGCCCTACGGGAGGAGGACGCAGCCACGGCCGACGACGTCGAAGGCGACGGCGTGCTGGACTTGGTCGAGAGCTTCTCCGGGGAACCTGCGGCCGTCGCCGCCGGCAAGCCACCGCACTGGTCGGCCGCCTCCACGCAGCAGCAGCGTTCGTCTCGCCTGCGGGCTGCGGACACCAACCAGTCACCGAGACTTTTCTAACGCTTTATACGCGATGGTGCGTTTGTCCTCAACGCAGGCAACAGCGCATTACCATATACACTCTTTAGGTGAACCTTGAGCAGTCTTACCCAACAGAAGACGTCTACTTGCTCGACGAGTCACGCAGGTTGCAAGTGGCTCGCGTTCGCTCTCATCGTCCGCTATGTTCCCGTCCATTGTGCCGAGAATATAGTCAGCGTTCAAACACAGCGCGGTGGTCAAAGGAAAGATACTGGACGCACCTGAAAATTTTTAACCTCCAGACAGCTCACTTTCAAGGCCCTTTTCAACAATATTCACGCATTATGCACAAATCTCGCAGCACCCGATTGTGCCAGATTCCTCGCGAGTGTTCAAGGACGTAATTTCAAACTAATGCTCCATTTCACGCGGTTCCCTTTGAAGCCACGTACTGAGACACCCTTTGGACGAGGTAGCAGAAAAAAAAAAACGATTCTCTGTTTTCTTTTCTGAAGCCTAGCGCTCGTTAATGGAAGCGATTCACTGAAGTAAAAGCTGTTTTTTCGACCATTAGCGACAATTTAACCGAAGATAACTAACCGCAGCACGTCGGCTCACATTCCGGGGCGAATTATCCGCAACAAGGGCAGAACTTGCACGGAGTCTCAGCGAAGCATTAGAATGTTCCAGTGACCGCAAGCACGAAAAAGGTAGTTAAGAGTGGAGTTTGAATAATAGCGAAGTCGTTAGAAAGCACGAATACACGAAGCGTACTCTGGCACAGCTGGACAATGCGATATGAAGGCGACCGGGCCGTTAGTTTACGTGAACAGCTAGGAAGCTCGTGGGCGGCCCAGCCGCAGTGCACGAGAGCGTGGGCGCGAACCACGATGCAGGTGAGGCTGCGCAGCGAACGCGAGACTACGTCGAGCAGCTGTCTGCCCGCATGCCTGCTGCAGCCGGGCGTTGCCGGGCGCGCGGCTCTCAGGGCCCCGGCTCTAGGGCCGCCACGCGTCCTGCAACATTGACGAGACCCGGTACAATATGAGCGCTGCCCATGGCTGATGCATGAAGTGATGAGAGCGGACACATTGCGATGCGCGCCTGTAAGGACAGCGGGACGCCTCTCCAGCTGCCCATTATTACTTTTTATTTCTGTTGCTCATACAGTGAAAAGACACTTTCCGATATTACGATGGTCAAGTGTCGCTTCATTACCCTGTTTCTCTAGTGGAAAAGTACGACACTGCACTCATGCTGCGTATTTCTTGGTAGTAACAAATGCACAACAATTATATTTCTCGGGTGAAACAACCGGCAATTTTTTTTTCTTGGCATGAATATTTCCGGTTGAGAGAACTCCATGAAGTTCAAGAGAACGTATTGGTCACTTTCTGGACGAGTGCTGCGAGAACACCGCCCCTTTATCTCCCCGCAGTCCGCAATGCAGCGAAGGCCTTGTGGACGTTTACTGCCTTGGTGAAGGCTTTTGAGAACGATGGGCTTTTGTGAACGCCTGCGACTTGTGGTGCAGTACCATACGCGTCAGCGAATTTATTGCCATACCTGACGCGCGTCGCCAAAGCGCTCTGAAATGATCGCAAGCATCGAGTCGAATGTGCTTGATGTCTATGCCAAACCGACGCTGTTACCCTATTCAACAGATCATTAAATTAGTTATACCTAACACTACGAACATACATATCTGCTTGCTCACTTGCGGTGATACGTCAAACAAACAAAATTCTCGATAACTAAAGTGTTCACTCATTCCGAGAAGCAAGAGAAAAAAACAGATGTGGGTACATGACATGATGTCAAATGCATAAAAATGTTAATGAAACGCTCGCATCTTGAACGATGCTTACGCTGCTCACAAGCCCACTTTGCTGCTCTGGCCCTCGACTCTTGCCGAGGTCGAGAAACTTGTTTTAGAGTAATTGTTTGCAGCATTAACTCTACACAAAGAAAAAAGAATTAGGCACGAAGAAGACACACACGCAGCGCTACTATCAGCGACAATGTTTACTTTTCCAGATCTGATACAACACCGCAAACGCAACAGTGAACAATTATCACGTAATGCTAAAAAATACATGCGCCAGAAAGTCCCCTATAAAAACGCATCATAACAAATTATGACTGAAGAGAAACGGATTGTCAGCGTTTTCACAGAAAACTCTATTTTTTAGTCGACAATTATACTAATGGCTTGCTTACACAGCTATCACTAGGAGCATCGATACGCTCAGCTTCTACAATGAGGCGTTTGATTTCGTTCTTACGAGGACCAAAAATGATAGTCCTGGTATAGTCTTGCTTACAATCATACGACTAGGCGTGGAAGTGGCAGCTTCTGAACCTTGTTGTCGCGCTCTCTTAGCCTCGTATTTACACACCTGTTGGTGTGTCCGACGAAGTATTTCCCACGGGTCTGCGGGATGCGATAGATGACGAATTCCTTGAATTTTATAAACTTGTGCCGCATTCCACCCTTTCTTTCTTCTCGTTTAGAAAAATTAGTTTTTGAGCATAGGCTTCCTAGCTTATGGGGCACTGAAAATAACACCCTTATATTTTCTAGTAAGGCCACCCTATTGATATTACGAGACAGTTTATGGATTTCAGAGATAGCGGCTGTGTTTCTGCAATCTGGGGTCGCTGAAGAATTCTTTTGTCCTTATGCCAACTCGCGCCGCAACCAAGTGCTCTAACCTGCCTTGGTGGCAGCATTTTGATGGAAGAAAATGCAAGGATACCAGTGTACTTATATGAAAGAAGAAATGAAATGGGAGGTCAGACGGCAGAGAAGTTAACCAGAAAAGCTTCCAATTTGCTACTCTACACTTGAGCATTGGCACAGGAAAATACAGAGAAGGATAAAAGAGAAACGAATCGCAGAGAATTCACTGAAACGTGTGGAATCGCAGCCCAATTGAAATGCACTTGAACAAGCCCGTCATCCTCAAGAAGCTCAAAGTTGCCTTCGCTGTCATGTGTGCACACATGACAGCGAAGGCTGTCATGGATCTTTCACCTACGACTTTCAGCTCTCCTGACCGTTTCGATAATCATGTCGATACCAAAATTAGTATGCCATAACATCACTGTATGACGAGCACAAGTGACTAGTCATAACATGAAAATCATGACATGTATGTCATGAATGTCATGATTTGCATTTCGTGCGCTTGCTCCTTATTCGGTGGTTTCGTTCGCATGACTTTGCAAAATTGGTACGGTATGACATCACTTCATGGCAAACATAAGTGACAGACCCTCACGTGGAAATCATGACATGCATGCCATGTAAATCATGACTACACGCCACGTTCACGGTGCACTCGCGGTCATTTCGCAAGGTTCACATTTACTAAATTTGGTATTATGGAACATGAATAGATGACTAAGGTTTTTTCACTCATGCAAACATGATAATCATGACATGAGTATCATGTAAGAACATTGACAACATACCACGCTCAAGAAGCGTTCGCGGCCATTTCACTAGCTCCACATATATCAACTTTGGTCTCACGTGACGTGAAGAGACGACAAAGGTAAATGACTCATCCAAACATGATAATCATGACACGCTGTGTCATGTGAAACATGACCACACGCTACGCTCATAGCGCGCTCGCGGCCGTTTCACTAGCTTCACATATACCAAATTTGGTATCACGTGACGTGAACAGACGACGAAGATAAATGACACGTTGAAACATGATAATTATGACATGGATATCATGCACAGTATAATTACTAGCCGCCTCGTAACGTTGTGCCGATTTTTAAGTGACATGTTAACCTTCCTGATTTGTGCTTCGCATATCATCGATGCTTACTGTACGTGGGATCTGCCTTTTTTTTTCTAGACCCTGATGTCAAACGATAGCCTTGTACACTTTCCTCTCAGGGTAGATTCACGATTTTTTCATCTACTAGCTTCTCTTTTCGCTTTGATTGCTACACAAGTCCAAAAAAAAACGCGCATGACACAGCGCCTATCCGCTCCTGCCGGCAAGTAATTTCCGGCTGTTGAACGGGCATGACAACGTGTGGGGATGCTGACCTTTCGTTGAAGTGTTGTCGTTCACGGCTTTTACAGTGGGCAGCTCTTGCTGCGATACTGCATTCCGTGTAATGACTGTCACCTTGCAGGGCTCTGCGTATATACACGGCGAAACATACATAACTATTGGTGAAGAGTTTAGCGTCGCGTGTCCGACTCTTTGTTACTTGTAATTACTCAGCTTTCAAGGAGCTATCATAGCCAGTGTTTTCAGCCAAATAAGTGGTCATGCTTACAAGCACATCTAACGTGAATCAGTTTACCGTGAACTGGCAACCCATAAATAGAGTGCATTTGGTTGTGCGCGGATATAGGTATGTAAACTGTGTTGCTAGAAATATTAGAAGGACAGTTTACATTTCAATCACGTACGATTCCTTTTAACTACAAATCGGTGCACAACACACTGATTAAAAAAATACGTCTTGGTATTTCTTTAAAATTACTGCAGTTGCCGAATACAATGCAGGCATGACTGACGAAGGCAACAGCCCTTGTCAAAATGTTGTTCCCAGCGACATTTCTTGTTCAAACATTTTGTATGACACGAACGCAACGCGATAGATGATTCTACTGCTGAATATTGTGGCGGCACCGTGACAGGCTAAACTTCTCCGATGACTCATGCTGTTAGGAAGCAATAAGTTCAATATATTGGGCTGCCTTAGTTACATGCATTGCACGAAAATCAGCCTCTTTAAAAATTTGACCACAAGAACCTTATGGTAAAATAAAACGAAATGAAACAGCCTCTGACCATGAGTATCTTCGAGTTCCCACTACTAATAAATGCTGGATTCTAAACTAAAGAATGATGATTAACAAGTTACAGATAATTATATAAGTTTCTGAACGTGATTTTCTATACAGAGCGTCTCCACGAAGGGGCATCAAGCATTCAAGCGAACCACATTTGTCCAACTATCTTAGCATAGTAGTTTTTGTCGGGAACTAGGGCATTTTTTCTCGAGCGCCGAGGTATCCCGGTTAAACTAAGTGGGCGAAAACCTTTTTGCAGGATATATGTGCGAGATGGTTTACTACCATAGCCTTCCAATGTTGGAATTCGTAGGTCATACGGATGTCATCAAAATGTCTGTGAAAGGCGCTGCCACGACTCTTTTTTGCTCATTGTGCTGAGATGTTAACCTCTTGAAATTGTGTACCTAAAAGAATTGAAGCACAGTGATTCTGCCCCAAATATATATTTTACCTCGGACAACGTCCGTTCGGAATGCTGGGTTCTGGAAACCCGTCGTGGGGCTGCAGCTCCGGCTGTGGCATAGGGCTCCGTTCTGGGCTCCTTCCTGAACCAAGGCTCTAAGGACATTCGAACCTGCAAGCGAAAGTGAAACACTCTATTAACTAAGGTCAGGCATGTCGCAGCGTTTAAATTTTGTTTAGCTCGATGCAGTTCTCTACCACCCTATGCAACACTCTACGAGAAAATTTTTTGCGATGTTTACTCAGAGTAAATCGGCCGCACTTTCTGTCTGTCTCAGTGTGAACGAAGGAGGTTTTTTTTTCTTTTACCACAGTATGGCGAACACTGGGGAGCTAGCAGAATACGCGACCTGTAGGTTACAGAGTAGCTAGCTTTTGTGGTTATGTACTGGTTATGTAGGCACTACACAAGCTGTCATGTCAACACCACGCTGAACGTTAGGATTGTGGCCCGTCAGATCACGGCGTAGATATAGAGATAATATTCAATGATATTCCCAGTGATGTTAGCCGACTTTATCGCCTGGCTTGCTACTTCAGGTGTCAATTTATGACTTTAATATGCACAGTGATGATGACATACGGTCACAAGATAATTATACACACAGTAGATCATTCTGCAGAACTCTCAATGTGACGAAAAAAACATCGGGACGTGTTGTGTTGAGCAATTTACGATGTTTTGTTCTGAAGACAGCGCACTTTTTATTTTCTATGAACGAAATTAAAATTAACTTCTGTAATGAGTTTAGAGTGCGGCAAAGACGAGAGACGAACAACCCATTTCACGCACGCGAAGCATGGTATCTACACAAGGATACACAGCACGTGCCAAAAGAGCAGCAAAACGAACAAAAGTAGCATGGCGTTAGATATGCGGAAAAGCGGTTTGGCATTCACATGTTTTTTTTTTTCTGTTTTTCACCGTCTCTATCATTCGGTCGTATTATGCAGGTCACAGGACACATCAGTAGGCCAGTGATGTTAAGTGCAGGGAATGTGTCTTTTCGGGGAATTTTCGCCTGTCATTTGGACCAAAGGAAAAAAAGAAAATCTTCGTGATATTGAACGAAATTTCAGAAATGGTTAAAGTCTCCTATGACGACCGATAATTAGCGATCACAGTGCGCCATCACCTGTTGTAATCAGTTCTGGCGCTTGCACCACGCAAGCATCGCCTTTGAGATTTGTTTCTGATATTTACGCAGAGTGGTTTCTAGTTGACTACTGGTGTTAGACTTGAAGCCCACAATGTGCAGCGTACTAACAGTATATTAATTAATGAACTCATGCTTTTGTTGTGTGGCAGTGGAGAGGCTAGTCATGATTTCAAATGTCGCCAGTACGTCAGACACATGCAATTATTGTATGCGTATGCGTGGATGGGGGTGGAAATTAGTATTGTTGTGCAGAGAACTTGGCAGGGAATTTCATCAACGATTGCAGGGAATAATCTCCAAAACAGGGAATTTTCAAGTCTGTGTATGGGAATTCTTCGGCGTAGTATGGAACATCACTGCAGCCCCGCCTGGGTGGTCTCGGCTGCTGACACGCAGGTCGCGGGTTCGAATTCCAGCTGCGGCGGCTGCATTTCCAATGGAGGCGGAAATGTTGTAGGCCCATGTGCTCAGATTTGAATGCACGTTAAAGAGCCCCAGGTGGTCGAAATTTCCGGAGCCCTCCACTACGGCGTCTTTCATCCTCGATCATATGGTGGTTTTGGGACGTTAAACCCCACATATCAACCAATCAACATCATTGCAGTAGGCAGGGGAACGTGGCACTAGCAGCTCGTTTATCAAGCGCTCCTCAGTAGTCGTTTATCAGATGTTACTATCTCACGAACAAAGGCACACGCAAAGGGGTGTGGCTGGGAAGGGGAGGGGGGCAAAATTTTTTCATTTTCGCCTTTATTCTAAAATATCAGGGGACTAAATGCAGGCCATTGTGAGTAAAACGTCATCGCTTCATTTTTATTTTAGTTTTACATGCACTGCGACGCTGGTTTTCTTTTGCACGCGCCCGAGGGGGGGGGGGTCTGTTTTTCTTCAAAATTTTATGGTCTATCCTGTGCACGACACGAATGCGATAACCTGGCTATTCCTACGGCGGTACAGGGAGGCCGAGCCTCCTGGCCACTATCGTGGGCATACTGAACAACCAGAACTTGATTGTGATAAGTTGGTGCTTTGATTACCCTTCGAGATACTAGTCCCTTATGAACCGCAGTTCCAGAGAATTTAACCTAACGTGCACATACTTGCTGCGCATGTAGTTTCTATTTCTTCTGCTCCGTACCCTTTCCTGATATGAACCGGTGAACGATTTTGTCTGTAGTTGTCTTAGCGTTGTGACTACACTGCAGAGTAGCTAATTAGCGCAAGAAACAACGAGTATAGTAAGAACGACAGACAGGACGGATAAGGTAAAGGCTACCATATTTACCTTGTCTGTTGTTTTTTGCACTAATTAGCTATGCCTGCAGTTAATCAATCAATCAATCAATCAATCAATCAATCAATCAATCAAATTATTATTATCATGTCATAAAAGGATGCTACAGGGAGTAAAATATACAGACGAGGGTTAATACGCACCAACTAGCCTAACTCGCTTACTAATACTCCTAAGTTATGGCGAGCTCAGTTCAGATATGTGCGTGGGGACGCGGATAAACTCTTCTCCATAAATAGCATTGTTTAGTCAGTTAATTGCATGTGGCCAGTTTTTCTTTGTGTCGTGGCATCAATCCTGCAAAGTCTGGGCCATCTGAATAAGCACACTGGTCAGTTAGGTCGTCGCTACAATAAAACTTGCCCTCCCCCAATTGACAACTCTGCGCACGGTTATATCTGTGAACATACTAAAATGGGCCAAACAGGGTGACGTACTAATGCACGCCAAACATCGAAATTAATCAAATAGCAGGCCGATTTCTAATCGTGCATCACGTTGCCACCCATGCCATAGAGAACCCGTGCTCGAAAGCACAGCTACTTTGTTACAGCACTTGTCGCAAGCGCCAGCATCGGCGTTGCGGTCTTATAACGGCTTGGAGTGGCCGAACCCACGAATAAGGTTTCCCACTAAGATGAGAGCCTAAAAAGGGCGTGCAAATACTCCGGAAATTTCGCGTCATCAAAACAACTAGCAAAATTTATTTCCGCCAGAACGACTCGCGTATATCTTCCTGGGACACGCGTGAACTGTCGGGACGGTGCAGCTGGCTGCCGCGAAAGCGCGCGTCAAATCTTCGGCTTTGCTCGCTACTAGATTCTTTCGACGGGAACACCGAAACGCGTCGAGCCTTTTTTTTTACGTCTTACTGCATTTAATCTACCGCTGCGTTAACCACGTGCCCTCGGAACTCGTAGGTCGCTATCGCGCTGCCATGGCCGTGGTTTTGTGCGTGGCGGCTGCGGCAAACTGTAGTTCCGCTTTCAATCCGTGTGCGTTAACTGCGCACGTGCCTTCAAAACTGAGTCGTTTTATGCTATCTATGATCGCATCTGCCGCGGTATTCCCCACACTCTTTGCGAAAAGAAGCGTTGCTTTGACTGAGCGATCGTCGGGCGCGCGCACATTTTCGGAGCACTGTCACTAACGTCATCGCCATACATGATCGTGTCAATAACGACAGCGGTTTCGACCACAGCGGCTGTGGCAACAGCGTTCACTGTAGAAGACAATGCTGGTCGCAAGCGTACTTTTGAAGCTCCGAGCAGGCTGCTCTCACTCGGCATTCGTTCCGACGGTTTCAGTACTGAAGTTCAGATCACACGCCACGTTTTGGAAAAGGGTTCGGAACATTCGAATTTCGGCCCAGTGGACACAGTGAAATTTTGCTGGGGAATTTAACTAATTCATATCTGCCGTGGTTTCACATCAAGTTTAGAGGAACACCTCATAAATTTGTTTATAATAAAGCGCGGTGGGTTCACAAAAAGCCTGGAGTGTACTGACCTGCATTTTTGTCAATGCTACCAGATAACACTTAAAATTTTCGATTTCCGAAAGATTTTCATCACAACCATACAAAGTGAAGAAACGGTCGAAATTTGGGAGTCTCTCTTACGATCCGAGAGATTTGGCAAATATGTTATTTTAAAATAAGTTACCACTGTTTTCCCGAACATTTTTTTTCCGGGAACGTTACGCCAGAGCATTCCCTCACGGTTCCCCTTCGCACGATATGTATATCACGCAAGCTACCGAAATGGCCGCGAATACTGCTCTACACCGAATACACTCGGTCATAAGTATGAGAGCGTAGAGTCAAACCAGAAATACTATATATCGCTGGACCGAACGTCGAGTGTTGGAAAGCCCAGTTGACAAGCTGAATCCTTGAAGAACAGCGGTGTCCGGTGAAGAGTGCCAAGCTGTCAGTTAAAACCCACGGCGTCTTTGACTTTTCCACCTTGAACGACTCTGCCGGCTGCTCGCTTCTCTGAATAACGCTTATTCATCTTCGTTTGCAGAAAATTTCCGTCATGGGCTGACTGCATACGCTAATATTTTATTATTGTTAATAATAATATCCAGAAATTCTGGGAGCATGCACTGACTAGCGTCTTGACGACCAACCTATACTTCACGCTGACCCGAAGGTTACGGGATCGAATTCCGGCCGCTGAGGCCCCATTTTTTATGGAAGCGAAAATGCTTGAGACCCGCGCACTTGAATGAACGTGCTTCTTAAAGAACCCCAGGAGGTGAAAATTTCCGCACACCTCCAACACAGCGTCTCTCATAATCAAATCGTGGCTTTGAGATGTTGAAACCCAACAATTATTAATAACGATGTACTCTACCATTTAAAATTTTGTATCACATAATATCTCCTAATTACTAGTCACAATATTTGCATTTCTCTTCAGACTCCATGCTTTCCGATAAACGATTAAAAATAGTGATCTGTGATGGCAAGTACTCATTCGCACAGTGCGGCTGCGGCCACTTGATGCCAAAGTGACAAATACGCGTGCTTTACTTTATTTTTATCTTCTAAGAATATCGAAGAATAATCAAAGAATAATCAAACACCTAAGATAATTAATGTGATTGTGCGCAGTTATCGGCATTCAACATGAATTAACGAACTGTCTCTCCCATGCTTCACATGGTATAAAATATATATTTCTTTCTTTCTTTCCTTCTTTCTTTCGTTCTTTCTTTCTTTCTTTCTTTCTGTCTTTCTCTCTCCTTCTTTCTTTCCTTCTTTCTTTCTTTCTTTCTTAGTGTATTAGGAACAATCACATGAATTGTCCAAGTAGACAGTGCTAAAGGAAAACATTGCCGGACTGGGCCGTGCCACCCATACAGCAGTGCCAGCAGAAAAAAAAAAACATTTTCGAATATAAAAGCGTACATAAAACTCAAATTCTAAACTTGTTGTCATATATGTATAATTCCTCAAAATAAATACAATAAACGAAAAAAGACAAATACATCAATGTTATGCAGTTTGACTGATTTTTAGCACCAAAAAGAAAAAAAGAGAACATAAGCACAAATATAACAAAACAAGGCACGCACAAATCTCGAGCAAAAAAAAGTGAATGAAAGGCAACTAGGAACAACCTGTAGGGCTCACGAGCCACATGTGAGGAGAGAGAAAAAAAGGAAGGGAAACCAGATTGATATGTGGGATTTAACGTCCCCAAACCACCATATGATTATGAGAGACCCCGTAGTGGAGGGCTCCGGAAATTCGACCACCTGGGGTTCTTTAACCCAAATCTGAGCACACGGGCCTACAACATTTCCGCCTCCATCGGAAATGCAGCCACCGCAGCCGGGATTCGAGTCCACGACCTGCGGGACAGCAGCTGAGTGCCTTAGCCACTAGACCACCGTGGCGGGGTAAGAAGTAAACGCCAAAACAGTACATAACGTTGATTCGAAAGCATATGATTCTTTGATCAACTTTAGTCCTCTGAAAATAATAATTATTTTATTGATTTTTGATATGCTTGCTTTCCAATTTCAGAATTGAGGGGACTTGTGGTTAAGGCATAGTCATTGAGGAGGTTAGAAAATTGAACAGCAAGTTTTTGTTCCCCTTAATTTGTTGTACTATGTGATAAAGGCACAAAACTATTTTCTAAATTATAGCCTGCAGTTTTTACATTGCATTTACTCTGGAAGGATTGTTTGTCAGACTTAAGTTGTCGCATAATTTCAAGGAATAGCTCATACGTATGGTGTTTAGAGAACTTTTATATTTTAGTTTTGGAATAGTATGTTTTGGTGCTGACCATACGTTCCAAGTTTTATATTGCATGTAGCGCACGGTTTTGAAGTATTTGAAGTGATCCTAAATTATGCAGTGTAGTAGTCGACCAAACTAGAAGATTGTATGTTAATTAAACGGGAATGTATTAGTGCATTATAATTATGGTGTTGCACGCTCGTTGGTAGCAAATATCCCAGCCTGTTTAACACGCCCACAGCGTGGGCCACACTACTTTTCTTTCTTTTTTTTTTCGAATGCGCGCATTTTTCAGTGCGATCGCGCGCACACGCGTGGATAAGTGACGGCCTCCCGCGGCGATATCTGTAACGACCGAGCGCGCCATGTTCAAATTAGCCAATGACTGATAGATGGGCTTGCGACAAGTGATTTTTGAGCGTCTTCCGTCGTTTTTCAAGGGAAAGGAAAGCAATTTTCAGCTGACTCTGATAATTTATTGTGAATTTCAGGCCACGTGCTACGCTATGATATTTAGCTCGTGTGTTGTCGGGAGTCTCTACTACCGATCTGCAGCGTTTTATGACCATGCTCGAAAAGTGTTGCAGGGCCCCTTGAAGGATAAAGCAACGCAATGAATACCATCGTGAGGTAGTTTACCGAAAAGAACGACGTGTTGGCAATTAAAGGCTCTTCTGGCAATTAAAGAGCAATTAAAGGCTCTTCTAAAAAGAAGAAATAAACCAAGGGTTATCATTCAGCTTTCAATGTTGTCAAGAATTTGTTCTTTTATTTCAAGTAAGGCTGCTTCTCAAGATTTATTTTACAGAAACCATATTGCTCTTGTGCAATTATGTTTTCCGTGTTTAAAAAGCCACTCAATCTTTTGTTTATGACACGTTCGCCAATTTTCGCAAAAACTGATAGTACCAATATTAACATGCAGTTAATCATATTATTAACTAGTCCACCTTTATGAATAACGGTTACTTGGGCTAGCTTAATTTCATCCGGGAACACGCCATTCGAAATAATTAGATTACAGATATGTGCTAGACATATGCTTACATATTCGCTAACGGCTTTCAGTGGCTTCACCTTTACATCGTCAGCACCATCCACACAACTGTCTTTAAGCGATGAGATCTTAAGGTTCGTTTTGCGCTTACAGCATATTTGGGGCAAAATAGTCACTGAATGCATGTGTGTTTGCGTTTCTGCGCTAACCCATTACGAGCTGGTATAACAGCAGGCTCAAAGCTACAAAAAAGAGTGCAAGATAGTCAAATTAATGACGTTACGTGGCTTCCAACCAATATCATCAAGGCTTCGAAGCGGGTGTCTTACAATTATTTCACAACCACATTGTTTTTGTTTGTTTGTTTTTCTTTAACTGAATGGAAGTATTGTCATAAACATAGGGTCAAGTTTTTGTACTGGGGCACTTGGGTACAAAATAATATACTATAGGCACGCAATATGTAGCATGCACACCCTAATTTAGCGACGAAAACCATTCAAAAGCGAGTTTGAAGGTGGTAAGAAGGCTGTGCACTTGAACAAGGTCTTCTCGCAAAATAATTTCGCAAAATAATCCTGGCTCAGCAGGTCTCTCGTGCGTACAATGTCCCTTGATGAAGAATTGCATGAGTACACCGTTTGTTCTACAGGAAAAGGGTGATACCACACGGCCTGATGGCTAGATATTTTTAAATACTCAATACGGGTATGGAAGCGGTATCTGGTGAGGAGTCGAAATAAGCAAAAAAGGTTGATTGATTGATATGTAGTGTTTAAGCAAAAAAAGGTTTACAGAATATATGTAAAAAAATGGTCAGTCAAGTATAAGGTATGAAAATACGGCTTTTAATGAAGAAACATGAACAAAGGAAGATAAACGTGATACATTACTCTGCAACATGTATGTCGTACACGCGCTTGGCAGATTATCAATCACAAGTCTCTCTTCGGAGAAACAGAACCACTCACCCTGAAACTAATTCTTTCTTACGTCATAAGAACACTAGCTCCCGCACAGACGTCTGCGTCGTATGGACCATCCTCTTCAACTTCGCCCCCCTCAACATAGACTCTTTAGATCAAAGTACTTTCCCGACTTTAACTTGGTGTCGCTTTTCTTCACATCGTTCATGCAACCTACAGAGCAAGAATGTGTGGTTTTTCTCTTCGCAAAGGCTGATTCTGGCAGAAGTGAGTGCTTTGTTTTGTCCCGTATAACCTTCGTGGGCTCACATAAAAAAAAACGGTGTAAAATATACACCCAGAGGTGTGGCGACAACATCGTTTTTCCCGAAACTGGCTGTGGAACGTTTGCCTCTACAGTGATCCTTACTTGCTGGCTCTTGGACACTACCGATCTTTTATTCGACTGGCGGTCCAGCTTACTGAAGCAAGCGGGAATGTATTTTAAAGAATTTGTGCAAAGCTACAAGGAGAGACTGTCCCAGTGCTAAAAAAGTAGCGTATTGGTAATAAGTAACGTTGGCCCGCCTCAATATGTTTCCAGAGTGTTGTCGAAAGGGCCCAAGTTCTGTATGCCTTCCAGTATCCACGTATGAATTGGTGGCTTTCAATAGAAGTGTGGCTTCAAAGGCACAGCAAGAAGTACGTGAACGATGCCGACGTGAAGGGGTGGAGTGCCTAGATAAAACTGTATCCAAGCATGACGCAAAGCGAATCGATACCAGTGTTATACAGACGTTGTGCTTCTTAAAACAAAAGAAAATAACATGTCTTTTGTAGGCAGACAAAGAAGGGGGCTTTGTTGTGGTAGAAAGAGGGGGCTTTTAGCAAAAAAGCGATGCAAGTGGTGATAAAAAACATTGTAGCAGTTAAAAAAAGTTAGTTCTGAATAAAATCAAGTTTTGTGGAATTTCGTAACAAGATGGCTTTCACGCCGCTGGTGAAAAGTATTCAGGAAAGTAAAGTTTAACCATATTTTTCACAGCTAACCGCAAAAGCAAGATGCGACAATTGGAACCATCATTAGTGTGTCTGGGTGTTGAAAGCATAACGTAAGCCAAATTTTGCAGAAGGAACTTGAGTTGCTAGGAGTCATTGACTCGTTCCGCACTAAGAATTCTTAAAAAAATAGTTCAATGTTGTTGGGGGAATAACAAAGTGGGCCGTGTTTTTTTTTTCGGTTGATGTACAGGATTTATAGTACTCGGTACCACAACAAGAATTATTATTATTTGTGCGTGAATGCATTGAAGAGAATGGTGCTATCCCTTTCGAAAACAAAGTCGGGCTGACAGTGGCCAATTTTCTGAGCCTGTTGGAATTTTATCTTCAAGTCACATTTATTGTTTTTAATGACTAGCCTTCATTGCACGTAATGGCGTTTGCATCGGGCCCTGCGTTGCTCCTACACTTGTCGACCTTTTTTTAAGCTCATGTTGATAGGCAACTACAAAATGTTTTAATTATTTGAAGGTTTAAGATTCTTTATATACGGTCATATGTTTATTGTGTTTTCAAATGTCGCCTTTGACTACCGGGAGACGGTGATTGACATTTTTGTTTTTAAGCAACACGGACGATGGCTTACTTTCACGCATGAGCTGTCCCAGAATAAAGTTTTACAAGCTTTGGAATTGAGTCTCGAAGTATGTAACTGGCATGTATGTTGGGCTTACAGTCCCCGCTCACAAAAACAGCTGGTGCCTTTCAAGTCAGCCGACTCAAAAGTTGTCAAAAGAGGAATAGTGTCAACATGTATGGAATCGGTCCTGAAAAAGTCGTGAACGCACAAAATGCAGAAAAGTTTTGAACATCAGGTACGCCGATTATTGGCTGCATGCCACCCTATGACGCTCCTCACCGCTATGGCCAAAGCCATGCTTCAGAAAATGAAAGCTAGTAAAAAGGCAGCCTGTGAACATGAACCGTTCAGGCCTGTCGTGATGCGTTATTCACATAAGGTCCCATATCAACTCAAGGAAGTTGCTGAAGGCACGGTGTCCTTTTGGTGTTTTCTACGCCCAAAAGCTCCCGAAGATGTGCTCCCGCACTTGCAGTATAGTAGCAAACGTGGATGCCACATAAAACATGGTGTCTACTATATCTCTTGCAACACCTGTAGGGTATGTGCCACACCTCAGGTATTTGGCAGGACCTACATCGAGCAAACGGGACGATGCATAAACGAGCGGCTTAAGGGACATGCGCGAAAAATAGGAGGAGGAGGAGGAGGAGGAGGAAGAAAGTTTAAGCGGAAAGACAGGGAGGTTAGCCAGTTCTTAGACCGGCTGGCTACCCTGTGCTGGGGAAAGGGGTGAGGGGAATGAAAGAATGAAAGATGTTAAAAAGAAATGTTGCGAAGAGAAAGAGAAATTACGAAAAAAATGCGACAGAGGAAAGGCAACATCAAAGGGTATAAGACCCTAAAGTCTGTCTCTGAGGCCAGTTGTCCGCAAAAAGCGCAGCAAAGCTTTCAAAGCCTTCTGGGCTGAGGATGGGCTCGGCCAATGACCCAGAATCTTTTGTTCCGACAAAGGCCGATCGTGTAGTCTATCCAAAGCTGCAGTGAGTTCTTGTCTTTGCGCTTTGAAATGGGTGTACTCACACAGAAGGTGCGCGAGTAAGTGCATGTAGGAGAGCTGGCCATCCCAATGAGATAAGAGTATGCGTTCGTGAAGGCCACTCCAAGTCACAGGTGGCATAGAAGAGTCTCCTCAGCTCGAGATATCCTTGGGGGAAGACGAAGCTGCAGATCGGGATCCAAGTTATGCAGGCGCGCGTTTGTGAAGTCTGTTGAGTTCCACTGTACCAGTGTGAGGTCACGTGCAAGCGAACGAAGTCTTGTAGCTGCGTCGGTTCTTGAGAACGGGATGGCTGTGTATTGGGTACCATCGTGTGCAGATCTAGCGGCCTCATCTGCGTGGTCATTGCCATATATACCGCAATGACCTGGTATTCACTGATACACTATGCTGTGCTGTTTTTCGATTGCTTGGTGATGAAGAAGCCTTATTTCAGCTACTAACAGTTCATTAGGTCCATGGTGAAAGGGTGACATTAGACATTGAAGAGATGCCTTCGAGTCCGAGAAGATAGACCAAATTTCCGAAGGTTCTTTCACTATAAACTCCAGAGCTGCACGTATGGCCGCAAGTTCTGTAGCTGTCGACGACGTCAAATGCGATGGCATGAATTTAATTGTGATGTGCCTCGCGGGAATAACCACCGCCCCTGCAGAGCTTACTGAAGACACCGAGCCATCCGTGTAAATGTGAAGGCGTCCGTTGTGCTTCTCTTGCAGGAAAAGTAATGTGGCCTGTTTCAGGGCTAGATGCGATGACTTTTTCTTATTTTGGATGCCAGGAATTGTAAGAAGGGCTTTAAGTAAGAAGGGCGAAAAATAGCTAACAAAGTGGACAAAGGGGCACATCTTGTTGCCCATATGAACTCCTGCATCGACTGTGCATCACGGTTTCATGATACGCTGATTCTTAGCAGAAGCAAACATGGAGATGCGCGGCTTGCTTTGGAAGCATATCACATTAAAAAAAAGTGGAGTTGATTGTATCAGCGACACCTCTATTTGTTTGCGTGGCTGTGAATATGAATTTTTGCGTACGCATTTTGGTTAGAATATCGCGCTTTACGTGTGCAATATGACACTACGCGTGTGCAGTCAGGGACCTGGCGCATTATGTTATATTACCTGTTGTTACGTATACAATGCAAAGCTGCGCGTGTGCATGCATTGTGTGTTTTTACATATATATGCGATGCTGTGAGAAGAATAAAGCTAAAGAATAAGCTGTGAGAAGAATAAATAAGTTAGTTTGGCGCCATGGAGTCTGTGTCTTTTATCACATCTTTTCTAGTTTTTTCTTATTGTTTGCGCCAAAGAAGTTCTTATATTGTCACTTTTTTATTTATTGGCATTGCACATATATGTACACAAGGGCGCGATACATATCTATTGGCATGCCTCCTCGATTACTGCCATGCAGTGATCCCCAGCACGAGGTATACCACGATTTCCAAGTCAGCAAGGCAGAGAAAAACGCATCGCAAATTAATAGAGTCCTTCTTATTGTTTCTTATAAATTAAAAAAAATGTTGCTGTGAAGTTGTCCCTCTTTCGTAAAACGCACATGTTTATCACAAATCACGACACCAGGTGCCATTCAGTGACGACCGCGAAAACACTCTCTTTTTGAGGCCCTCACTCAAAAAAAAAAAAGGTTGTAGCACTTACTAAGCTCTTGTCACATATGTTACTAACAGGTCAGTAAGTGAAGTTAGTAACGGGGAGGCTAGTAACCGTTACTACTTTACCATTACTAATGCAGCTAGTAATAGTTACTAAGGTCGCAGGTTCGGTTCCTGCCCACGGCAAGTTATCTTATCACCCACTTTTTCTTTCTTCACAATTACCTCAAAATTCGGTCTAACAACCTCCTCTATACTTTGCCTGGCTGTATTGTCTGTTAGATTTCAATATTATTGTGTCAAAATGTGTAAAAACGAGCCCTTAAGTATACACTTCTTTCCCTTATTCATTAACGAGGGTATCGTACAGGCAGACTTGGTGCCTTAGGTTGTATACGAAGGACTATTGCTCAGCTGCCAGCTCGTAATAAGTTCACGTGCTACGTGACGCCACACAGGCTCATAAAGAGTGTGCCACACTCACCGCCATGGCTACTGAGGGCGCTGGCTGACACTCCCACGTTTAAATTCACATATATACCCAATCATGTGGCTGGGGGGATGGCTGCCGTGGTAGCTCAGTGGTAGAGCATTGAACGCGTTATTCGAAGGTCGCCGGTTTGGTTCCTGCCCAGGGAAAGTTATCTTTTCACCCACTTTTCATTCGTCACATCTACATTACAATTCGGTCTAATAACCTCCCCTATACTTTCCTTGGCATTATTGTCTGTTAGATTCCATTAATATTGTGTCTAAAACGGAAAAAAACGAGCCCTTCAGTATACACATCTTTCTCTTATATATATATATATATATATATATATATATATATATATATATATATATATATATATATATATATCTATCTATATATATATATATATATATATATATATATCTATATATATATATATAATGTGTGCGTGTGCGTTTGTGTGTGCGTGCGTGCGCGCGCGCGCGCGCGTGTGTGTGTGTGTGTGTGTGTGTGTGTGTGTGTGTGTGTGTGTGTGTGTGTGTGTGTGTGTGTATACTGAAGAGGTTTTTCCAATGGGCCAAACGTACTTGGGAAGAGAAGAGATCGACACAACTTAGCGGTTGTTTTAGTTTTATTTCAAACGGTTTCGTTGGACTAATAAAGCTAAGACAACGGCTCAGTTGGGTCTCTATATGTGTTTTATTTTTCTCTGCGCTAGTTGCGTCCACTGTTATCTGCCATAAAAATGACGTCGCAACTCAATAATGATACCTTTTTTTTGTTTTCATTGACTGATGCACAATGGCATTGATAAACTTGAATATGACGACAGCAAATGAGGAAATCACAATGTGTAAATGAAGGGGTTCACGTTCACCGGGAGTTGCGATCGCTTCAAGCAGCTAACACACGGAGAACCGTAGAGCCGGACAGTCAAAGATCGAAATGCGGGGGGTAGTGAAGAAAAAGAAGAGGCAGATTGACCGCACTTCTGACGACGGAGTAATGGCTTGGTCAATGTTGTCGCAGCCGAATGCGCTATGGAAAGCCTTCTGTACACGTCTGTATGCGTGTGTGTATACATGTACGCAAGGCTGCGTGCGCGTGTGTATTAATTTGTATTACTGGGGTAAGCGCAAACAAGAGGTTACACGTGAACACTTGAAAGTTCACACTGAACTTCCCACTGCGATGTTCGAATATCATTAAGCACTAAAGAAACGTTATACAGAGAGGCACAACACTTGTCACGCTTTTCTCAAGCTCACATGTGCCAATATTCTAACGAAATCAGTTGTGTTTCGTAGTATAGCGCAGGTGCTTTTAGAGGAGAATGAAAAAAAGTTAAAGAGAAATGATTATGTACTGAAACAGTATTTTAAACTTCGACGAGAAGCAAGGACGTTGAAACAGCGGAGTACACCCACGAAGTTGAGACTGGTCTTACATCGAAAATATTTTTACCAATCGACTGCGCGGTACTACTTTATCCGAAATTCATTTTATCGAATCGGTTAACCTCTTTCTATCGTAAGCAGCTGGGCTAAAACTTGAACGATATGACTTCATTTGGTCGTTGCGGGGCTACAAAATAATTTCATTCGGTTTAATAAGCACAAAACATTGTTGACCGGGTCCTGACACTCGCCGAAAGCAGTAGCAAGAGTATAGTAACAAGTGGCACAAGTCAAAATCAACACTGTCGCACAAGAAACGTTAGCCAAGTAATGAATACAACAAGCGTTATGCAAACACTCTGAATACAAACGCAATAAGCACACTGTCGTAACTGATGCTACGCAATACAGAGAAAATAACGGGACACAACGTCGCTCGCATTGCTGTTCAGGTGAGTGGGCGCTCCGAAAGAGCAGCATGTATTGGCGCGACTCATACCAGAACGACGACATACACAAAGAGACGGGTAGGCGCTCAACGTTAGCTCCTATACCTGTCTCTTTCTGTGTGTCGCGGCTCTTTGCTATTATGCGTGTCGCACTACAATGCATGGCGGAGTTTCTAACAAAAACTTGATAAAATGTGGGGATTATTTTGCTTAAGAGATATTATCGAAAGACGCTAGATCACTGCGATTTCTAGTGGGAATGGGGACAGATTTAAATGCGCAGCATTTCTTTGCGTATGCAGGCACTTTGAGCATCTATCTATCTATCTATCTATCTATCTATCTATCTATCTATCTATCTATCTATCTATCTATCTATCTATCTATCTATCTATCTATCTATCTATCTATCTATCTATCTATCTATCTATCTATCTATCTATCTATCTATCTATCTATCTATCTATCTATCTATCTATCTATCTATCTATCTATCTATTGATTGATTGATATGTGGGGTTTAACATTCCAAAACCACTTATTATGAGAGACAACGTAATGGAGGGCTCCGGAATTTCGACCACCTGGGGTAGCATGTTTGCCTCCATCGAAAATGGAGCCGCCGCAGCCGGGATTCAATTCTACTATCTACGAGTCAGTAGTCGAGTATCTTAGCTACTAGACCATCGCGGCGGGGCTATCTATCTATTTATCTATCTATCTAGCCGCCTAAATCTCGGTGCTCTCATGATCACTCCCTTAACATGGGGTAAATCAAAATTAGTATAAGAGGGTAATATTGGTCTGACAAATGCGACTCGCTGGTCATGACATGAATAATGTCACAATCTCGTCGTGCACGCCGTCAATTTTCAAAACACAGTGGCACATACCCGGGGTTAGGTGTGTGCCACTGGGATGTAGGTATACGCGCCACAGATGTCTGACAGTGTATAATTCTAACGCTACAGCGATAAGGCAGCGTTGACCAGACGAATGCAAAGAAGAAATGTCATTGTCCCAGTAATCGAACCCTAGCATTCTGCATGGCAGTCAAGTATTCTACCACAGCGCCACGCCAGGTCTCGGTGCTACCTTCGAAATAGACCCTAATGGTAATGAAACGCCAGTTGTGGGTCAGTGCTGGCCTTGGTCAAATTACATGGGTCGCGAAACTTGGAACGAAAAGTGTAGGGAATCTATTGCCACAGGCATCAACTTCCGCCGACCATTGATGCGAGACTAGGTGAGGAGGGGACAAACAACCAAAACTAAAAACTCAATATAATTTGTTCTTCAAATAGTCGTAATTTTATATTTGTCAAAGTTAACTATAAACTTACTTTGCTGTGTATCTCACACAGGGCTAACTGGTTGGTTACCTCAAGTTATCGTCGAGTGCCATAAATGGGGAGAGGGCGACGTCTTCAAACACTCTGCTATCAGAGAGAGAGAGAGAGGTACATAGAGAGGAACGGCAGGGAGGTTAACCAAGCTTGTCTCGGTTGGCTACCCTACACTTGGGGTGGGAGAAAGGGAGAATAATAGAAAGGAAAGAGATAGAAAAGAAGAGGAGTAAGAAATATAAGGATGAATAGTCAGCTCGAGACTACGCAGCATGTTGTCACACTGTTCCTTCACAAGCGGTCGTGAAGTCTGGTGATCCTTAAGAAGTGCAAGAGTCGTGGCTTTGCGTGTATGGGAGACCGTCGGCCAAGGTCCCAGGATCTTCTCTTCAGTAAGCGGCCGTGTATCCAGCTGACGGAACTTGGATTCCATAATACGTCGTTCAGGCTGGTATGCTGGGCAATGACATAGAATGTGCTCGAGCGTTTCCTCGCAGGCGCAGATGTTGCATGCCGAAGTGCTCGCCGTTCCAAGGAGACGAGAGTACGCATTCGTAAAGCCACGCCCAACCTCATGCGATACAGTAAAGTTTCAGCGCATCGTGGGAGCCCGTATGGCAAACGAAGTTGCAAGTTTGGGTCGATCGAATACAGGTGCGTGTTGGAGAAACCCGGTGTATTCCATTCTAGGAGATTTATACGGCGAGCAAGTGATTGTAGTCGCCTTGCAGCGTCCGTTCTCAAGAGTGGTATGGGTGTACGCAGGTCTTGGTCATGAGCCAATCGAGTAGCTTCATCCGCGCGGTCATTGCCGACAATTAAGCAAAGAATCGGCAACCACTGAAATACAATATCGTGACCTTCGTTGAGCGCTTCGTGGTAGTCGTGTCTTATCTGATATACGAATTGTTCGTGTAACCCATGCTGCATAGCAAACCGTAGTGTCTGTAAGGCTGACCTCGAGTGGCAAAAGATGGCTCATTGGTTAGGTTGCTGCCGAAGAATGTACTTTACTGCACCTTGAAGCACTGCAAGCTCTGCTGCTGTCGACGTCGTGGAGTGAGAGAACTTGTATCGAAGCAACACATTATCAGATGGAACAATCACTGCTCCTGTAGAGCTGTTGAAATTAGTGGAGCCATCGGTGTAAACATGTATGTGGTCGAAGTACTTTTCGTCCAACAGTCGCAAAGTCAATTTCTTCAGGGCTAGCGTTGACATGCGTGCCTTCTTAACGATTCCAGAAACTGATAAGCACACGTCAGGTTGACTCTGCTATGAGAGTTTGTGTTTAGTTCGGCGTGTTTTTTTTTATTCGGCACATTGCCAGGTCAACGAGGCATCGCTCACTTTTCCGTGGTGGTTTTGTGTGTACCTTCAAAAGTTTACTGATTTTTTACGTGCATTTCATGGCTCAACTAGTTCAAAGAATGTGTAGATGGCCGCTCCTGTTACTGCCGACTGCTTTCGCTGACGCACGGCCGGCGTGCCCTCGCCTTTGGTGACGGTGAACAAGACACGCTTAGCAACGATACGCTGCACTCTACGGCTGTCAAAGCTGCTGTCTCGCTGCAATGATTTTTAATGATTGGGAAACGTTAGTTTTTGAACTATTATGCTATTGTGCTCGTGAAAAGTTGTCACAATTGCATCTGCAACGTTTCTTGTGCATATTGCAAGTACGTCATTTGGCTAATAAAACAACTTTGCGTCCCCAATCTTTGTTATTTTTGTTTCTTTTCTCTCTTGCATGCAATTAGCGAGGCACAATTAAGGCGCAATAAAATTATGTAATAATGAAGGCACGTAGCAGGTCAGCCATAAGAAAAAAAAATTTAATTTCGCATCATATAGGGCAAATGAGCGACGTCATGTTTTATTTTTAATTATTTTTTTTCTGTTAGTTGTCCCTTCCTAACGTAGCGGGCGACTGTGGCAACGAGCCGCCGACTTCTGAATTCACGGGCTTCTATGGAAGTTGCGCTACCAGTTTACATATACCTTGGTACTGGCTCCCCAATTATATAAACAGTTTATGTACTCCTACGATAGAGACATCGAGTCGGGTTAATATCAATTGTAGTCAGGTGTAATCCGCTTAAGTTTATTTATGCAGCAGTGTCTAGGGCTAGATCTTGGTGAGCAGCAGCGCTTTATATCACCTCACCGCTTCTGGTATTACTAATATCCATGTTGCTGTCGAGCTCATTACGCATCTGTAAACAACTGGTGATATAAAACTTATCCGGCTGTTTAACGTATGTCTGCGCGTGCATTTGTACATATCTTTAGGGCAACTTCGTAATGTTTTGCTCAATAAAATAATTACAACACAGGCACCTTACATGCACATGATTTGCATAACAGCGATTCTCAAGGTGCCTGTGATCTGCCCAATTTTCTTTTAATTCAAAGTGACAGAAGGTAGGTATTCCACAACCGAAAATCGTATAAAAATAGCAGGGAATAATAATCAGGCTAAATGCAAAATAGCAATAAAAAAGTATGTTTTTGAGAACACTGGACCCACAGTGGACATTCGCGAAAAACTAAATTCCAGATATCTGTAACTCTGTCGCGCGAGTTCCCCTCATTTTAGAAGCGCTAAATTACGGGGAAAATGAGCAGTGGCGTCGGGGACAACATACAGCACCGGATTTGCCTATCGCACAAACGTCACATCCGAGCGAAAGCTGCCACGTACGTGTAAATAAGCAGTGCTACGCGTCTGTTTCCTTGTTTTCTGCCGAAGACAGAGCCAGCTGCTTCTCACCTCAATGAGCAATCCTGGTGGCTAAGGAATATTTCAACGCAAGTCTGTGTCCTTTTCCAGGCGACGTGATAAAGGCCTCAGCCACTGAAGCTACTTTGCCTTGACCATGCCGCACTCGATTCTGTGAGTTTCTCTTTGCCGGTGAGGGCTCATTAGTTCGGCGGACCGAGATGACCTGGTGGTACCTGCAGCCTATCGTCTCAAGGGCGGTGCTTCAGACGAGCGAGTAGTTGTGAACCTTCGGTTTTTTTTTCTTTTGCTTTTGCTACTTCGCCGGGTGTGCTGCTAAGATTGGGACATGACAGACCCGTATTGATCGGTAGCCACTGTGTTCGCTCTGTGTTGCTAAGCGCCACTTCCCCTTACAACACTCCTGACGCGTCGCGTAGAAGGAATCACGCGAAGCGAAACACGCCTTCTCTTTCTGACACCACTCACCAATGTGTCAAATGTGGTGCCAGAGACTTTTTGGAAAGCTGAGCATGTCTCATGTATGCAGGCCCAGTCATCTAGAGTAACTGAGCTACGTCGCGAATAGAAATGATAGTAAGACTACCCAGCCGAAGCAAGCCGTAATGCCTTCAAGAGGTGGTTTGATCACGAACGAGTTTCTGACTTGTGTTACTTTCGACTAACTTTGAGGTTATCGCTCTGAGTTAGCCGTAATGTAAGAATTGAAGAAGAGAGCTATAGTTTCTCCGTACCAGTACCAAGGCCCAATTTGAGCCACACTATAATGGTGGTATCCAGAATAAGTGAGCTTTTAAATTAAATTACACGAGCGTTTCTTTTTTCCATATCGTGTCAATCAAATGAAAATCGGACTCGCGACCTCAGCAGAGCAACGCCATATCTACTAGGCCACCATAGCAGAACTTCAAAGATTCTTGATATTGGAATATTACGCAATCAGCTACCCAACTATCTTGAGTACGTATAAGGTGTGAGCATAGCTACAGTGCACGCTTAAAAGCGAATAAATAGACCATAAGCAATATATAGTCCTAGAAATGAGTATTAACCAATTTGGTAAGTTTTTTTTCCAAGGAGCGTATTTTGCTATTACTGTATTCTGCAAAAATTATTTGCATTAGATTCACTTATCATTTGGACCAACGCGTGTACGACGCGGATTTTGTTCGAGGATTAACAGGTGAATAAAAGGATGGAGCCATTAAAATTTGTGACACTATGGGTATCTTGTGTCTGCAAGAACGATGACTTCAAACCATCGTAATGGCTCAACCACAACTCTGCACATCTGCTGACCAAGGCGATGCAATGAAGCAAAAGGGCACACCTACGAACACTCGCTTTATTTTACCGTTTCATTAACCATAAACCAAATTTTAACGCTGCGCTATGACAATCATTGCACACCACGCTGTCATGACGTCATTCACATCAGTGCCAACGCATTGGTGTACCTGAGGTCGCCGATCAGTCCGCTGACAGGGTGACATTGTGCGCTTAGTATTTCACCGTTGATGATAGCGCAGGATAATTAAGAAATTTCTACATAAGTTGCTACCGGTCTGTACTTTCGCCGGCATTCCAGATGATGAAAAGCCGTAAGAAGGTACAATATACCATAGAGTTTCCCAAAATTAACTAGAGGGAACCCTGGTGATACGATCGTTCTGCGACCATAGAAATGATGGGTAGTACACGGACTTGCCTAGTCTTCGTGCTTGCGGGCCACGAACGCACTCGTGGATTCGTTTATTGCGGTGTTTTGGTTTTGTTTCGAATTAAAATACGAACGGTTATAAACTCAGTGAGCCAATTTGAAATGGTGAGCCTAAGCGATTAACGCAGGGAAGTGCAACTGCTGAACATTCCCTGATTGTCGTTTCAAGACGAAGCAACTTCACGCCACGCAAAGCCAACCGGAGCAGAAAGTACAAAAATCACACAAATTCATGTATTACTGATCATTCCATGCTCGCTGAAGCGCCGTGCGTTGCAGCTCCCATAGACACTAGCGCCAGAGTTCCGTCTATCGTATCTATAAAAAAAACTCAGCGCAGAGTTATTTCAGGAGACGGAAAATTTCATTAAGAGACAAACAACCATGAAAGCCTCAAATGCAACCGACAAAATAGAGATAGCGGAGCTTGCGGAGTTAATCAATAGTCGCAAGGCAGCTGACATCAGAAGGTGTAAGGCGGAGAAAATAAAAAGACTGTGAGGGTGAGGTGGCGTCGAGGCAAGCCCTTGACGTCTCCTAAGGGAGGCCTAAGCGCGGCCACCTAAACCTGCTGGTTTCTTATTATAAAGTTTATTCCTCCTCCTAAAAATCTGCAGAAGCCTAAAAGCTGCGAAGGCAAACATAATTGTGGAAAGGCCAAAATCAGATGCACGCATCGAGGGTCAAAGAAGACAATGTCGTAAACAATATGGATAGAATAGTTGAGGTCACGGAGGAGTTCTACAAAGAGCTGTACAGATACCGAAACAACTAAGATGATATTGCAAGAACCCGTAATAGCCCAGAGGAATTCGACATCCTACCAGTAACGACCAGGGCAGTAAGTAAAGCCCTAGAACGAATGCATAGAAGCAAAGCCGCTGGTGAGGATAAAGTAACGACGGACCTGTTTAAAGATGGCGCAGAAATTGATTAGAAAAACTAGCCCCCTTATTAACGAACTGTCTCTTGACGAGAAGAGTACTAGAATCTTGGATGAACGGCAACATGAAATTAATTCATAAAAAGGAGATGCCAAAGACTGGAAAAATCATAGGCCGATGAGCTTACTGTTCGTTCTCTAGAAACTATTTACAAAAATAATAGCTAATAGAATTAAGGCGAAATTAGAGTTCAATCAACCAAATGACCAAGTGGGATTTCGTACAGGCTGCTCTACAATGTACCATATTCATACTATCAATCAGGTAAAAAAGAAATACGCCCCGCCGCGGTGGTCTAGTGGCTAAGGTACTCGGCTGCTGACCCACAGGGCGCGGGTTCGAATCCCGGCTGCGGCGGCTGCATTTCCGATGGAGGCGGAAATGTTGTAGGCCCGTGTGCTCAGATTTGGGTGCACGTTAAAGAGCCCCAGGTGGTCAAAATTTCCGGAGCCCTCCACTACGGTGTCTCTCATAATCATATAGTGGTTTTGGGACGTTAAACCCCACATATCAATCAAAAAATAAAAACGCGCAATATAGCTCAGTAACGTATGCTGTTAGGCTAGTTGGTTTGTAGCTGGGTAAACCATCGTTGGCGCAAGCTTGAAAGAAGACCAGAGAAGTGACTCGGAAAAGCGCGAGTCTCTTCTCTCGTCTTCTTTCCAGTTTGCGCCAACGATGTTTTACACAGCGCGCAATATAACCCACCCCGATACATAGCCTTCATAAATCACGAGAAAGCGTTTACTCGGTCGAGACATCAGCAGTAATGGAGGCACTACGGTATCAGGGCATCGACGAACTTTACATAAACATACTGGAAGAAATCTGCAGCTGATCTACAGCCACCATAGTTCTCCATAAAGAAAGAGACAGAATCCTGATAAAGAAGAGTGTAAGGCAGGGAGACACGATCTCTACAATGCTATTCACCGCCTGTTTACTAGAGGTTTTCAGGGCCCTTGATTGGGAATAGTTAGTGATATTAGTTAGTGGAGATTATCTTAGTAACCTAATTTTCACCGATTACATTGCCTTGATGAGTGACTCAGACGATGAATTACAGCTCATGATTGCTGAACTAGGCACGGAAAGCAGCAGGGTAGGTCTGAAGAATAATATGCACATAACTAAAGTAATGTGAAGCAGTCTCGGCAGAAAACGGCACTTTGCGATAGGTGGAGAGACGCTGGCAGTTGTAAAGAAATATGTCTACTTAGGACAGGTAGTAACGGCGGAGCAGAACCATGAAAGTGAAATAACTAGAAGAATAAGGATAGGGTCGATCACATTCTGCCAGCATTCTCAAGTTGTGAATGAAGATCTACCACCAACCCTCAAAAGGAAGGCATATAACAGCTGCATCTTGCCTCTACTTACCTACGGAGCAGAGACCTGGAGGCTTACAAAGAGGGTTCAGTTTAAATTAAGGACAACGCAGCGAGATATGGAAAAAAATAATAGAATAAACCTAAATAATAGAATAAAACAAGAGAAGAGCAGAGTAGGTCAGAGAACAATCCGGTGTTGAGGATATTACAGTTGAACTCGAGAAGGTATGAACACGGGCCGGGCACGTGCGCAGGATAACCACTGGTCCTTAAGGGTAACTGAATGGATTTCCAGAGAAGGTAAACACACGAAGGGGAGCCAGAAAGTTAGGTGGGCCGATGAGGTTAAACCTTTGCAGGTATAAAGTGGCAGCAGAAAGCACAAAGGCGGGTTGATTTGTGATTACGAGAGAGGCCTTAGCCCTGCCGCGGACGTAGTCAGGCTGATGATGATGATGATGATGATGATGATGATGATGATGATGATGATGAAATATACTACTACAGGACGTAGGAGACTGTAGTCAGATGAACGTATACGTGGCGTGATAGCTCTAAAAAGACAACGCATGCGATCGGCTGCCTCGAACAAGCTAAGCACGGTGCTAACTTATCTGAACGGCGACACGGTGCCACTGTACTACAGACACTGTAAAGAAAGCAGTGTTATTGGAAATCTCACAGCGACACTCTTGCAGCGCGAGAAAACACAGCGCAGATAGACAGAGAGAGAAACAACCTCAATGCTAATAATGACAATATAAAGGCTTTTCGTTTATTATGGGTGGCGCCCCTGCTCCAATGCCCACTAGATACTGCGATTTGCCGGGCCTGATCACCAATCGCCAAGGCTTCTATTTAGGACAGTGGTGCCTCACACGACCAGTTGGTAAGGTTGTCCTTGATCAGTGGTGAGACGACCTAGGCCGCACGCGATATGAAGGCTTGCGGTATAAAATCAGGGCTGTATTATAGCTGCATCAACTCTGATATATATATATATATATATATATATATATATATATATATTTGAGAATAGTGCAGTATAGGAAACAAAACAATAAAATATTTATTTATTCCTAACAGTTTCGGCTGCAGCCTTCTTCGGAGGATGTAAGTGAAATGGTACAAGTACCCGTAGCTACGGGAACTTGTATATATATATATATATATATATATATATATATGTGTGTGTGTCACCTTTCTGATGTCAGACCGCTGACATCAGAAAGGTGAAGGGGAGAGAGATGAAGGGGAAGAGGAAGGAAGAGTGGAAGGGGGGCGCCCGAGGGGAGTCCACCTTATATTCTTTTTCTCTTTTTTTTCTTTTTTTTTCTTTTTTCCTTTTTCTGTCTTTTTTCTTTTTCTTTTCCCTCTGATTTGAGATTGTATAAAGCTGAACACCAACAAACTGTACCTCTAATCCTAATGAAGGCCAGACTCTAGGCCAAAACGTCGAAATAAACCACGTTGTGACCGCTCACGGAGGATCTACTGGACTATATATGCAACGCTACGGCCACTCAACCACCATGCCTGCCTACATATATATAGATATATATATATAGATATATATATATATATATATATATATATATATATATATATATATATATATATATATATATATATATATATATATATATATATATATATATATATATATATATATATATATATATATATATATATATATACAATCATCTCGCTGTTTAATGGCCCTAGCTGGTGTTGAAAATGCTAAAAGTCCGCCCCATTACCGAACAGGCTTTAACAAAGACAGACATGGTAACGCTACATACCCTTCACAAATGGCTAATTGAGTGTCATTTATGGGCAGGATATCGAATCATGTCCAACGTGTACACCTAGGAGACATATTTTCATCACGCAAACTAGTGGTAAGCGATCGCACATTTGCCTACACCTTAAACATCGTGAACGAACTTCAGCAAACCATACTTTAGTTTTGTTGTTAATTATTACTTAGGACCATTTGTATGAATTATCACAAGCTAAGCACAACGTTCTAAACTGTACTGCAGGCCATTGACTACATTTTGTTTCCGCCCCTTGAGACGATGAAGCGTTTAAATATAACCTACCCTTTGATGGTGCAAGGGTTCCGGAAAATACCGTTTTTCAATTTTCGGCACCATTGCCCTTTTTGACGTTATATACAGAAGTGTTACAAATACAAGTGACAAGAACTTGTATAAGTAGCATTGTTTGTTGCCGAAAAGCCCCTGCTGATTGTGGTTGTACAGTTGAAAAACGTTTTTTTTTTGTTTAAAACGAAAACTACCCCTTTGATGATTTGTGCATGTCTTGCGAACAGTGCATACTACACAACTATATATAAGCCATGTCTTTACTTGGACGACTACATTGCCAAAATGACGCCGGAATTCGGGTCAAATTGCCATTTCCCCAAACTCGTCACAACATTGTGGCAACGTGTATGGTTCATTCGCTCCAGAATTATTTTAATAATTTATTGCATAAACCTCTAAAACACATTATGTGAATATATTACTTGCTAAAAAATTTGTGCTTTTTTTAAATATAAAAAGCACGCTAAACATGCAGCATATTACATTTTTTGTCATTGCCAAAAATAATGAAAGCTACAAAAATGAATAAATTATCTTAGTAATCAAATGTCAGCACCTCAAAATGAAAAAAAAAGTTGTTTCGCAGTAATTACTCAAACCAGTAGTTTTATACAGATTATTTAGCATGACAGTTTCATTTTGGTGCCCAAAGTTCAAACCATCTTAAGCTACCGCGTATTTTTTTCACGAAATATAATGCTTCAATAACTATTTGTCACACTCAGACTTACTATCACGAGTTTTTTCAGCATGATCAAAGATGGTAGAAAATTCACCTGTTATACTTGATTTGACCCTCCCCCCCCACACACACATACAAACACACAAGCGCCATTCTTCATGGGAGACTGCGTATCTTGTGAGGAGGTGAGGCTGAGGGAATGCCATTGACGTGTCTCACCTCGACCAGGCCAGGATTAACCAGCAGGGTGCGTCGCCAACGGGACTGTTGCTAACGAAAGGCCGTGAACCTCGTCGATGCCCCAAGAGCGAGTGTCCCGAGAGAACGTTTTCCACCGCACAGCGCGACCCGTCGTTCTTTTCTTGTTGCCGGGTGGGCGGATTCAGCGTAGCCTTGCACCCGTACAGTGTACAGCAAATCAGCCAATCGCGCGAGTCGCTGGCTTAAGGAGTCCGCAATTTACGACGTGCGACGATGCGCCGAGTGCGACCACTATAAGCACTATACTGCAGGACATCCACTCCGATCCTGTTCTTCCTGTGAGTGCGCGCAGGCTCGGTGAAGGTCACGTCCGCGTGGAGCAGCTAATCTGACAATTTCTTTGACGAAGTTTTTGCGATAATGCTGAGTATACCAAACGAACAAGGTCTCTCACAACAAAAAGTGCGTCGGTTACGTCTTTGCTGCACTCAATTTAGCGTCATTGCAGGAAACTACACGAACAACTTCTGAATTGATTATCTGCTGAAACTTCGCCATTTGTTCTCTTTTTTTCCGGCTTTATGAGGTACTGCTTGTCATTGTTCATAACCATGCTCAATTTTTGCTACATACACTAGAAAACTTATGAGCAAAAGCAAAGAAAACATGCCTGATACGCATCGTAACAACTAACGGTGAGGTGGCGCATGTTTGAATAAGTGATCATGCGCCATGTAAACCTCATAGCGTCTGCTTATACGGATGCTCATCCAACACTCTCACCAGTGCTTATCACTACTTCCCAAAGACAATCCGGAGTTAGGCTCCTCATCAAGTTTATGCGAGTCTCCACAGACTGATTCATACATTTATGCTTTTCCCGTGTCGAAATACGTAGTAAACATTAATTAATTTTGCCACATACATGTATATCGTACGGCTGCACTGTTCGCAAGTGTGCTGAAAACACAGCTGTACATATACACATCTGCATTGTCCATGCCACATATGGTTCCCCTTCGTCGGTCAGAAGGCAGAATCTTAGGACACTGGCGCAAGCCACCTTCTGCGCATGGAGCCATGGACGTGTTGCTCAGCCTCCCGAGGACATGCGGAATTTGTGACAGGCGTGAAATGATAGCTTGATGCAGTGCGTGTGTATAATTTCTCCCTTCTTGTTTTCAATATCTCATTTAACCTCATTAAGCTTTCATTGCTATTTTCAAACTCCCAGATCATTTACTTTAGTACCGAGCAGTCGGGTGGATTTTTTACAGCCTGAATTCCTTGAATATACTTCTCCTTTACAACACTTTTTGTTTGAATACTGACAGCCAGTTACATCACCAGCTGCATCGTAGCTTTTCTTCCCACTGCTACTCGAAATTTCAAGATGAGCTGTAGGCCTACGATTGCTGCTTCTTAAGTCGCTACTATCCTGGAAGCAGTCGAAGTCGTTCGGAACCAAGCACCTCGTGCTTGGATGCCTTCCGTTCTTGCTCAGTTAGTACAGCATCAGACACGTAATTTGAACGTTGGTGATTCGGATCCTACCGACGGAAAAGAAGGATTTGTCGTCCACTTCAATAAATTTCAATTTATGCCGTAATTACTTTAAAAACAACAAATAATGTCCCTTCTGTATATTTGGCTTAATTACCTGTTCGGTTCATTTGGCTGTGCTTGGACAGTCCTACACGACTCCAAACACCCGTTGGAAATCATTGTATGCGTTTTGACCAAGGCATGTTACACTATAGCCCTCGAAACTTCAGAATTTGCGGGTAGTTAATACAGGCAATAATTCGGTTATTTTTGTTAAAGTCAGTACCTGCTTCAGCATTCGGTGGGGAGGGCCCCACCGAATGCTGAAGCAGGTACTGACATGTGGACTCTTTAGTAAACAGCAGCGTTGCATGATTGAACCGCAGTGCTCAGTGCTGTTTGCAAACGAGATACAGTCTGCTTGACCGCAGAGTACGGAGCCTCATGTCTTATCATCAGAAGCAATGTAACTGTTACCATACAGTGGTCACACGAATTTGAGGTCGAAACTACATTTCTTAGCATTAAATCTAACATCAAACAATGAGACACAAGTGTGCTGTACAGAAGACTACTTCTCACAACATTCACTCGGATCTATGCTCACCTTAATTCCCGAGAAGCAGGTTATAGCGCTTACAACGCAGGTTATAGCGCACCAGCTCAAGCCGGCGTCTATAACTTTGGATAAGTCATCTACGTTTTTATGGACTCTTCAGTCTATAGCTTGCATAGATTGGCTGTCTTAAGTAAATTGTCAACTTATTTGTTCCGTTATTTTAGGACCTAGCGTGTTTGTGTTTACCAATGAAATCTAGGTATTTGACTCTTCTGCACGGAGAGATTGTGACGACACTAGACCTTATGGTTTCTTTTTATCTTACTTTAAAGACGCATCTTACTACGCAAAATTCTTATTCAGTTCAACAGTTGAACAGAGAGACCTAGGACAAAACACTAATATGCCTGTACAAGTCTTGTGGCAAGCTAGAGCACTGCATGTATTCGCCAACAGCTGCTAATAGTCAAAGTCAAAACGCCAAAATAACTTTTTGAGGCTGTTTTTACAACTAGGCAAAGACATCGCTTGAGTAATGCATAGGTATTCCTCGTTTACCGTAATTCTATGTCCTGCATATCCTTAATATTACGTTTGACGAAGCAGCTAACTGGTAACTGGAACGGTAGCCTCATATTGAGAAAGAAGCAGCTCGAAAAGCCAGAACAAATGGTTTGATAAATTCTGCAAATAGGGGCCAAAGCTGGTGCAAAAAATAAAATGTTGCCACATTACTTTATCCGAAACTTAGTTTGCATCCAATACAGCCATTGTATACAGTTTCGTGTATATTCAATACTCACAGAACGTGCAGCTTACAGCAATCGCTAGCTTTGGCGGAGCTGAAGCACCAGGTATCAAGGCATGTCACAATGCATATTTAAACTACCCAGCCCACCATATATGCTTCAACAGAGAGGAGGGTGTTATATCAATGATTTTAAGGGATTCAGTAGACAGCGCTCAGTATTAACAGATTCACCTAAAACCATGTTGTTGTTTCTTTTGTCTCTCTCTATGTGTTTGGGGGGGGGGGGTTTGCTCTAAAAAATTTACATTTTAAGCTTGTGTTTTAGCAAGTTTGCTTATATACATTGTGACAAGAAGTACAGCGCCAGACTTCTCTAAATGTTTTTGCAGGTGAAGTGCTTCTTATAAAGATACTACAGTTGATAAATACGTATATTCATCTTTTACGGACAGCGAAAGCTGAACTGAAGAACGAGTATGTCAGAAGCGTTATGAGTAACACCGCTTGTAACCTGGAGAGAGACAGTGCTTTCAAGGAATAACGACTATACAAATGCTAACAGTAAATCTGCATAACACACACGCACGCACGCATGCATGCATGTAGACATGCAGACAAATACACATCACACCGTATTTGAATGCTCACTCAGTAATGAGAAGAATGCATGCAGACAAGTAGACAAATACACATCACACCGTATTTGAATGATCACTCAGTAATGAGAAGAACGCTGCACGTGGCTAATTGTATACAACCGAGTTATTTGGCAGAGGTTTATCACACGCTAACAAAGCCTTTAGTTGGCAAAACTCAAATTGTGTACTCCAAGGTTCCTCCCGGCACTGACATAAACAAGAGCAGAGAAATCACAACGATTCAGTTCGCGCATCAATTTTCAACCGGCGATAAAATGAACACGCTCACCGGGAGGCAGTGAGCCAATATAATGTTTGCTCAATAACAACCTACGAACCGCGAACAAATACTAAAAGCACAGGCACGATTACGTCTCGATAAACCCCGTTCAGTGCCCGCTGTACGCCACGAGTTATGAGAAGCACGCCAGACTCACTCACTTCTCTGCCTGTAAAGCGTACTTTACCATTCGCACCAAACGCTGCAAGAAAGCTAGACCACCGTTGAGAGGGACGCTTCCTTAGTCGTCAGCAGTCGCCGCCCAGAAAAGTGCCGCGCCAGCGCTTTCAAAACGAGCTGTGCTCGTGGATCACAATTTGCACGTCCGCCTCCGCAAATCATTCGCTTATTAGGCCTAGCCGCATAATGCGCCCCACGACTATTTGTGCACTGCTTTGGCGACGAAAGCAGACGCCTTTTCGAGACGCCAAGTCACAGCGAAGCTGTGCGACTCTTCACGTTTGCCAGTAAAAAACTTCGCGCGGAAGGCGAGCACTGCCACAGATATGTGAAGCACTGATATCTTGAAGCAGAGATTACGCAGAGGAAAAAGGCGAGAAGAGTGCCGAGAACTAAGCTCGGAAAGTCACCCTGCCGCCGCGGCATGCTTCCTCGGTCGGTTTACGCGAAGCATGCGTACGCACCTTGTCGTCAACGAAGAATTCCGGCAGTATGTAGTCCAGCATGGCTGGACTGAGCGGTAGCCGGCCGTTATCACGTAATCATGGTCGAATTTCATAAGTACTCCCCCAGCCACAGCTGACCCGCTCCCGACGACTGCGCGCTAGACAATAGGTGCATTCTCGGCGCGTGACCGGTGGAGCCATCTCCCAGGAGCCGTTGCAGCGTAGCCGGCGTGGCGCCAGGATTTAAAGAGGAAGCAGGTTATATGCTGGCGCTGCGTCTAGCAAAAAGTGTACTTGGTAGCTGCATAGGCCTACATTCATGCGCTATTTCCAAGAGTGAAATACAGGGCATCTACAAACTGTGTACATTTTTTCTTTGTAGATAGATATAAGTTAAATGCTTGATTTCAAAACCCATGCATACATAAAAAAATGGCAACAGACAAATCAGATAAATGCCAGCTTGTTTCTTTTCATAGAGAGATAGGTAGAGAGAGAGAGAAAGAAACAGTGATGCACCAACATAAGACAAACTACAAAATCAATTCAACGCTTATTTATTAACTGTTTCACAAATTTTTGCTCTAGGTAGAGAGTATAATACTTTATGAACTTTTTCTTGTCACGCACGGGACTGCAGCGAAAGGTCCACTATGTTGGGTAAGTCTGTATACCATATCAGTATTAATCACTTTCCTGACATTGTGAGAGTCTCTTTCTATGTTTATCTTATCACTTGTATTGATTTTGTTTCGCCGCGTGCAGGGCGGTGTAGATTTTCTTTTCGAGCGCAGCCCTCAGACGCCCGTTGTTGGTTTGAGCGTCGTCCGCAAGAGGAGGATGTGATTATACGGTGCTCGGCTGCTGACCCGAAAGTAGTGGGTTCGATTTTGTTCGCGGCGGCCGCGTTTCGATGAAGGCGAAATCCTGGAGGCCCTTGTACTGTGCTGCGTCGGTGCACTTCTTCCGTAGCCCTCCACTACGGCGTGCCTCATGATTGCGTCATGGTGATCATCATCATCATCCTGACAACGTCCACTGCATGACAAAGGCTTCTCCCATGTTCCACCAGTCAACTAGGTCTTGTGTTTGCTGCTGCCAATTTATACCCGCAAACTTATTAATCTCATCTGCCCACCTAACCTTCTGTCTCCCCCTAACCCGCTTCCCCTCTCTGGGAATCCAGTTATTTACCCTTAATGACCAGCGGTTATCCTGTCTACGTGCTACATGCCCGGCCAATGTCCATTTCCTCTTCTTGATTTCAACTATGATATCCCAAACCCCGGTTTGTTCACTGATCCACTCTGCTCTCTTCTTGTCTCTTAAAGTTACACCTACCATTTTCCCTTCCATTTGTCGCTGCGTCGTCCCCAATTCAGGCTGAACCCTCTTTGTAAGTCTCTAGGTCTCTGCTACGTAGCTAAGTACCGGCAAGATGCAGATGTTATATACCTTCCTCTTGAGGATTAGTGGCAATCTACCTGTCATGATTTGAGAGTGCTTGCCAAATGTGCTCCACCCCATTCCTATTCCTCTAGTTACTTCAATATCGTCAGTTTCAATCTGTTCCCTGAGTTACTCAGTAACGCAATGTCATCAGCGAAGCGCAGGTTACTAAGGTATTCTTTATTAACTCTTATCCCTAACTGTTCCTATTCGAGGCCTCTGGAAACCTCCTGTAAGCAAGCGGTAAATAGCATTGGGGAGATTGTATTCCCCTGCCTTACCCCTTTCTTGATTGGTATTCTGTTGCTTTATTTGTGAAGCACTATGGTAGCAGTTGACCCCTGTAGATTTCTTCCAGGATGTTTATATAAGATTCGTCGACGCCCTGATTCCGCAGTGTCTGCATGAATGCTGATATTTCTACTGAATCAAATGCCTTCTCGTAATCTATGAAAGCTCTGTATAGCGGTTAGCTATATTCTGAGCATTTTTATATTACCTGATTGACAGTAAGAATGTGGTCGATTGTTGAGTAGCCTGTTAGAAATCCTGCTTGTTCCTTTGGTTGATTGACTTCTAATGTTGTCTTGATTCTTTTAGCTATTACCTTTGTAAATAGCTTGTATACTACGGACAGCAAGCTGATCGGCCTGCAATTCTTCAAGTCCTTGTCATCTGCTTTCTTATCTATTAAGATGATGTTAGCATCATCTAAAGTACCGTCCCAAGTCGCAGCTGAACCCCGCCGCGGTGGTATAGTGGCTAAGGTACTCGGCTGCTAACCCGCAGATCGCGGGATCGAATCCCGGCTGCGGCGGCTGTATTTCTGATGGAGGTGGAAATGATGTAGGCCCGTGTGCTCAGATTTAGGCGCACGTTAAAGAACCCCAGGTGGTCAAAATTTCCGGAGCCCTCCACTACGGCGTCTCTCATAATCATATGGTGGTTTTGGGACGTTAAACCCCACATATCAATCAAGTCGCAGCTGAGGCTGTGCAATGGACATCGGCAGTGCACCATACAGTGAAGGCTTCGCTTTTCTCGATCCATCTTTTATTTTTAGTGGTAGTTTATTTTGCCTTCCTTGTCTTTCACTGCATACAACTGATATTTGGCTATCCCAAGTTTTTTCTTCACTGCTTTGATGCTTCCTCCGTTCTTCTGAACCTGTTCGATTCTCTCCATGTTATGCCTTCTTACTTCGGATACCTTACGCTTATTAATCAACTTCGAAAGCTCTACAAATTCCATTTTGTCTGTAGGGCTTGAGGCTTTCATGTTTTGACACTTCTTGATGGGTTTCTTCGTTTCCTGGGACAGCTTCCTATTGTCCTGTCTAAGTACCGTACTTACAACTTACAGTGCACACTACGTAATGCAACTCGTCAAATTATCATTCACTGCGTCTACGCTAAGGTTGGTTTCTTCGATAAGAGCTGCTTACCTGTTCTGAAGCAAGGCTCTGAATTCCTGTACTTTCCCTTTTAGTGCTAGCTCATTGATTGGCTTCTCGCGTATCAGTTTCTGCCATTCCTTGTTCAAGTCTAGGCGAATTTTAGACCGTACCATTTTATGGTCACTGCATCGTACCTTGCCAAGCACTTCCACGTCCTGCACAATTCCTGGGTGTGCACTCCCTATAAAGTCTATTTCGTTCTTATTTCCGACATTAGGGCTACTCCATGACCACTTACGGTTCCCTCGTTTTTGGTAGAAGATATTCCAAATCCGCAAATTTTTGCGTTCTGTGAATTCTACTAGTAGCTCCCCTCTAGAATTTCTAGCACCGATCTCATGATCTCCTACTGCCTGGTCTCCAGCCTGCTTCTTGCCTACCTTTGCATTGAAGTCTCCCATAAGTATAGTATACTGTGTTTTTACCTTACTCATTGCCGATTCTACGTTTTCATGGCTGGATGTAGGCGCGTAAGCCTGTATCACCTTCATCTTGTATCTCTCATTGAGTTTAACTACGATACCTGCCACCCTTTCATTAATGCTATAGTATTCCTTTATGTTACCAGCTATGTTTTTGTGAATAATGAACCCCACTCTCAGTTCTCTTCTGTCAGTCAAGCCCAGATAACAAAGGACGTGGCCGTTCTGTAGCTCTGTATAGGCCTCATCTGTCCTCCTAGCCTCGCTGAGCCCTATTGCATTCCATTCAACACACCCTAGCTCTTCGAATACTACAGCTTGACTTGCCTCACTAGATAAGGTTCTAGCGTTAAACGTTGCTAAGTTCAGGTTCAGATGGCGGCCTGTCCGGATCAAGAGATTCTTGGCACCCTCTGCTGCGTTGCAGATCTGACCGCCGCCGTAGTCAGTTGCTTCGCAGGCGCTGGGGACCGAGGGCCGTGACTTAATTGACGTATGCATGTGGGAGGTAGTGGCCAGATGCTGCGTCAGGGTGGCCAATCCTTCTCCGGTGGGGGAGTGCGTTACCGGCGGTGGTCACCGGTGAGGCCACACCCCAGGCTTCTCAGTGCAGTTCCATCACCGAAGCTGAACATTTTTTAGATGCGGAAGCATCTTATACTCGCGCCTTGTAGTGCGCCGTCCGCGCCGTCCGCACCGCTTCTCGAACATTCGACAGCTGACGCGCGCGCATGCGCCGTCGCGCCGTCGCCCACCATCTGTGCCGCGCGCGCTTCTCCTTCGAGAACATTCGACAGCTGACAGCGCATGCGCCGTCGCGCCGTCGCCATCTGTGCCGCGCGCGCGCTTCTCCTTCGAGAACATTCGACAGCTGACAGCGCATGCGCCGTCGCGCTGTATATATACTCAAGGTCGGCGCTCGCTCGCTCAGTTGCCGCTCGTCCATTGGTTTGTACGGCGCGTCGACGTCCGAAGTCGCCGTGAAATGAATGCCAACGAATCCACAAACAGAATGATCGACGTCCCTTCGACCAGCGCCGGCCAAACTGTTGGCGGAACCGCAAGCAAGTCGTCGTCGTCGTCGTCGTCCGAAGACAAGGCAGCGCAGAGAAGAGCTCGCGACGCCGAACGTAAACGTCGGCGTCGAGCGGAAGATTCTCATCTTAGAGAACGTGAAGCCGCTGAGAGACGTCAGTGTCGAGCAGCCAAGCGTGACGTCGACAACGACGACGACTCCTTCATTGACCTCCGACTACAGCCCGGCGTTCAACAACGCGCCAACGGCGAGCAGTGCGTTGCTACCGTCTGTGGCGTCGACGTCATGACGATGTACCTCGCGCCAAACCTCTCTCGTGCCGCCGTAGAAAAGTACGTCGACGAGGCCGTGCAAGATTACAGGAAACAACAACCGCAACATCGACCGTTCATGCTAGTTGGCGACTTCAACGTCGACGTCATCAAGGACGATTGGATAGTCGAATACATGGCGTCGCGACACTCGCTGAAACGCGCAACGCACGACGACTGCAAACACCACCAGCCGACCACCATTCGCGGAACCTGCATCGACCACGTCTTTGCAAATTTCGACCTACGACCGATGCAACTCGATCCACTCACTCTTTACTTTACCGACCACAAAGCCATCGTCCTCAAAGTTCGTCGCAATAAATAAAACACCGCCCTTTCGCATACGTGCCGTACGTGTTCACTCATTTAACACCCCATTTCACAACCACGTTAACCAATTTAGCCATCGACCCAAGTAAGTCGCAATTTAACACCCGTTAACCAATTACATGCTTCCACATCTTCCTCAGTGTTCCCCCGAGGGAAGCTGCGGGCAATTTTTATTATTATTATTATTATTATTATTATTATTTGGATTTTATGTCCCCAAAACTACGACATGATTACGACGAACGCTGTAGTAGAGGACTTGGAAATTTCGACCATCCGGTGCTCTTTAGCGAGCACTGACATGGCGCAGTACACGGGCTTCTATCATTTTGCCTGCAGAAAGCTAAAACGAATGAAAATGAAAAGAGCAGACAAGAAACTACAGAACGTTTTGAAAAGCAAAAAGAACGAGAACAAATAATTAAAAAAGTAAGAACTAAAAACTAAGAGTACAGTCTGTAACTGTTAGTACACATACGTCTCTCTCGGAGAGCCAGCCGGCCAGCCAAAGAAATTTATTTATAGGTCCTGAGAAGACGAGAATGCCCCCGTCAGGAGATATACCGTCTGGGGGCTCCACACACGATGGCTCCGGGAGGTTCAGGCTCTCGGTGACATTGCGGGCTCTGGGCAACCCTTAGCTGCTGTTTTTTTTTGTGGAGCTGGTGATGAGCTGAAGCCAGTCTTCTTCAGTAGAGGGAGACCCTGAGCCCCCACACAAGTCGTGACACTGCCACAGCATGTGTTGATGGGTGCACCTCAGATAACCACAGCGTGGAGAGCATGGGTCTATTCAGCGTATGAATTTTGAGCAAATATACGGAGATAGATATGAGTTCGTCTGTGATAATCGCAGGGTGATTACCTGCGGTCTGGTTAAGTGTAGGTGTAGAGGCGCAACTTCCGACACCCCAGCTGATAGTGCTTACAGATCTCGGTAAAAGTAACAAAAGGGTCGTGAAGACTAAGCGATTCCACCGGATGACATAGACATCTGCGTAACTTGCTGCTCTGCGTGGCGCATTTACAGAGTATTTCACCATCAACCAGCCAAGAAATGAAGCGTGTTCACGAACTCCGAGGCCGCTATACACTGCTTGATATTCGCCATCCGCCGGGGACATTACGAACAACTAGTCATGAAAATTGGAGCTACTTCATCACCTGTTCGTGAAAGGACATGACATCACAATTCAATGGCTTCGAAGTTACTGAGGCATCTTTGGCAACGAATACGCCGACCACATTGCAAGAATATGCAGGCCGCCTTGGATTCAAGAGAACAGAGGTGAGGCTCGCGCACAATTTCTACTGGCCTGGACGCTTGAAAGACGTCGAAAACTTGGTGCAATCATGTGACACGTATCAGCGGGTAGAAAAATCTACAAACAAGCGAAAGATTCCGATGAGATTAGTGCCTGTTATCACAGAGCCGTTCCTAAGGCTAGTCATAGATATTGTTATCCAGCTCCGAGAGTCCCGTTCAGGTTTTCGCTACATTTTAACTGTACTGTGCGTGGGAGTGAAGTTTCCGGAGGCGGTTCCACTGAAAGAGTGCTCATCTCCTGACATCGTAAATGCACTTATGTCTATTTTCGCTCCCGATGAGTTTCCAGTACAGATTCATGGTGACAGCGGGAGCGTATTTACCAGTTGTATCACGACTGCGTTTATGGCAACTGCGTTCATCACAACTGAGTTTTGTATCACAACTGCGTTGTATCACAAAAGCTGTTATGAGTACAGCGAAAGCTGTTATGACATAGATGCGGCAACGTGTGACATTCCGCCCGAAGCGAAGCTTGAAGTAAGCGACAGCCTGCTGCTACATATGTGGAAAGCAAAGCAAGCCCTACTTAAAAGGCGGAAACGCCAAAGACACAACTGGGCATTTCGAAAACGCACGGAACAGTTAGGCAGACAGTTAGAAGAACACGCATTCAAAGTATGTATGACACAATGGGAAGACATGTTTAATGGCTTGGAGAAGCAGATGCGTGGGGCGGGTGCTTGGCGTGTCTTTCGGCATCTGTTGAATCCGGAGGAGACTCGGGCCGCCCAAGGCCATAAGACTCGGAGACTTGTGAAAGATTATGAAGGTGCAAATATCCTCGCCGCCATACGAGACCGTTACTTTAAGACGGGAGACAGCGTCCAACAACCGGATTACGATGGAATCGCTAATGATAAATTAGATACAGACTTTAGCGAGGCAGAAGTTCGCGCAGTCTTTTTCAAATTTAACTCCCGGTTGGCGCCAGGACCAGAGAGGGTTACCAACAAGGCTCGCCGAAACTTAGACGATGAGTCAATCTGCCTATTGGTGACTTACGTCAACGAGTGCTGGAGAGACGGCTCTTTTCACGAAGCGTGGAAAAGAGCTCGGGTTGTCATGATACCTAAACCAGGCAAGTAGATTGCGCTCGATAACTTAAGGCCAATTTCGCTTACGTCCTATATAGGAAAAGTCATGGAGCACGCAGTTCTTATTACAGTAACCGACTTTCGTAAAGACCGTGACGCATTTCGCACACCATGCTGGCATTCCGTGGCAATCCCTCCGCACAGGATGCATTGCTTCAGCAAAAGCACCACACTTTTGACGACTCTACGAGCTAAACTAAGGCGATTTTTGGCCTGGATATTAAAAAGACCTTTGATACCGTAAAACACGAATCGATACTAAGACGAATTGAGGCATTAGGTCTAGGTCGAAAAAATTACAATTACATACGTGATTTTCTTGCAAGCAGGCACGCAAGTGTCGTCATCGCCGACCAAGAATCACAAGATTTTGAGATGGGCTCGGCGGGCACGCCACATGGCTCCGTAATATCACCATTACTTTTTTAATTTAGTGCTATTGGGGTTACCAGAAAAATTAATGGAAATACCCAGATTGTATCACAGTATATACGTGGACGACATCACCCTCTGAATTCCCGGAGGAGATTGTGACGGTCACGTCGAGAGAACGCTACAGGTGGTAGTAGACAAAGTTCAGGAGTACTTTCTAGGAACGGGCCTCGAATGCTCAGCAACCAAGTCCGAACATTTAATCTACAATCCCACAAGTAGAGGCCGCAAAACCCCACGTGGCGAGGAAAGGTAATCCTTCAAAATACGCGTTCTGTTGGCAGACGGCACTCCCATACCACACGTAGACAGTATTCGAATTTTGGGTTTACACATACAGGCAAACGGCCATAATGGTGAGACCGTGCGCCGACTCCGTCGTTAAGTAGACGACGCGATCAGACTCTTGCGTTGTATCACGAATAGACGTAATGGTCTGCACGAACACTGCGCGATCCGTCTCGTGCAGGCCTACGTGATAAGCCGAATAACATACGTTGCCCCTTATCGCAAGTGGTTAGGCTCAGAAAAAAACAAAATCAACTGAATGATACAAAAGGCTTTTGAGAGTGTGATCGGCCTCCCGATCAACGCGAGCACCGAAAGATTTCTAGAACTAGGATTTCACAACTCACTGGACAAGGTAATTAAGGCCCATGACGTTGCGCAATACGAACGCTTAACCAAATCAAAGACGGGTCGACACATCCTTGAGTCGCTGGGCGTTAGATATCACACTCAGCAAGGAGAAAAGGCGGAGGTCCCTGCTTCAGACCACGACCGCTTGATCGTTCGGCCGATTCCGAGGAATATGCACCCGACGCACCACATCGGACGGCGTAACGAGCGTGCTAGACAGCATCGAAAGAAGTTTGGTAACAGTACGGACGTAGATGCTGCGAGATATAGAGAAGGGAGAAGAGCCCACGCAACTGCGGTCGTTCACCATTAGGGCAAATGCCTCGTGAGCACTATGGTGACGACGGGACACACGGAGGCGGCCTAAAAAGCCGCGATAGCCTTAGCACACACCGCAGCACCCCATGCAGAGATAAGTGACTCGCAGGCGGCAGTCCCCAGTTTCGTGCGCGGCCGTGTCTCGTGGGAAGCAGCGCGCATGCTTAAAATGTGCGGAGATGGCGACTCGACGTCGCGATCACAACCCCAAATTCTAACGGGTTTCCTCCTATGGACCCCGGCACACACCAGCATTTCGCTCGCGGGGAACTAGGCGGCCCACGCCGCGGCTCGATGTCTCACTCACCGAGCCGCGGCCCACTACGTGGCTGCGGCCTCTGACTCCGAGAGCGGGTCGATGCATCTGCTGGATCAAGACACTTTGATAGGCACGCAGCAGCAATATTCAGGATGGTCATGGGGTGATCGTCTTACAACATTCCATGACATCACCCAACACTATAGGCTCAAAAGGCGTAGGTTCCCGCCACCACGCGAGAAATGAAACAGGCACGATGCCATAAGCTTTCGCTTACTCCAAACCCACTCCTACCCTAGCCCGGTCGTTCTACGCCACCTGTACCCGAACCTATACCCAACTGATATGCGTAAAGCGTGCGGGCACAGAGCAACGCTGAGCCACATGCCCTGGGAATGTGCCGGCGACGACAGTCGTGAAAACGCCACCAATCGCGATGTGCCTATGGCGGCCGTCAATACCAAACCACACGGAGCCTCGAGATCACTCGTTCCTGCCGCTGCCGCGGCTGCGGGAGCCACGGAGGGCCTTCTTAGTCGGCATCGCCGCTGTTGGGAGGCAGCACTCCAAAGCCCAGAGCTGAACGACCAACTCTGGGCCATCCGGCAGGCCGAGGATGCCGCCCGAGTCCAGGGACTACAAGCCGCCACCTAAAGCCACAGAGAATAAATTGCCGGCCCATTGTGTTCAATAATTTTTTTCTCTCTCTCCGCAGGCACATGCTTGCTGAATAAGAAAGAACCCACACTTTTTAGTCTTATAAACGACACATATTCCTCCATCGATCTTAGCATCATCCCCCCATCCATTTTACAGGATTTTAACTGGGAAGTGGTTAAGAACCCCTATGAGAGTGACCACGTCCAAATACTTCTCAAAACGCAGATAAGAAATGAATCTCCACTTCATGTTCCTCAGTGGAAGTTTGACAAAGCCAACTGGGAGTATTTTCAGAGCGCTAGTAGGATCTCGTGGGTGGACCGGTCTTGTTTTAGTATTGACGCTGCTGTGGAGTATTTTACTGCTTTTATCCTCAATGAAGCTACTTATTTTATACCAGAAACTAGTGCCACCAGTAAACGTCGTGTTTCCTGGTGGAACGACAACTGCCGTAAGGCCCGGAGGAAACAAAGTAAAGCGTGGGGGCTTCTGCACGAATCCCCCACAGCAGAAAACCTAATTATTTTAAACATATCAAATCAGAAGGATAAGGGACACGCCAGCAGGCGAGAAGAGAGAGCTGGCAGAGGTTCATATCTGGCGTTAATTCTTATGGAGATGAGGCGAAGATCTGGGAAAGCGTACAGAAAATAAAAGGTCAACCAACGCACCGCACACCCTTCGTAGACACACAGGGGGGAAGCCTGGAAGACCAAGCTGACTTTCTGGGAGCACATTTTAAATTCATATTCAGCTCGACACTATAATCAGACCACTTCCAAAGGTACAAAACATGTGAACGTCAAAGGTTAAATATAAAATCTCCAAATAGTGAACATCTGAACGTCAAAGGTTAGATATAACATCTCCAAGTAGTGAACCATTCCTCTTAGGAGAGCTACAGACAGTGCTGAACAGCTGCAACGAATCTGTTTTGGGTTCTGATCGCAATACATATGACATTTTGAAACACTTACCTCAGGAAACACAAAAAAAACCTTCCTTTCGCTGTACAATGCTATCTGGTTTACCAGCAATATCCCTGCCTCCTCGAAAGAGACCATTGTGATTCTTATATTGAAACAGAGCAAGGATCCGTCCTCCATCACAAGTTACAGGTCGATCGCGCTGACAAGTTGCTTGAGTAAGCTTTTTGAAAAAAAAAAGATTAACCGTAAACTAATACAACTCCTAGAGTCAGGCAACCTAGTTGACCCACACCAGGGTGGCTTTCGAGAAGGTCGATCCACCACTGATCACCTCGTACGCATAGATGCGGAAATCTGTGAAGCCTTCGTGCACAATCAATCTTTTTATCTCAATGTTCCTCGACTTGGAAAAAGCATACGACACAACTTGGCATTTCATAATACTGAGAGATCTATGCCACTTAGGTTCACGAGGTAGAATGTCGGCTATAATAGAGAGTTACCTGTTCAATCGCACTTTCCGAGTACGAGGCAGAAATCTGATTTCACGAACATTTGGTCAGGAAACAGGAGTACCACGAGGCGGCGTCATCAGCTGCACGCTTTTTATTGTTAAAATGAATTTGCTGCGTCTGCACATCCCAGGGAACACGTTTTATTGCACGTATATGGATGACGTGCAGGTAGGCTTTAGATCCTGCAACTTGGCGACGTGTGAGCGACAGGTTCCGCTTGGGTTGAAGAAGGTGGCAAAAGGGGTGGATGAAATTGGTTTCCGCTTTAGTGCTCAAAAAAAGTGCACGCGTCCTTTTCACGAGAAATATTGGCCTACATACTGATCCCGACATACACCTACAGGGTCATTGCCTATGAATACAAACAGAACACAAATCTTTAGGCTTGATTTTTTAGACACGAAGCTATCGTTTGCGCCATACATAAAATATGTCAAAAGCAAGTGTATGAAAACAATAAGTGTCTTAAAGGTCATGTCACGTACATCACGAGGCAGTGGCAGAAAATGTCTCCTAAACTTTTACAAAAAGCTTGAACGCACACTACTAGATTATGGAGCCATAGTGTACCAGTCTGCCACACAGAGCTCGTTAAAGATTCTTGATCTTGTCCATCATCTGGGCATTCACCTCTCTACAGGGGCTTTTCGCACAAGCCCTGTAGAAAGCCTATATGTGGAGTCGAACGAGTGGTCGCTCCGCCTTCAGAGAGCTTATACGTCTTTCTTGTATTACTTAAATGTAAATGCAGATAAGAAACACCTGACACACTCTACAATTAACAATGTGTCCAGTTCTGTCTTTTTTGATAACTGGCCTTCGGTGAGACGACCCTTCTCACTTCGCGTCAGGTGTCTAGCTGAAGAAAATGGTGTGCCGCTTCTTGAAAAATGTCTAATGACTCCCGCTGCATATTCGGTGCAGTGGCAGTGGCAGCTCATTGAATGTGGTTTATCCTTTGTTGAAGTAACAAAACACGCTCTTATTGCACATATACATACACACTTTCTTGAATAGCAGCTCAAATACTCCTGTCCTGAATTTTTTACGGATGCTTTAGAGTCTTGCACTGGTGTGTCCTATGCTGCCGTTGGACCATCCTTTCGTAATACTGGTAGTCTGCACCATAATTCAAGCATCTTTACTGCTGAAGTTTACGATATACTTATGACTGTTAAAGAGATTAAGGAATCGAAACTGCAACGCACAGTGATATACACGGATTCTTTGACCGTCGTAACAGCTTTAAAATATGTGCATAAACGTAAAAATCCTGCCCTTGTTTCACTTTACACTCTTTTATGCACAATATACACTCTCAAGAAACACGTAGTAGTGTGCTGGGTGCCATGGCACCGTGATATCGGGGGAAATGTCTTGGCGGATCAACTTGCTGCATTCGCCCAAGGCAGTACTGTCGCCAGTACATCTATAGCAGTTTCTGTACTCGACCTGAAACACCTCCTCAAAAAAAAAGGCCCCGTATCTGCTTGTTACACTGCAAATGTCGTCGAAGAAGATAGTCTTGCGTCTGGGGAGAGTGAACGAAACGTTCATTTGATGTTCTGCGCAAGAAAATCGGTGAATGGTATTCTGGAAGCGATGCGTTAGAGTTCTTCGAGCGTGCAGCGGATGAGTTCAGCCATTTGGAGAATCGTTTGGCCACCTTGGTGCCGTTTAAAGTACCGTTAAGGGCGGACAAACATACAAATGTACAGACAGACAGGGAGGCAAAAATTTTTGCGTTGAAGGTTCCCAATAAATGCTATCGTCTTAAAGAAAAGCTCAGGGCGTATTGGCAGTGCCTATGAGATAGGCAAACGCAAAATAAACTACATGTTGTTAAGCCAAAACATGGGAATCGTCCACCAGTGTCCAGACCACGCAACACACAACTAATCCCAGATTACAAATAGTACACACACACACAGCGCACATGCATGTCTTCTGTCGAGCGGTGACCAACCCATCTGTGAGAAGTGTGGAGAACCTCTTACAGTTCGCCACATTCTCGTCCAGTGCAATGAGCTAGATGCCATCAGAAAAAGAGTTCATTACCATATCGACAACAATTTCCTCTATGATCCTTCCATGTTCATTAGTAAGGAATTACTTTTTGCACATGATTCATTGTTCGCGTTTTTAAGAGATGTGCGTCATTTTCACATCATATTTCGAGGTGATCTGTAGCACGACCTCTAAACAGAGGTGGTTGCTGCGGTGACTACACTAAACTAAGCACCTGCATCGCTGCCTTTGGGCCCAAGGGAGTCAAGGAGGCAGTCGTGCTACTGCCATTTATCTCCATCCTAGTTTTATTATTACGACTACCTCCATTCATTCCCGCTACTGGCATCTCACGTCACTGTCAAGATTTTAATATTTCTCTCTTTTAACCCGCCTCAGGGCAAGGAAGTTTGGGCCCATTTGCAGCCACGTAGCAGTGTCATAGATGATGTACTTTACATACCATCGTTAAATCACAGATCATAGCCCTTCTTCCACCATTCTCATGGCGCTCTTTAGTCAAGCATGGGCCTTGCGCTATTAAAACCTACATATCATCATAATCATTATCATCATGGCAACTGAGATCCACCACACGTGCGACTTGGGAGTTACTGTTCCAAATCAAAGTGATCACTTCCCCCCTCATTCTAGTGGAGGTTCCGGGCAAAAATTGGCCGCGTGTAGACAATCGTCATCAAAACAGTCACTTTAGAACAGACGCATCCGATACTTAACATCAAGGAGAGAGTGGAGATGGTGGCGAAATCCACATACATCTTCACCTTATATCTAGTACGAGGTTACTGGCAGGTCCCACTGACGAAGCGAGCTTTTCGTTATGCCGCATGCTCTTCTACAATAGGAACATTTCTTTCTTTAATACTTGCTTCCGCCTTGAAGGACACTACGTATTGTTTATCGAAGATCAGGGTTCATGTGTTGCAGGGCTTAGGAGATGTCGCCCTCCTGTATCTAGACGACGTGGCTATTTTCTTTGACACGTATGCTGAGCATGTTCCTAACTTGAGGACCCTTATGGTTTGACTACAGGACGTGGGCCTCACCATAAGGGCTCAAAAATGCCACTTGAGAGCCGCTAGCGTAAGCTAACTCAGGCACATTGTTGCTCGCGGCCAGCGTAGCCCCTCTGGGCTGCCGTGGTTGCTACCGTTTTAGAACGTCCCACTCAATTCTGAATTAAGAACATATTTGAAACAAACAGGATATTGCCCACACTACGTGAAGGTTCACTAGAACTTCGCTAGTCCATTGATTTACTCCGCAAAATGAAACCCGCCATTTTTTCGTTGGATGCTAGAAAATATAGAAGGCTTTTGATTGCATGAAGAGCGCTCACGCAAAACGACCACTGCTGCAAGCTCCGAAGTTTGCTAACGGTTTTATTATTCATTATGATGCCAGTGATCGCGGTCTAGGAGACGTTTTATGCCAAGAAGCTGTAGAAGGGCATGGGCTAGAGTGCCTCGATGCGCGCGCCCCCGTTCAGAGTGTGGTGATTTTTGGAAAGGGCCGACGCCCCCTCACTTAACACCCTCTAGACTTTTAAGGCCTGAAGGCTGCCGCCATGACGTCACAGAGCGGAGGCGAAGGCGGTGCCCGGCCGCTGTGGAGGAGTGCCTTCAGCATGCACTGTGAAGTAATGAACAGGCTGTTCCCGCCGCTAAAAAGGAAGTTTACAGCTGCAGATATTTATCGACCAGTAAACCTCACCCAATGTAATATTTCCTTCGTTTCAAACCAGCAAAAAAGCGTGTTTGGGAGAAAGAACTAGCAAGCGCACGGAAATGTCGTTAGTCAAGCTACCAGCAGTACATTTCCAGCGCGATAGTGAACTCGTACATAGGTATCGTCATCAATTCTTGTCTATCCTTGTTTACGTATCCCATAGGTAACAGGATCTTTAGTCTCATTGATATATGCAACAAAAAGCAGCCCGAACGGATAGTTAAGGTCGCATCTCGGAAATAAGTACCTACATGTAAATCATTCCGGTCTGTTCAAATGGTTCAAAACAATACTACTCGTACACGAGCGTTAGCATTTGCCATTTAGCAAAAATAAAAGGTTGACTGCTTTTTACACTTATTTACACACTTATTTACAGCACATTTATTTACAACACACAAGTTTATTTACAAAGCCACTTCGACAGCTATTTCTTGCTGAATGTTTGCAACTTTCTCTTTTTTTGTTCGTCAGATTGCGCTTTTAAAATGTCATCATTCATTGTTCTGCAGAAGTTTTTAAGCAGAATATTTGTGCTGCACCACAACACATATTTCAGAACTACCTCGCTGGTGTGTCCATCGTCGCAAGTGTCGAAATCGGACGAATCGTCGTTTGTCAGCAGCTCCTCCGTGAGATTTGTAACAACTTGCCGCTGGTTTGAGAGTTTCAAAAACACTTTGTTTTGTGAAAGTTGCTCCACGACGGCGTAATTATGTGCCACAGCATTCACAACCGACATTGCTGGGTGCACAAGCCCTCCTCGATCCATCGATCTGATGAGGTCGTAATGCTTGTCAGCAACTGACACTGAAATTTCCTTATTCAGTGTCAGTGCTTCCCTACACTTGTCGCACTTGAGTTTCTTCAAGGCCGCATAGGCTGCATACCCTGCCACATACACCAGTACAGGGATAATGTCTTTCATCTTTGACAGCGTTTCTTCTGTGACAACTACGTTGCAGCCGGGCCCTGAACAGTTAGCTTCACTGTTAAGATCCTGCCATTGCTCGTCTGGGTCACTGACGCTTACAGTATTGACAACCGTCTGCAGCGTGCTTTGCAAGCGGAGTTTATTTTCACACTCATACACTTGCCTTATCGACACATGGTATTGAGCGCCAGCTAGCTGTCTGTATTTGCCGAAACGGTCTTCCAGGCAATCGGTCTGTATTTTGCCAAGCAGCACATAGGTAAGCTTCAGTTCATCTAAGCAGTACCTGGAAATCTCAATGAGACCTTGCGTAGTCTGGTACAGAGCAGCATGGGTTTCCTTCGTCAGCGTACCACTATCGCAGCCCTTCGTCCTTTATTTCTACTCCTCCATCCAGTCCAGAAGGTTGTAGAGGAAATCTACTTTTCTGTCGGAAAGCGAAAACACGGGCTCTTGAAATTCGTCCCTTAATCTGGCTCCCTTAGACGGGGTCTTCACGTTCACGATCTTCCACCATTTCACCATGATTTCAATGAACGTGGCGGTCCCTTCTACATGGCAGAGATTGTTCTTTCCCCCAATTTCACGAACAGCGGGAGGGACAGTATCGTTCAGTACTTGCAAAGCAAGTTTCACATTCTGCTTCTCGAGGTTTGACGGAAACAGGGCTTTCCGCGACAGCGTGTAAGCATGCCTGAGTAGTTGGCCAACCTCAAGGTTGTACACATCTACAATGGTGCCAAACGATGCCGACAGCATACGTCTTTCCGAAGCCGTTTGCTGCTCGAATTCTGGGAAATAGAAGCAGCGTTGGTGATTGCGCTGTTTTATCCAGTTGTTGCGAACTCACTTTAGAATGTGCACTGGATCAATCATAAAGAATAAAGGCCTTTTGGGATCGCAAGGGTGCGGGTACACGAAAGCTGGCGAATCGCTGGTTAGCGCTGATGAGAACTGCTCCATTGCGTTACGGTTCACTCTGTTGTTATCGGTCACAACACCAGTGACTTTGTACCCGATCTTCTCAAGACCACCGATGACCTGCATGAGCAATTTGTGCAAAATATTTCCTGTGGCGCCGCGGAGAGGCACTATGTGAGCAACTTCTTTAAAACTAGAGGCAACGCTCTGCACCATAAAAACCATGGCGCTAGTAGCGGCCTCGTGGGTGTTCTGCGCAATGCCGGTGATGTTACCGCCCTTGTAATCGAAGAACGGTTTAATGTGGATCTCGTCCACCATGACAGTAACTGCGCGTTGACGCTCATCCAGGCCAGATATCCTTGTCTTCATGTAACCCAAGAAAGTAGAACTCTTATGTTCTGCCTGTGGATTCTTTCCCTGGGAGCAACATATAGACCTGATAGTTACTGGATGTGGCATTGTGATATCACCATAACTACTCATATATTTGTACGCATGTGGCGATATTGTGTACAGGAGGCAACAAAACACTGTGAACTCCGGTGAGTACCGCCTCCGCGTCTTGTTTTTAGAAAGCAGCCTCAACTGCTCTGTCAAGAATCGTATTGCGCCGGCGTTGTCCTCTTCCCCCAGCGGCAATGCACTGAGCAAAAAACAAATGGCTTCAATAATGTCCTCAGTGTGCTCTTTCGATGGTGAGTCCGTGTTGGAGTCCCCTGCCTGGACACCGTCGAGGAATTCCATGACGGCCCTTTTGCTTTCTGCTGTAGCCGGGACGCACAAATCGCGCCCTAACGTTGTTGTCGGCTTCTTCATAAAGTGGAAAGTTGTCCCCATGTCAGCTTTTACAACAAGCGAATACTTGATCCAAGGAGCTTCGTCTTCCACGATGTGGACTATGACCAGCCGTTCTTTGTTCTCGATGATGTGCCAGAATGTTGAGTCTCGATTTCTCAAGTGACAAGCTAAATCTCTAATGCATGCTATTCTGTCGGCCTCTTCTTCGCGGAGAGACGTTTCTGCGGATTCTGCAATAGCTGCCTGGAGGGCTTCCGCTTCAAACCGCTTCCGCTTCGAGTCCGGGCTTTCTCTGCTCATGCTCTCTTTTGAGAAATATGATGGGCAGGCCGGAAATTTCGAAGGCACAGCACCAGGACGAATGCGGGAACTGGGCAAAGGCGCCGTTACCGTACGCCCTGTTCGATCGTCGACGTACGAAGTCTCGTACATTATGTCTTCGGGTTGGAAGTGCAGCTCGCAAACCTATAAAAAACGAGTCGTACTTTAACTTCAACCTTTCACTGCATAAGCTTTTAGTGCCATGGGCTTTTTGAAGAAGAAATGTTGTGTACTTTTAATTGCAATCTAGAGCACAAAGAAACTTTTGCGGGATAACTCACCCTGGAATACTGTGTCGGACTGAAGTTCTCTCGCGGTACAGCGCGCACCCATTTCCTGCACAGTTCCTCGTCGTGGGGAAACCGGAAAACGCGCACCTTGCGTGTCGAGTCATAATTGCCGCGGCACTGCGGCACACAACACTTGTACGGCATGGCGAACTCAGCAGGGTGGTTCTTCAAACTTTATGTTCCACACATCACCACAACACAGCTGATAACCACAATTAAATCACAAAATGCACGCAATCATGAAAGCAATAAAATCACAGCACAACGTGTACGCACGTGCACCCATGTGCGCCGGAAAAAACCTGACATGACCGGTTTGTTGCGGGACTACTTGTATTCCACAGTAAAATATAGTGCGCTCTCACTACGACGTTTCCCAGATGAATAATATTGTTTTGTTAGAATATCAGTGCTATATGAACACTGCTTGAACACCCACAGAGATAATTGCTTTCCTGTCTTTTTGAAATATCACCACCATTCAGAAAAATTATTTTTGTTGTACTATGGTGCCGCCATCTAGTGGGCCGCAATGAAAACTGGCGGAGAAAAATGTTTTCATTGTGTGCTTCCGCGCCCACCACAGCGCCTTGCACCGCTGCCTCCCACGGCGGCGGCGACCGCCTACGCCCCGTGACGTCACCACACTGTGACGTCAGCAGCCCTCTGGCCTGTAGTCTAGAGGGTGTTGCCTCACCGCGCGCGTCCGCCATGTTTTGGCTCACGCCGCGCTTGGTTAAACATGTACGCGGCACCTGCTGCCTTGTAAGCCATCTCACTCGTCGCGAATCCCGCAAGATGACTGCATGCTGCATGCTACGCAGGGCACGAACTATTATACAAATGGATGGAAGGTGTTTTATTTCCCAAGTGGTTAATTGATTGATTTATATGTGGGGTTTAACGCCCCAAAACCACCATATGATTATGAGAGACGCCGTAGTGGAGGGCTCCGGAAATTTTGATCATCTGGGGTTCTTTAACGTGCACCGAAATCTGAGCACACGGGCCTACAACATTTCCGCCTCCATCGGAAATGCAGCCGCCGCAGCCGGGATTCGATCCCGCAACCTGCGGGTCAGCAGCCGAGTATATTTTAGCCACTAGACCACCGCGGCGGGGCCCAAGTGTCCCTATAAGAGAACTTTTGTTGACCGTGACAATAGTGACAAGTGGCAGCCGACGAATTAATCTCGTGTATGCAGCGTGAATATTGCAAGCTTTGGTGCTCTTGTCTAAAACCTTTCCTTTGCTACATCGGGTTCTTGGGGGTAGATTTTCTAAAAGGCGTGTGTATTACTAGTAACACAGTCACAGATTAGACTATTACTAGTTATGTGCGTTACTTTGACTTTTTGTTTGTGCGCGTAGTTGTTGCACCGTAACACGATCGAACTTTGAGCCAACTGGGAACCCCAAGTGGTTTCATGGCGTTTAAACTACTCTCATGTTTTCTTTTCGAGGTGTGTTTGAAAATAGTATTTTCGCTGTTGCGGGCATGTACTTTTGTTTTGCTTTATCTATGGCGTGATTATGAAATGGTCGCGTCTATAATTAACTGTGACAATTTCCCTACAAATTGTGTTTTTTTTTGTGGAGCAAGAACTACAAATAGAAAATTCAGCGTTAATGGTCACATTGCTCCCAATATTACATTTCGACTGCATGGATAGCATGCCGCTTAAGTCTCATATGCCATATACATCCGCTCAGCTCAGTAATATATATATATATATATATATATATATATATATATATATATATATATATATATATATATATATATATATATATATATATATATATATATATATATATATATATATATATATATATATATATACGTGTGTGTGACGGAAGAAGGAAGCGATGGCTGGTAGAAGACGAGGGAAAAGTGCTTTGGAATAAACATGGCGTATGAGCCAGGCCACGTCTCCTACATCTAGCGTCACACGAGTCGACAGGATGAAGACCTGCCAGCCCCTTCATCAGTCGCTCATCATCGACGCAGTTCCCCACGTCTAGCGTCCCACAAGCCTGAACCTGGACCACACAAGTGCATCCCAACCCTACATCATGACTAGAATTATGACAGCACTATCTACTGACCATCCCATTCCCAAGTACACCGGAGCAGTGGACGATGGACCCGTACAAGACTGGTTCGACCTGTTCAAGCTCCACGCTACCGCTGCATCTTGGTCGGAACGGGAAATGGTTATGAACTTCACTGACTACATCTCTGGTGAGGCATTTAAGTTTTACCTCACCCACATCTTTGAAAAGGACGAGTCATGGCAAAACATCAAAGGAGAGATGAGCACTCGTTTTAACGACTATGCTCGAGACCTATTTATTGCCAACCATCTGGAGAAAACCGCACACTGTTGTCAATTTTCTAAGCCGTCCTCAATCATTCAAAAGCCCAACGTGAATGTACAACTGCTACAAGACGAAGTAGCACATGAGGTTACTTACAGAAAACCATGCGTATTTTGGGAAAAACCTAACCATCAAGCGCGCCTCTCTTCTGCACGAAAGTCGGCATTTCGAAAGTCCTTGCTCCAGCATATGACACGAGACGTTGCTCACCGACCTGATACCCTTCATTCTTTGTCTGGCATACGTGGTCCACCACGCGCTTTTCCATCACGCGGCTCTTCAAGCGCTCCTATCGCTCACAAGTTGCCTCATAAGAACGCCGCGACCACGGTAGACGACCTGACGCTTCACGTAAATACCCTGTCAAGCCATGCTCCTTCCGGACGGGTTCATTCATCAGCGTCCGATGTACACACACTAGACAGTCGAAGCAAAGCAGAAGGCTCAGACGCATAGAACATCGCACGCTACCAGGCGCAAGAACCACTTATAGTGAACAGCAAAGAAGTCCCTGATGAACTACCTGTCAACTGTGAATGCCAGAAGACTGGAGAGTGGGAAAGGTCATTCCGGTCCACAAATCAGGTAACAAACAGTCACCCCTAAATTACCGCCCCATTTCACTAACCAGCGTCTCATGCAAAATCATGGAACACGTCATATACACTCACATAATAAACTTTCTGGACACTAACAATTTCTTTCATTCTTCCCAGCATGGATTTCGTAAATCTTTATCTTGTGAAACACAACTAGCTATATTTACTCATGATCTGCACGCTAATCTTGACTGTAACTTCCAGACTGATGCAATCTTTATAGACTTCGCTAAAGCTTTTGATAAGGTACCACACAAACGCCTGTTACTAAAACTTGCCCAGTTGAATCTGCACCCCAAAATTCTTGCATGGATTTCAGAATTTCTTGCTAACCGTTCCCAGTTTGTCGATATCAGAAATAAACATTCTAGCTCCCTCCCGGTAACATCGGGAGTCCCCCAAGGTTCCGTCCTCGGACCCCTTCTGTTCCTAATATATATTAACGATTTACCCATGCATGTATCTTCTCATATCCGCATGTTTGCCGACGATTGTGTTCTATACCACAAAATTACTAGCCCCTCTGATCAAACTGCGCTTCAAAATGACCTTCATGGTGTACAGCAATGGTGCTACCTGTGGTTGATGGAGCTTAACCCCTTTAAATGCAAACTCGTTTCTTTTCAACGCCAGCATAATCCCTTGCATTTTTCTTACGTAATAGCTAACTCTACTCTTGAACAAATTAAATCCTATAAATACCTATAGGCGTCACCTTATCCAGTGATCTTTCATGGCGCACGCATATCACGAACGTCATATCATCAGCGAACCGAACTCTGGGTTTTTTGAAGCGTCATTTGCGTCATGCCCCACCTGACATCAAACTTCTCGCCTATAAATCTTTATTCCGAACTAAACTAGAATATGCAGCTCCCATATGGAGCCCGCACCAGGTATACTTGATAAATGAATTAGAGTCTGTGCAAAACCGCGCCACTAGGTTTATACATTCTTCATATTCATATAACATAAGCATATCATCCCTTAAACGTGAAACTGGTCTTTCGAATCTTTCAGTGCGCCGCCGCATTACCAGCCTTTGTTTGCTACACAAGTTCTTTCACAGCCCTCTTAATCAAGCACCCTAAATCGTCCCACCGACGCGCATATCTCACCGCACTGCCCACGCGTTTCAAATTGCCCGTCCACATGCTCGCACTACTACTTTTTCTGCCTCTTTTTTCCCCCGTGTAGCAGTGGACTGGAATGGCCTTCCCTGTGACGTTCCAGCCATCACGTGTCCATCAACATTTAAAGAGAAGGTCACCGTGCACATTTCCATTCGAAAACCTGTGTACATTTACCTGTAACCCACCCCTTATGTAATACCCCCTACATGGGGGTCTTTGAAGTATTAAAGTGATGATGATGATGATGTGAATGTTTTTCGTCGCAAGACATCATTTCTACGGCACCGCAGACTTGCCATAATCTGCAGTTCGAACCTAATAATGCCACGTCACCTGTGGTACCCTCATGCAGTGCTCACCAATTCAAGAATCGAAACAATTTAGAAGTACATCATACATCAAACCACGTACGCAGTTGTCTTTCAGAAGCGTGCGTAATAAACCACGTCACCGAAGCCTCTGAAGAGCTTGCTAGCAATCCGATACCCGATAAGCAATGCTACCCGATAAGCAAGACACCAGTTCACAATGAACCAGCGGTCTACAGGACACGTCAATTTGCGAAAGAAATGAATTTCCAGTTCTGCAAGAGGCTCCACTACAGTCATCTCCTGAGCAATATCAGCACAGCAAGCAAAGCCTAGCCCAAACACTTATGCGACAACGAGAGAGACTGCAACGAAGGCATCGAAGAACGTGAAATTCAACAGAAGCACACTTACCAATTGAAGGACAGCGGAAAATAGGATCCCCAACCCAAAGAATATTTCAAGACGTCAAGTTTTCTCGCACAAAGGTAAGTAGCCAGAGACGCTCCCTGGGCCTGCAGTTACACAGACCGCAACACCACAGAAAACGCCATGAAAGATGTCGAAGCACTTCTTGCGTATACCTCCAGCACACAGGAATCACGCCGTCACAATCTGTCAAGAAGCACGCATTCTAGAAGCAAAGCGTCTGTCGCAGCCACGACTTAGAATCCAACGCATGGGACATCCAACCTTCCGACGCTACAAGGACTGCCAACCTTGTTCGTTCCTCAATACTAACCAGGTTGTGTCCTCAACATTTTCCGCGCTGAAGGCATGGTTATGCTCTCCAGAACGCAACAGCCAACCTCGCCCACCTGAGATCTCCCTGGTATCACCAGACTGCCTTTCCTGTGAACGTTTTTGTGCAAGTGCATTGAACCACCGTGTGACATGGAACTACTGCATTTTCTGGCATTATTTTTTTATTGTGAGACTCCACTTGTTCATGCTGTATAGATTCTATCTCGCGCATTCTTTTAGGGGGAGGGGGAATCATGGGACGTGAGAAGGTAGCGATGGTTAGTAGAAGCCGAGAGGAAGAAGTTCTTTGTAATAAACATGGCGTATGAGCCAGGCCTGCGGATTTCCATTCGAAGACGCTAACCATATAACAGCTGTATCTTGCCGGTACTTAGCTACGGAGCAGAAACCTGGAGACTCACAAAGAGGGTTCAACTTAAATTGAGGACGACGCAGCGAGCAATGGAAAGAAAAATGGTAGGTGTAACCTTAACAGACAAGAAGAGAGCTGAGTGGATTAGGGGACAAACGGGAGTTATGAATATCATAGCTGCAATAAAGAAGAGGAAATGGACATGGGCCGGGCATGTAGCACGTAGACAGGATAACCGCTGGTCATTAAGGGTCACCAACTGGATTCCCAGAGAAGGGAAGCGGGGTAGGGGGAGACAGAAGGTTAGGTGGGCAGATGCGATTAAGAAGTTTGCGGGTATAAATTGGCAACAGCAAGCACAGGACCGGGTTAACTGGCGGAACATGGGAGAGGCCTTTGTCCTGCAGTGGACGTAGAGAGGCTGATGATGATGATGATGAGCCAGGCCACGTCTCCTACATCGAACGTCACACACACACACACCACACAGATATATATATATATATATATATATATATATATATATATATATATATATATATATATATATATATATATATATATATATATATATTTATTTATATATATATATTGAAATAACTTGCAGATAGCACATAAGAAAAGGATAGTATTTACTAACGTTTCGGCCGTGGCACGGCCTTCGTCAGAGTAAGTCTGACGAAGGCCGTGCTCTGACGAAGGCCGTGCCACGGCCGAAACGTTAGTAAATACTATCCTTTTCTTATGTGCTATCTGCAAGTTATTTCAATATAGAAAATACCCGGACCTGTCGTGCCTTCCCTTCAAGTTCTATATATATATATATATATATATATATATATATATATATATATATATATATATATATATATATATATATATATATATATTGTAGCGAAGCCTCCGAACTCTGAAATGGGTCGAACTCTTGAGTACCTTCTAGTGAGACTACCCAACAAGGACGCCGCTCGCGCTGAGAGCCCGTGCTTGGCTGTGACTGTCGCCATCATATATTCTCGCTCGTTGCCGGCTAATAAACGCCTTAACAATTTGGTGGAGAGTGCTGCGATCCCTGTCTATGCCTTTGGAGCTACGATCACGTACCCTGCCATCTACTATGTACCACGACGCTTCTCAGCAAACGCCTCCTCCAATGCCACCCCCTTGTCCCGGTGTCCCCAGAATCCGCGATCCACCCATCTTCACTGGCGCTGATGGCACTGACGTGGAGGACTGGCTCGCCATTTACGAGCGCGTGAGCGTCCCCAACAAATGGGACGAGGACGGCAAGCTGACCAACTTGGTGTTTTACCTTGCTGGTGTCGCCAGCTTGTGGTACAACAACCACGCGTCCGATTTTGCCACCCGGTCCGATTTCAAGACCGCAATCGTCAACGTCTTCGGCCGCCCTGCTGTTCGCAAGCTGCAAGCCGAGCAGCACTTGCGTGAACGTGCTCAGGAGGCTGGTGAGTCATTCACCAGCTATATTGAAGATGTCCTGGACCTATGTAACAAATCCAATTACACCATGTCCGAGTCTGACAAGATCCGAAACATCATGAAAGGCATTGACGATGATGCCTTCACGATGCTGCTCGCCAAAAACCCCGGCACGGTGGCTGAGGTCATCACACTGTGCCAGAGCTACGAGGAGCTCCGCCGGCAGCGTTCGATGACCCGACGCTCCCCACCACGAGCTTCAACGCTTGCTGGCTTGGAGGCCAGTTGTGACAAAGTGGCGTTGATGGCAGACCTGAAGTCCTTTATCCGTGAGGAAATCACGCGTCAATTCTCGCTCCTGCCCTTCGCCCACCAACCTGCTGTTCAACAATCGGCTACTACCCTTCTCCCTCCCATCCGCCGAGCGATTGAACAGGAAATAGCGGAGGTAATGCCTGCTTACCACCCACAACAGCCTCCGGCTCCTGCGTCCCTGAGTTACGCGCAAGTGCTCGCCAGGCCGCCCCAAGCCGTTCAAGTACCCGCCCCTCTGACCTACGCTGAAGCTGCTGCACGACCTCCGTCCTTTGCACCGGGTACGCCCGCTACGTATGTTGACGTAACCCCTCAGCCTCAGCTTCAGTCCACCATGCAACCACCGTTCCGTCCATCGGCCCTTACGACATGGGTGAGACCTACCCCGGTGAACAGATGGCGCACACCCGACAACCGGCCCATCTGCTTTGCCTGTGGTTACGCCGGTCACGTAGCCCGTTATTGCCATCGCGTACAGCCGGCTCCGATTTCTTCACCTGTTGCTGGCCAACTCAGCCGTCCTTATCACGAAGAACCGCCGTCTATGTCACCTCGGTCTCGCCCAGGTCCATCTCGAAGATCGCCGTCTCAACGACGTCGTTCCCTGTCCCCAATGCGGCCATGTGCGGCTGCTCATGAGCGGGAGAACTAGTAGTCGCAGTCCCCGAGGCAAGGACTGCGACGCTATCGCAATGTGAAAGCCCTCAAAGCAGCCCCTCGAATGTCATTGACGTGCTTGTGGACGGTGTTTGTGCATCGGCTCTTATTGACACTGGAGCTGCCGTATCAGTTATGGACGAAAAACTCTGCCGCTTACTTCGAAAAGTGACGACGCCACTTTCTGGGTTATCCCTCCGTACTGCAAGTTTGCACCGCATTCATCCTACAGCAGAGTGCACAGCTCGCGTTGTCATCCAGGACGTTCTGTATGTCGCCCAGTTCATCATCATTCAGGCATGCTCTCATGACGTCATCCTGGGATGGGGCTTTCTCTCCCGCCATGACGCCGTCATCCATTGTGCCGCCGCCAAAATTGAGCTCTCACCCTTCTCGCATTTGACGCCAGAAGACAGTCCCCCGACACTGAGCAAGATTCTAACAAAAGACGATACAACAGTGCCTCCAAACTCGACGACGGCTGTGTCTGTCTACTGCGCTGGTCTCTCCGACACCATTGGACTTGTTTCGCCATATGACCGCGCTTGCAGCAGGAAAGGGTTGCTAGTACCTTTCGCGACCGTGCAGGTCAACCAGGGCAACACTGCTATTTTTGTAACCAACCCGTCCCCGTACGCTGTTACCTTGCTTCGGGGGGAATGTCTCGGCAGAGTGGAACCAGTCGACGACGCACAAGTCCTGGACGTACCCGATGACACGCGCGGTCCCAGGTCGTGTACCATCAATGCTGTTTCCACTTCTGATTCGTCATCTGCTGATGTATTTGGCCCCTCCATCGCTGACAACCTTACGGCCGTACAGCGTTCCCAACTTCTGGACCTGTTGCAAGAATATCGTTCTTCTTTCGATGTCGGGCGAAGTTCTCTCGGTCGGACGTCCGTTGTTACGCATCGCATCGACACTAGTGCCCATCCACCTTTACGGCAACGTCCATATCGCGTTTCGCCTGCTGAACGTCGAGTAATTAATGATCAGATTGACGATATGCTCCGACGCGGCGTTATTCGGCCCTCGGACAGTCCATGGGCGTCTCCTGTTGTTCTTGTTGCAAAGAAAGACGGTTCTGTGCGGTTCTGTGTGGACTACAGACGGCTCAATAAGATCACTCGCAAGGATGTTTATCCACTGCCACGCATCGATGACGCGATTGACAGCCTTCATGGAGCCGATTTTTTTTCTTCTCTCGATCTGCGCTCGAGGTACTGGCAAGTACCCATGGCTGACGACGCTCGACCAAAGACTGCCTTCGTCACGCCAGACGGCTTGTACAAGTTCAACGTCATGCCGTTTGGTCTATGTAATGCACCTGCGACCTTTGAGCGCATGATGGACACCGTTCTGCGCAACTTGAAATGGTACACGTGCTTGTGTTACCTTGACGATGTCATTGTCTTTGCTCCGGATTTCTCCACGCATCTCCAACGTCTGAAAGAAGTTTTCGCACGTGTGAGCAATGCCGGCTTGCAACTAAATCTGAAAAAGTGCCGCTTTGCAGCACGGCAACTCACCATACTGGAGTACGTCGTGTCCAAAGAAGGCATTCTTCCTGATCCTGCCAAGCTTCAGGCCGTGGCCGAATTCCCTAAACCTGCATCTGTCAAAGAACTGCGTAGTTTCGTGGGCCTGTGCTCATACTTCCGACGCTTCATACGAAATTTCGCCACGATCATATCACCGCTGACGAAGCTCCTTGGAAGCAACGGGCCCTTCAATTCGTGGTCATCCGAGTGCGACGACGCGTTCGCGAAGCTCCGCCATTTGTTGACGTCGCCTCCCATTCTACGCCACTACGACCCTACAGCCCCAACGGAGGTGCACACGGACGCCAGCGGTGTAGGCCTCGGCGCTGTCCTGGCGCAGCCAAAACCCGGATTCCCTGAATATGTCGTATCATATGCAAGCCGTACGCTCACGAAAGCCGAGAAAAACTACACCGTCACTGAGAAAGAGTGCCTGGCGATCGTCTGGGCTCTTACAAAGTTTCGACCTTATTTGTATGGTCGCCCATTAGATGTCGTCACCGACCATCATGCACTATGCTGGCTTTCATCATTGAAGGATCCCTCAGGCCGTCTCGCCCGTTGGGCTCTTCGCTTACAAGACTACGACATCCGCGTGCTGTACCGCAACGGACGCCAGCATGCTGACGCCGACGCCCTCTCGCGCTCCCCTCTGTCTGAAGGTGATATGCTCTGCTCAGTATCCTCGGCTGCTGTTTCTGCCATTGATGTTGACATCATCGCTACTGAACAGCGAAAGGATAATTGGATCGGCCCGCTCATCGACATGCTCTCTGATTCATCCGCAACGCCATCCACGCGTGCCTTGTGTCGTCAAGCTCGCCATCTCGCCATTCGTGACGGCCTCCTACACCGACGCAATTACGACGCCGACGGCCGGCAGTGGTTACTCGTGATACCCCGCAGTCTGCGGTCAGAGATATGTGAATCCTTCCATTCTGATCCGCAATGCGCGCACTCTGGGGTATTCAAAACCTACCATCGCATTCGAAAACGCTAATTCTGGCGCGGGATGTACCGCTATGTGCAGCAGTTCGTTCGCTCTTGCCTCACTTGCCAACGCCGTAAACCGTCAGCCCACATGTCACACGCTGGTCTGCAACCGTTACCTTGCCCTGACCGTCACTTTGGGCGCATAGGTATCGATTTGTATGGACCACTTCCTCTGACGTCGGCTGGTAACCGCTGGGCCATCGTTGCCGTTGACCATTTAACGCGATACGCCGAAACCGCCGCTCTCCCTGCGGCTACTGCGCGCGATGTTGCGTCCTTCCTGCTGCATCGATTTATACTACGCCACGAACCACCCCAAGAGCTTCTCAGCGATCGAGGCCGTGTCTTCTTGTCGGAAGTCGTCGAAGCCATTCTGACGGAGTGCCATTCTGTCCACCGCAAAACTACTGCTTACCACCCACAGACGAATGGCCTCACCGAACGCTTTAACCGCACCCTCGGCGACATGCTTTCTATGTACGTCGCTGCCAACCACAATAATTGGGATAATATACTGCCCTTCGTCACCTACGCCTACAACACCGCCCCTCAGAGCACGACTGGTTTTTCACCTTTCTACTTGCTGTACGGAAGGCACCCGTCGCACACCATGGACACAATACTCCCGTACACGCCGGATCCATCTGAGTGTACACCTATTTCCGAGACAGCCAGGCTTGCTGAAGAGTGTCGCGAGCTTGCCAAGACTTTTACGACGCAAGAGCAAGAGCGGCAGAAGAGTATTCGTCATGGCTCCACCACTTCTGAGCCCACGTTCCTTCCTGGTGCGCTTGTATGGCTCTCGATCCCGACCTCTGCGGCTGGCCTCTCTTCCAAACTACGTCCCAAATACGAAGGCCCCTACCGTGTCATCGAGCGCACCTTACCCGTCAACTATCTGATCGAACCCGTTGAACAATCTTCGGACATGCGCCGCCGTGGGTGAGACATCGTCAACGTGGAGCGCCTGAAGGCTTATTATGACCCGCTCATAGTAACAAGGTGTTAGGCCGCCAGGCGGCTCCCTCTTCGACCCCGGAGTAATTGTAGCGAAGCCTCCGAACTCTGAAATGGGTCGAACTCTTGAGTACCTTCTAGTGGGGCTACCCAACAAGGACGCCGCTCGCGCTGAGAGCCCGTGCTTGGCTGTGACTGTCGCCATCATATATTCTCGCTCGTTGCCGGCTAATAAACGCCTTAACAATATATATATATATATATATATATATATATATATATATATATATATATATATATATATATATATATATATATATATATATCGACTCAATAATTTGCACTAATATACACCGATTACTTTCGCTTTTCATGTGTAGAGGAGGAGGAGGAGGAGGAGGAAGAAACATTATTCAGAAAAAATGAAGGTAAATGCAGGCAGTTGTGGTTGGGCCCTCGATTCAGGGGTCTGCTGGCACGAGCGGCTTGCTGGGCCTGGTCAAGCAAAGCCATTTGGCTCTACTTAGCCTCATCCACAAGCCATGCCTCCCACTGCCTTTGTAAAGTGGGTGGATGGTTAGTAAAGTGTGGACTGTCGACGAGAGTGGGCCTAGAGAACGGAGTTCAGACATATGTAGTGGTTGGGATTTAACTGAAGGCAAAAGCGGTGACATTTTTTTATTGGATGCTTTTTTTTTCATTAGATCCCACGGCATCAACGACAAGGCGACGGAACAGCAAGCGCACACAACGTACATACTCTTCAGTAGTGTTTCACGCACCTGCGTAGGGTACTGAGATTGCTTAAAAATCACCTATTGTGGCCATAAGAACATACGATCGCCTTGCTACAGCTGTTCAAAACCTAATTAGCATATTCATAAGTATATATAGGCTTACGGGTTGGAAGGTCATTGGTGCATGTGAACTTGTTATCTAATAGCGGAGTTAGCAGGTATAAAATCAAAACCTGCCTTAATGAGCCCGCAATTAGCAATGGGACAAAAATGTGTTGCTCCGATATATTCCATTATAGTTTATTACCACTTCATATCTAATCTAACCGTCCAATCCGCGGGCACTGCTGAGTTTAACGCTCTAAAACAACAATATATATGAGACGCCTTAGTGGAGGGCTCCTGAAATTTTGACCATCGAGGGCTCTCTAACGTGCACCCAAATCTGAGCATACATGCCTACAGCATTTTCGCCTCTCGAAAATGCAGTGTTGTTTCTTATCGTCGTGCCCTTCATTCGCCAGAATAATTTCAGAGTGGGTGCCACTTTCGGTTTCAAGCACATCGCAGAATGCTGCAACATATAGTGGAAAATAGTCATATAACCTCTTTGCTGCCTTCCTTTGGCGATATGAGGGACATCCAGAGGGTGTTTTCACCCGAGCGGCGTGGCGTGTTGATTCTCGGTCGCCCTAGTGAATCACTTCTGAGCCGTTAAGGCACTACAGGTGAAAAGAGCGGAACGGACAGCATCCCATTATCCGAACTGCGCTTCACAGCTCGAACTCTGAATGCATTGTCTTCGGTGGGGTTGCTATTGTACCCCGCTCCCATCCAGTCAATCACATGCGACCGGCCAAATACCCACCTGCCTGGACTTGCACACGTCACCTCACCCCCCTGCATGGAGCTACGCACATCTCATCACCCACATACTTCATTTTAGATCACGCCGCTACGTTATGAGAGGCAGTCGCCCCAGCCGACTTGATCGTTGATTGTGCTGGCATGCTCTGTACCATAGTTACGGAGTTACCATTCCAAAATTAGAATGACCCCGAAGTCATTCCTCATTTTTCGCGACACCGGAATGGAATGGGGACAATGCTTGGAGGAATGGAATAGAAATGGTATTAAGTAACCTTTGCACGGAATAGAAGGAATTGTGACTATTCTTAAAACAAAGCACGTTTTCGTCCTCGCACTGTTTTTTAATGCGAAGCATTTCCTAGCGGACGTGAGAGACTTTGACAATATATATTTGTCTATCCAGCCGCCTACAACTTTTAGCTCTCCTGGCCGCTTCGATAATATGATCTATAGCGATATTGGTGTGACATAACATGACTGTATGACGAGCATAAGTGACTAGTAATAACATGAAAATCGTAAGATAAATGCCATGAATTTCATGATCTATATGTCATGATCTTGCTTCTGCAGAAGTGATTTCGTTCACAAGACATATTGCAAAACCGGTATGGTATGACATGACTGCATGGCAAACATAAGTGACAGGCCCTAACGTGGAAATCATGACATGCATGTCATCTAGGTGATGACTACACGCCACGCTCATGGTGCGCTGAAAGTTGTTTCGCTAGCTTCACATATACCAAATTTGGTATTACTTGACGCGAACGGACAAATACGGAATTAGGTAAATGACACGTCCAAACATAATTATGAAATGTGTGTCATGTAAAACATGACTACATGCTAAGCTCATAGTGCGCTCGCGGCCGTTTCGCTAGCTTCACATATACCAAATTTGGTGTTGCGTGACGTGAATGGACCACGAAGGTATATTACTGCATCATGGTGCAAACATGATAATAATGACACGCGTGTCATGTGAGAACATGACTACATACCACGCTCATTGTTCGCTCGCGGTCATTTAGCTAGCTTCATATATACCAAATTTGGTATTACGTGACGTGAATGGGCGTTCACTTCCATCATGGACTAATACAATTAAGAACAACACATCAGCCTACCACTACTGGAGCTGGTATTTCAAAAGTTAGTGGTGCCGTCATTACGTGACCATAAACATACTTGCATCCTATCTAGATACATCAGTGCACATAACATTTCTACTTTTGTTTACTGTGTACCACGTACGTCCGCCCTGTAACATTGTGCTTATCTCAAAGGGACATATCAACCTTCCCCGTTCGTGCTTCGCATACAATCGATTCCCACTGTACGTGGGATCTGCCTTTTTTTTTCAAACTTCAAACGTTAGTAACGCACAACCTCGAATTTATCATTAAAGCAATGTTTTTAAAATAGCTCGACTGATTACAAGCATGGTTTATTTATAAGCAATGCACCTACTACGACTTTGTTTTTAAAAAGACTGTGTTGCTTCGAAGTTTGTCTTGGTTGTTTGCGTAACCACGGCTCTATGCCATTGGTATCCATAGTACTGAGCTACGGTGGCGGCAAAATTCCCATTACGCTTTTGACATTTTTTTTTCTCCTCAGCGGCACCCCAGCCGCCTGCTGTCTCCCCACCTTTCACTTTTATTTTTGCTTCTGCCGCCATCGATGACTCGGATGAATGTTCTAAAAAGTGGTTCTCTAAGTTGTGATGGGTGTAAACACTGGTGCGATGCTTGTGTTCACTGCAAGCTTTCGTGCAACAGCTTGCGCCTCATCTCGCCTGATACCCACATCCCCAACCCTTCTTTTGAAATACTATACTCCCTTTTTAGAAACATCGGTGCCTTTGCCCGCAACTGCACGAGATACGACGCCAAGCTACTATCCCGTGACATTGGTAGCGTGTTCTACGTACTTTCGCAATTCCTAATGCATGTGAGGGCATGCATTAAAGACTCGCTCCCCGTGTGAACGGAATTTTTGGCGCGTTTATAGAGTGACACTACGAAGATAATCGTTTGCATATCTATCGAGGAGCTGCTACAGATATTCGTGCTTCTTATTTCGCATCGCTGTCATAATCAGTAGCGGTGGCATTCAGTGCGAGTAGACTAAGATATGCCGGAGTGAGTGCAAGTTGAGCCTATATTGTGTGGCCGATCGAGTGACGTGCGCGACGGAGGCACTCAAGTGCTCCGACACCAGCTAGCTGCAACAAAGGCTTAACGGAGTTACGATTATTGTTATATAGTTCACACACGAACTTTTTACACCGTCATCTTTCATTCTTCACTGCATATCTGCACCCCATTCGACGCTTTCGGCGGTCGTTGCAAAAAACGGAGCCACGAGTCTTTCAGCAGGATCGACACAGGCGTGCGCACAGCGATTCTGTAGCACCGTGGAAGCACCAACTACTTGATAGCGCCGTCTTCCCATTCATCGTAGGCGGTTTGCCAGTACGCGCGAGCGTCGACTTTGTTCTCGCCTTCGCCGCGGCGTTGGCGGCGTCTACATTAGCTGTGCCCGCACCCGACACACGAACTCTGCAGCATCGTCGTGGACGCAGCCATGTTTGCTGACGAAATTACGCACAAACCAATAAGCGCGCAGCTTCCTAGAGCCTCGTGAGGCTGCTTGACGCCGTGCATTGTGGGGGGGGGGGGGGGTCTATCCGCTCACCTTTGTGAACTCGCGGCGGGGGCTGCGCAATGGTGAATTACTGCTCTGTGCCTGTACATGATTACCCACCCATGAAAAAGGGAGTTAGCGTTCACAACTATTCTATGGACCCGAAGCTGGGGAACTCCGAGGTGGAAAGTGCCCCAAGCCTTCATCGGCCGTGTGCAGCAAGCACTTCGCTGACAGTGACTTTTTGCTATACCCGCCCTTTGTGTGGCACATGTGCCACCCCTCATGGGTGCTCGTGAAACCAAGGTGTTGCATTAAGGTATAGAGCTAGGGGGATAACACCTACGGAGCATGAGTACTCTTTCCGGTCGCTAAAAAGTCGGCATTCAGTTTACAAAGCACACACTGCCAGCGTGGCGCTGCAAGAAGCGCGCGGTTTCGCATGCCAGACGAATGGGCTCGTTGCATGGTGCGCGCCATTTATAACGCGGCGCGAGCAGACGACGCTCTCGTTTTGCGCCGGTTGACGATGCGGCACGCATGCTGGCAGCGCAAATAAGCAACGCGCTTCAGCTGGGACATCGCAAAGGAACATGCAGGTATAAATGTGCAGAATTGCTCACACACATCAGATATCATGCAACATATGTAACACCGCTTAAGAAAATCAGCCAGAAATCGGAGGTGACAGTTCTTTTTTTCTGCTGCCAATAAACTGTCGAAGCTATACATGTCCTGTGAAGAAGGATGAAGGCTGAAACATCAAGCACAGGAATCTGATCACAGGGTGTGCTAAACACATAGAATATGATATCCCCCGTTCCTGTGGAGCGGCACACGTGAGACAAACGGGAAGACGTCTCAACGTTCGTCTGCTAGAGCATCGTCAAAAGTAAAAAAAGCAGAGATGTTTTTTTTATGGCGCAACATTATTCGGAGTGTGGCTGCCCTCCTACCTTTGGTGACACTGCGGTAATCACTAAAACGTCATGTCCGAGAAAAACGGTTGATTATTGAAGCTGAGGCAAATGACGGGAAAAAAGGCGATTAGCAAACCTTCTGTAATGCTATCCCCAAAGGAGTTATCATTCTTGCAGGAAGTGAACCCTCTTACACGCTTTTCTTTACGTTTAGTAAATGACTACGTGTTATCTTGGTCAAAAGACGCTTCCGACAGCATGCACTCGCGCATGGGCAATTAGGAAATAAAATTTACTAGTTAGCGCTTGTCTTCGTGTGTCCCTTCTTCATCGGTTTCTGAGTGTGCTGAGATCAATTTTAGATCATTATGCGCATATGAAGGCTCCCTATCTTTATAGTGTGTGTGACGGCGGTTTGATGCGAATGGCTGCGCCCAACGTGTTCTTTGGTTGTTCTCGTCAAGTTCTCTGTATACGTTTGTCGTAAATTTGGAAAATATTTTCACTGGATGTTTTAATCTTTTAGAATTGTATTCTTGATTGATACGCGGGGTTTAACGTCACACCACTATATTATGAGAGACGCCGTAGTGGAGGGCTCTGGAAATTTCGACCACCTGGGGTTCTCTAACTCTTTCGTTACCGTGCGAAAATGGTTGTTTCGTATGCCTCGGGAAGATCGTTTCTGTGAGTTTCAAAAGTACTTCAGCACGCACTTCAGCATACAAAACTTTGCGCAACGAATCGCTCTCTTCAAAAAACATATGTTGTAGAGTGAAAAAAAACTACCATGAGTAAAAATGTGAAAAATGTAGAATTTCGGGGTACTAGCTAATAAAAACACTATATTTACAAAAAATATTCCAAAGAAACAAATTTCAAAATATACATTTTGTAGATATATGGCCCAAGAACAGTATAAAAATAAGGAATGTTGTCAAAATTGTTTTTCTTCACATAGACAAAGAAAATCAGAACCGAGGTGCTGTTTCATTGCTCGTGCCATGGTGTGAAGCATTGCATGGCTTTTCGTGAGGCACAAGTGTACTCGTACAGTATTCTCAGTAAAACTTTTGCTGTCTTGCGATAAGTCTCCAGGTGTTCTAATATAGATGGATACTCGTGATGTGAATAATCCCTCTATAAATGAGATGTCCAATGAACTTCGCTATTTCATCTAGCATCACCTCTTTCCCTGAGCCACATCACTGTGCATAGGTTGGCGTTCCATTATGTGCGTCCAAGCATATTTCTTTGCATTTTTGAGCATATCGCATTTAAAAAGTCAGTTTCGCCACAAAGGCGAAGTAATGAATGCGATTACAACATATTCGAGTGTTTTACGAAGCAAGGTTAGCATCCGAACTCACATAACTCAACAAAACGCTGGTGTTAAGGCGCGTTTACACTAGTGCAACACGAAAGTGACACGACCCCAACGAAGACGAGGCAGACGCAGACCACCGGTCGACGTGACGGCCGCCGACGAAGTCACTTGACCCCATGGTCACACTAGGCCGCCGACGACGACGACGCCTAAAAAAACAGCATGCCATCGCAGTTTAGACAGAACGACCAGCAAAACGATTCGGCAGACCTGTCGTCGGCATTTCGTCGGAAGATCTGGTTGGTGGTCGTAGTGATTAGAAGAGGAAGAAGGCACCTAATTTCTGCAATCTGGTGGGGAGCACGGCGCAGTGCCTGTGGGGAAGGGGAATTGGAGAAAAGTGGATAGAGGAGAGAAGATTAAGTAAGCAGTAGCGCAAACGTCTTCAGCACTAACAACAGTCCGGTAGCAAGGATAGGGGTCGCAAGGGTCCCGTTCTCGGCGGTATGCCGCGATTCCCGTCTCGTCCAGCAACACCACCAGGCTCTGGAGCACCGGTAGTTAGGAACGAGAAGGGAAGACCAGGTTACCAGGGTGGTGGCAGGAAGGCCATGTCTCCGGTAGGCCGCGGTGACCCTCGAGCGTTCCTGCCCTGCCTAGGCACAGACGAGGTGCGGGCTGCGGTCCACACGCATCGGGTCCGCAGCCGCAGCAGGTTGGCTTGTTCCCTCCTTTTAAGGCCTCCCTTTGGAAGACGCCTGGGTCGCAGCCCGTTGTCCACCCTCTGGTCCAAGTGGACCAAGGCAAGGAGCTTCTTGATGCAAGCCTGCGCATAGTCCCTGGCCGCCACAGCCTGGGTGATGGGGATGCCCGGCTGGTGTGCTGCCTTGGCCAGCCAGTCCGCATCCTCGTTGCCAGCTATGCCCACGTGAGAGGGCAGCCAGTGGAAAGAGACGGACATCCCGGTCGCCACAAGGGTCCGGTACTTGGATGCTAGGAGACTCTCCATGAGCCCGGCATGGCGATGGTTGGCCAGCGTCTGGAGGGCTGCCTCGCTGTCGTAGAGGACTGAAACCGGCTCAGCCGGTACGTCCTCGGCCAGCAGGTCCATCACTAAGCGTTGTCCTGGCAGCTCTGCAGCCGTCGAGCTCGCCGAGAAGGGCAGTCGGCACTGCCTGCCGACAGCCCGGAATGGTATGACGCAAGCAGCCGCCACTGTACAATCTGGCATGACGGATCTATCGGTGAAGACCTGGAGCCGCCCTGCCAGTTGCTGCTGGAGCTTGAAGATGGCGGCCTGTTACAGTGCTGCAGCAGGCGTTCGGCACTTGGTTGTCCCGTCCAGAGAGAGGTGGGCCTCAGGCGGCTGGTGGTGGGGCGGTGCAGGAGGTACCATGACTGGCGGATCCGGGACCATCTGGTGGTAGAGTGCACAGGGACCACCCATCCGTGACCTCGGCTGGCTGTGAAGTCGCCCCAGAAGGGTACTGCCGTCGGTGGCACGGTGAAGGCGGTCGACGTGCCACAGCGCACGCTGGAGCATAGCAGAGACAGGGGCCACTCGCCAGGCTCGGCCAGGGTCGCTGCCACAGGGGAGTACCTGGGGAGCCCCAGGATGGCCCTCGCTGCTCTCCTGTGATATCTCTCAAGGTCCAGTCTCGTGGCAGGCGTCAAGGGCGCCAGTGGGAAGGCGTACAGCACGACCGAGGACACTTGGTGCCTGCTTGGTGGAGCCAGCTTGGTGGAGCAGCCTCGTAAACGCTGCTGCAGCTTGCTGATGGCTCCCTCGACAGTCGAACCTGTGTGCAGGCGACCATAGGAGCTGGTATTCAGGTCCGACGGTGGTCTAAGGGGAGCCCCAGGTACTTCACCGTCAGCTTTCAAGGCGGGCAGCGCTTGCCGACCCTCAGCTGCTTTACGTATCGTCGTGATGCCACCAGCGGGTGGATATGCAGGGCCTTGGTCTTGCTGGCGGAGACCTTGAGTCCGATGCCCCTCAGGTAGGCGGTCACCGCGTCCAGGGCCACCATCAGTGATCTCCTGATGGCTGGAATGGACCGCCTTGGTCCCGGGGCTCAGAGTGCCACGTCGTTAGCCTAGAGGGAGCAGCGGGCCGGGAACCTGATGCCTGTCAGAAGAGAAGCTGGGAGCCCTGCTATCACCAGGTTTAACAGGAAGGGGTTCAGCACGGAACCCTGAAGTACACCTGCGGTGATGTCTTCGGGTTGGCTGGTCTCCTTTCCGACTCGAACCCGGTAGGTCCCGCCAGACAGGAAGGCAGTCACGAAGCTGCGGAGGCACCCGTCAACGCCAAGTCCGTCCAGGGCCGCCTCGACGAACTCGTGTGGGAGACCATCAAAGTCGCTCTCCACGTCCAGCAGGAGCCGCATGACCACGTCAACACAGCTCTTGGATCCTCGAGGGTGGCCACGACGTCGGAGATAGAGTCAGCTGTGCATCGGTGGCGGTTGAAGCCTGCCAGTTGTTCTGGGAAGAACTCGAGTTGGCCGGCAATCCGCTCGAGTCACTCCAAGGTCACCTTCTCCATCACCTTGCATGGTGCAGAGGTAAGAGATACTGGCCTGTATGAGGAGAGGGCCATGGCTTTCTTCTGGGGCTTCAGGATCTGGGCGATGACCGCAGTGCGCCATGACTACGGTAGGACCCCACTTCCCAGACGTTGTTGTAGTACTCGAGCAGGTGCTAGCAGCTAGCTCCGTCCAGGTTACGAAGCATCTGGAAGTTGATGCTATCGGCACCCGGGCCCTTCGCCGTTTGGAACCTGCAAGGGTAGCCTCCAGCTCGTGCTTTCTGGTGGGTTCACAGCACAGTTCTTGTACTTGTGTGGCTGTTCACCTAGGATGGTGGCAAGTGGCAGGGTACTGCTTGGCAGCAAGAGGTGGTGCAGCAGGCAGCTGGGCTATGTCCCGCACAGCAAACTGGTCGGCCAGCTGTTATGCCAGGTCCGCTGTCTAGATGGAAAGGTGGACGGCCAGGGACATCTGTGACGTAGTGTCAGTTTTGGGCCCACTCAGCAAGGAACTGAATCGAACCACGAGCGCACAGACACACACAAGAGAATATGTTTACAGGGAACGTAACTATGAACGAGAAACACGCCATCTATAGCTGTACTCACTGTCTCTCTAAATAAGAAAAGCCTCGCCGTGTTTTGATGTGGCTTGCGGGTCGCCGGCGCCGATCGCTCGTGGTCTGTGCGCCGTCTGGCTCGTTGCCGTCCTCAACGTGCGTCGGACCACGCCATGACACGACCTTCTGCCACAGCAGCAGCAGTAGGTAACTGGTTGGTAGCTCCGCGGCAGCTCTCCGCCACCACGCTCGTCTCAGCAGCACACCGGCGTCGCGCCAGCCACCCGAAATGGCAGCAGGAACATCAGGTCCGCAGCAACCAAAACCCACAGCCACTCTGGACGGCAGCCAGCACCGCGGAACCTCGCCTGATCCCTGGGCTAGTCGCCCAGCCGGAGTACAGGCCTCGTTCACAGGATGTCCAGCTGTCCGGAACGGCAGCCAGAACAGCAGTGGATCGCCTTTTCCCTGGGCCAGTCGCCCAGCCGGAGTACAGGAACGGTAGAGCGCCTAGATGCCGTTGTCTAGTTCCCCGGACCGGACGTCCAGCCGAGAACTGACTCCTTGTACGCGCTGCCTCGAACCACCGCACGCACCACGCGCACACTTTGTTTTTATCTTCGACCCGGCACGGCGAACAATGAATGTTTTTCCACGCCTCTGTATTAAGACAACATCACTTGGCTGAAGGGCCATGGCACCTCCAGCAGGCACTTCAGCAGGCGCCAGGTCTGGGTGCCATCCCGTGATCGGTCGATGGAGGTGCAGACGCTCAACCAGCCCTGGTTTCGGCATTGTCGCGCGTGGCGTCTGCAGACAGCGTGGACCTTCCAGAATATTGTCCAGAGCTCCAGTTGAGCCTTTTTGAGAGCCTGGCGTTCTGTCCGCCTCCGCGCTGCTCTCAAGGCTAGGTGCTGGATGCCTGGAACAGGCTACCCTTGCTGCACTTTGACGACGATGGTTGCAGCCCGGGCACTGCCAGCCACCTGCTGCATGAGGTCCTTGTTACCTGCGTCCTGCTTGAACAGCTGTTGGTATACCCGCCAGTTTATCACATGGTACTCTCGATCCTTGGGGCCTTGCCTCGGAAAGGGGTCAGCAGGATGGGCAGGTTGTCTGAACCCCAGGTGTCCGGAAACGGCAACCAGGAGTATCGGCAACGCTCCGTGCCTACGCTGAGGTCTATAGCTGGGCTGGTGCTGTTGGCTCCACGACGAAGGTAGGTGACGGCCCCTGTGTCAGCCCGAATACCAAGCGAGCTGTAAAAACAAAGTGACATTCGAATCAGTGAACATGCTGCATGGACAGGCGTGCATATTATCCGAAATGAAACATGTGCTACAAGAATCATGCGGTCGAAGTAGAAATGAAATACTTTTTGTGTGCGCACAATTATGCTTTAAAGGAGCTGTGAAAAATAGAAGGTGGCATTGAACTTATGAAACGACGTTCTTAACATCCGATGAAAACCTCGGCAATAGTGAAGCTTTTAAGTTTTGTACATTGCAATGACGCAAGCAACTCATTAGGGTAGACGTAAGTTTAGGCTCTTCACACTAACCTCCCAATAAATTTAAAGCCGCACGACCAACTCGTCATCAAAGCCATCGAAATCCGACTACTACAAACGTACACGAAATCGTGGTGGTGGTTTGCCGAGAGCTATGAGAAGACACGGCATCAGCAGCAAATGCGAATTTTACCAGTAACATACATATAGAATTCGCGCCGTCCTCTCCCTTCAATGTTATAGAAATGCGGCCGTTCGCCATCGACACACTCGCTCAAAGACACCGTCTTTGACGAAATAATTGCTCGGTCCCGCAAAGATGCCGATTATTTGCTCTCAGTTCTGGTGAAATTCAAACCATGAAAACATTTAAAAATTTTTCAAACATTTGGAGCAAGTCAGAGGTGAGGGTAGACGTGCAGGGCGACCAAACAACCGCGCGTGCGGAGAGCGTGAACGTGCTGAGGGAGCGCAGTCGGAAGGCGGGAGCGGAGAGCCGAGCAACCGGTTAGTGCTAGAAAGGCGGCGAAATGCGCTCGGCGCAGCGCGCCCTGGCCGAGGCCGGGAGGCCTATTGGCCAACGAAAGGCTGTGACCACGACAAGACACGGACGGAGTCTTTCAGAGACCGTCGGCGGGCTGTTTGTGTATGACGACGACGAGACACGACACCCCAAATACCGTCGACAGACAAAAATTCGTGTCGTATCCTAGTGTAAGCGCGAGACACGGTCGCTCCAGGTACACTTTTGGCACCATTTTTTTTCGTGTTGAGAGCGCAGCCCATAGAAGCTTCCGCCTGCTGTGGGAGCACAAGGAGCACGCTGATAGTTGCCGGCAGAGCGCGGAAACCATAACCCCCCCCCCCCTACCCCACTCTCGTTCGCTCACGCGCGCGTAGACAACCCCGGCCGGAAAGGGAATGTTCGCTCCGCAGAATGAGGAGGCTAGAGCATCCTTCTCCGTGTATATATACATACATATACGTGAATTACGGCGGCGTCGACGACAAAAAACAGCCGAGGTTGCCCATATAATTGCTATTCCAATAAAAAAGGACAATATCACGAGTAGTTCTAAAACGTTTCGCACTCCTCCGTACTAAGGGCCAAGATGTGCTCCGGTGGTCTTCTTGTCGTTAGGAGAAGCTCTGCAGCCAGCGCCAGCACACCACGCCCCAGCGAAGTGTGGACCACGCACGTAAGCTTAGTAGATATAAGATTGTGCACAGAAATCAGAAGCTACACGCACTTGCGGCGGAGGAAACAACTTGAGGATTTAAACTTAACAAACCCATCAACGGTAGCGGATTCCTCATGCTGACGCGAAACGTGATCACCATAAAACTTGAAGCGAGATGCTGTCATCCTCCAACTCTAAGCTCGTCCTCACTCCATTCAGGTGGGGTCGCAACACAGTTTCAAGCAGCGCATGTGTTTTGCAGCGCTGGTGCGCACCTGTGCGCGCGTGACGAAATTGCTTGCGCGTCTTGCTAGTAGACTAATAGTGTGTACGGTAAGTAGATTCATAACAAGGCCAACAGCAAGATGCTAGTGAGAAAAATGGATAACTTCAAAGAGAAGGAACCCATCGAAATTTGTGGGGAACTTGGCCTCACTTAGGGCCGTGAGGAACGAAAGCAAGCGATCCTTGAGATCATGAAGGATGAAGGAGTGATAGTTGAGGAAGTCGAATAGGCTTGGGCGGATATCAAAGCACGCGCCGCGAGGAGGCTGAAAGGCGAGAAGAACTTCGTGAACGCGAAGAAGCTGAAAGGCGAGAAGTTCGCGAACGCGAGGAAGGAAAAAGGCGCGAACGTCGCGAGCGTGAGGGGGCCGAGAGACAGGAGCGCCTCGAGATGAAAATAATTGGCCATCCTACAGTGTTCGCAAGCGCCTAGAGTAGCTTCTTGCGTAGCTTCAGGTCAGCTGTCATGGAATTCGGGACCAGCTGCCGCCGTTAATAGTAGGCGAGGACATGGCGAAAGATCTCGTCCAGTTTGAACACGTCTGTGAGCGAAACGTCTTGAAGTGGTCTCTTTGGGCGCAGAAACTGTTAGCTCTACTTCCCGGCGAAGTGTTCAACGTGATAACGTGCTTTTAGAAGAATGCGTTAGAGAGCTATGAAGAGGTTAAGAAAGTACTTTTGAGATGTTATAAGTTGTCACCTGAGGCTTTCCGGCAAAAGTTCCTGTATGCAAAAAAGGGGAATGAGTCACACGTTAACTTCGCGTTTCGTCTGAAATTCGATTTAATTGAATGGATCCAGGGCGAAGATGTTTATGACGATCGCGATAAGGTGGTAGGATTCATTGTATTGGAAGAATTCTACCGCTGCATCGAGGATGACGTCAAGCTTTGGCTGCAAGACAAGCTTGGCGAGGTACAGCAAAACAAGGCAGCAGAGTTAGCTGAGGAGCATCATACTCGCCGAAAGTTGCATAGCAGGGCAGTGCGCGTTGAATAGGGTGAAAGAGGGATTTACAAAAAAAAAAAAAACTGATGAGCGGGAACCTACTCCACAGCGTGATTTCAGAGAAGACCCTTCTCTTACGAAGGGCACTGTAGGGGAAGGGTAAATAGAAGCGGAGAAATCGAGTGAGGTTCCTGAACTGCGCTCTGATACCACACGGGCATCTGAGTGATGGAAGCCGCTAATCTGCTACAACTGCAAAAAGGAAGGTCACATCGCGGTAAACTGTAAACAAAAGTTTGCTTTCGCAACAATCCGAGAGTCGGAAAAGCACATGCGGTTGTTAGAGCCGTATCTCGAGGAAATTAGTGTGAATGAGAAAACCTGTAGATCACTAGGAGACTCGGCGGCAACCATGGACGTTGTGCATCCTTCGTTTGTGTTTCCGGACGACTTTACAGGAGAATGCGCGTGAATCAGGCAAGCCACCTAGGAGCAGATTGCTTGCTTACCAATCGCAACGGCTCTCTTTGAGAGCCCATTCGGTAAGCTTCGCACCAAAGCGGCTGCGTCTGTCGCACTTTCCGATTGTTTTCTTTATCTTTTCGCGAACAACTCTGCGCAGCTTTTCAAAGAGCAGGGTATTTTTTTTCTAACTCGGCGGATGTAGCCCTCACACGATCGCAAGCGCGGAAGCTTTCGCAGAAACTAGATATCGTTCGATGTAGTGAAACACCACCTGCAAAAGTTGCTGATCTGCGTGACCTTGGTGGTGAGTCGACGGAACCTCGGACAGAAAATTCTCCGCGTGAGTCACTCGAGCAGTCACCCGAACGGGCCGTCGCGGAAGCGACTGGCACCTTCTCTGACGGTGAAGGAGACGAAATGGCGCCTTTGAGTAAGAGCGAGAACACTGCTCTCTTTTCAGCGGCTGAAAGTGAGAGGGAGCTGTGGAGGGTTGATTGAAAAACGCTCATTAGAAAGCAGCGTGACGACCTCTCGGTTAAAGCACCAATGGGAAGCGTAAAATTGGGAACCAAGAAAAAGAATGTTTCTTTTATTGAGAAATCAGAGCTCCTGTGTCGTAGTTACACGAATGTGCAACGTCGCAAGTATGAGCAGCTTTTGGTACCGCATAAGTATCGCCGCCTAAACGTGGCCGTTTACGGAGGTGGCACATGATACTCCTACAGAACAACTTGAAAAGGAAAGCTAAACGCTAATGCAGACGCATTGAGACGTGCGTTTTAGTTAGTACGTTCTCCATCTTCCGGTCTTTGGCTGGCGAGTCGGGGCAAAATTTTGTCCTCGTCAGGGTCTCGTCCAGAGAGATCTCAAGGGGGCATACTTTGTGTTGTATTCTATTTCATTGCATTGTGTTACGTTAAAAAATTTGAGTTCCAATTTTAAGAGTTTTGTGTCTAACATGTGCCTCTTGATCTAGAGGGAACGAAATTTCGATGGACACGTAGCTAGGTATATATGTTGAGCTATATTTTGCCTGGTGTTCTGTCGGGTAACCGAGGGCATTGGCTTGTGTCGTGTGTTGTCTGTTGTCGAACTATTCTTGACAAGTTGCAGAACTATCGACCAGTGCTGAAACCAAAAAGTGTCAGAAAGGCAAGCGAAGCTAGTCGACAAGTTTTGACGACAAGCCAATGGAGCTGGGATTTATTCTCAGGAATGTGATTTGTTCACGGAGCTGAGCCTGATGCCACATCCTCCCCATGGCCCTGTAGGCGAAATTGGAGGGAACTGGCGAACGAGCGCACCCGACATCCAAGCTACGTGGAAGCAGCTCGTCTTTCTATCACATTGTCTGGCGGCGGGAGTGCTGTTATGCCTAGGAGTCCAGAACGAACGTCATTGCCATTACAAAAGGCAACCAGTGTCAAGGCCAGCGAGTGAGCCCGCCTGACACTATCGCCTCAACGACGTCATCTAGCCCGGCTGCACCGGTGTGTCTTACGCAGCGCACGGCGAGCTACCTCAACCCACGGGCCTGATAGCAGCCCGATGTTGCAATCGACGCCATCCAGTCTGGCGAGTCTTATCCAACGCGTGGCAATACCACTCGCTCATGGGTGCCACCCAGCGCAGCGGCTTTGGATTGGAGGATTATGACGCAACCCACGGCAGTTCTGATTGGACGTTGCTGACGTAAAGGATAACCCGAGGCCTATCAAAGAACCAAGCAGCACGTCGCCAAGCAGCTGACCTATGCTTTAGAGAGAAGACGACAGCATTAGTGCGTCCGAGAACACCTCGCCTCTTGGAGCCCCTAAGCTGTCGGCCCCAGTGCCGAATATGTCCTGCGTATCAACGCCGTCGCTAGGCAGGAGCCCTGTTGTGGTCATATACTGAGGCCACGCCACAGGAAACTTGTTTACTCAGCAAGCGCATGTTTACCACAAATAATATGGCTCCTAAAGATGCTACCCTTGCTTCGTAAAACATTCGAATATGTTACTATCATATTTATTGCTTTGACGAAACTGTGACTTTTTATTATTCTTTCGCCTCTGTTCGCCTTCGGAATGAATGAAAAGCAGTACAATTCGGTTGCCTAAAAGCTGCAAGCACTGTCCATAAATTCACGGATGCATTAGGAACCAATGTTCTTTGACGCTATTACGAGTAAATATGGATCGACTTTTTAGTATCCTTTCGCCTCTGTTCGCCTTCGGAATGAATGAAAAGCAGTACAATTCGGTTGCCTAAAAGCTGCAAGCACTGTCCATAAATTCACGGACGCATTAGGAACCAATGTTCTTTGACGCTATTACGAGTAAATGTGGAGCCGAAAATGCTGTAGGCCAGTGTGCTCAGATTTGGGCGCACGTTAAAGAACACCAGGTGGTCAAAATTTTCGGAGCCCTCCACTACAGCGTCACTTATAGTCATAGGGTAGCTTTGGGACGTAAAAGCTCACTATTAGTCAGCTACTTCCAAGTATATCATACGGTTCTGGTATATTTAAAGAGTACTTTAGAAATAACCGGTATTCTGTAAAATAAAACACATCCACTGGACTGTGTGCGCCTCGCTTGCACGATATGCACATACTGACTTTCCTTGGAACTGTAACTACAGGTTAGAATAAAACTTACAAGGTGAAAAGAAAGAAGTAGGGCCCGGAAAGAAATATGCAAACTGGAAACGCTCACTCACGAGTGAAATGTTATCGCACGTGTTAAAAAACTTATGTAAGAAAATGGGGGAAGTGCGTCGCGCATGCTACAAGGAGGCACAAAAAGGCAAACAACCAAGACGCGTGTTTACAGTTGATAATAAAGTTAAGTTTCTTGTATTGTAACGATAGCGAAGGTTAATTGAATTTAACAAGGTGTAGTGTTGTTTATGATAGGTCTCCGAAACGACACGGTGCTGCCACCTACCAGTAGCTATTCGTTGTAAAAAAAAACAGTTCTGGCAGTAGGGAGTGAAAGCTCCCTACTGCCAAATGGCGTCATATCTCGCGAATCACTCACCGATCTTCTTGAGCAGAACGTCAGATAAACGTTTTAAATGCGAAGCATTTCTTCGCGAACTTTGGCGACTTTGAGCGTATCTATCTATCTATCTATCTATCTATCTATCTATCTATCTATCTATCTATCTATCTATCTATCTATCTATCTATCTATCTATCTATCTATCTATCTATCTATCTATCTATCTATCTATCTATCTAGTCGCCCACGACTTTCAAATCTCCTGGACATTTCGATAATGGTATCGATACCAAAACTGGTATGGAATAACATGCTGGTATGACGAGCATAAGTGACTAGTCATGATACAAAATACATGACATGTATGTCATAAATGTCCTAATTTACATTTCATGGTCTTGCTGCTCTTGCGGTGGTTTCGTTCACATGAAATGTTGCAAAACTGGCAAGGTATGACATGAATGCATGGCGAACACAAATGACAGACACTAACGTGGAAATCATGACATGCGTATCATGTATGAACATGACTACATGCCACACTCATGATGCTCTGGTGGTCGTTTGGCTAGCTTTACATATACCAAATTTGGTATTACGTGGTGCGAACAGATGGCGAAGGTGACACCTCCAAACATGATAATCATGACATGCGCGCCATGCGACACATGACTACATGCTACACTCATAGCCTGCTCGCAGCCGTTTTGCTAGCTCCACATTTACCAAATTTGATATCACGTGACGTGAATAAACGACGAAGGTAAATGACACGTCCAAACATGATAATCATGGCATGGAGGTCATGTGAAGGTGACATATCAACCTTCCTCATTAGTGCTTCGCACATAATCGATTCACACTGTGCGAGCATTTTTAGTCAAATCCTGGCTAGACTACACGCCCACAGGCTGGAAATCAAGTCAAATTACTGCCGCTTCTACGCGGCTCCGTAGCCGTGTCCCAGAAAAACCGACGAGAATTAAAGTGGCCTTCAGAATAGCCGGGACAAGTATTAGCCGGGATTTAAGTCAAGTTTTTCCTGGCATGATGGGGCCTGCGGTTAGGCGTGACATTTCCGTATAGGCGGCCCGGCCCTGACGTTGTGGCTGAAAGGAAAACATTATTGTATGCTTTTGAAAACGGTTTATCGCCGATGCGGCGGATATTATGAGTACAGGAAATTGGAAGACCGTTAGTATCACAATCATCTACATCTGCGAGATCACCAGGCAAAGCACACCAAGACGCGGGCATTGTGTTACGTATGGAATATCCGTATGGAATATCCTTCACGTGCATGTGGTCTCGAGTTCGACTGTCGTCGAACTCGAGACCACATGCACGTGAAGGAGGTGTCTTACCCATTGCACCAGAGCGCCACCACATGAAGGCGAGTGTTCTTGCGGGGTATATATCTACCAAGTGAATTTTCACAAACCGTCTTCGGAACCTTCAACTGTTTTTTTGCCATGTGCATGCATTTGATCAGCGAATAGTTTGTAGGGCTTCATGAACTCGAGACAACCACAGTGAGCGCTGTCGGCTCCGGCTTCGGTTCGTGGTGCGCCGTTCCGCAAGAACGATTAACGTGTGTTTCTGCGTCGTTTTAGTGCTTGCCCATGAACCGCGTGTGCTACGCTCACCAAAATTCGCGGACGAGGCTGTATTCGGCTGTCAAAACCTACGTATGTTTTTCGCGCGTGCGTGTGCTGTAAGCAATTTCGCTGATTAGTGTAGGGAGGTACACGCGTGTAAGTGCACAGCAGCCTATTGTCAGCTGTTTGAAGACAATGCGCTTTCGCACGTAAACTTTGCATGGGCGTGCCTACTGTAACATTTGCATTTTGTACGCGCGAACTGCCGCGAGATGCACGCTGGGGCAGCAGCGCTTTTTTAGCGTTTCGACGATTACTTATTTCTGCAATTAGAATCGATGTGCATTATTTCGCGATATAGAGTGGTTTTTACTCATTCAGTCTTTAACTGATCTTATTTATGGGGAGTGGTTACCTTTATTCAGCATCACACCACTGTTAAAGTGAATGCCAAAACGCGCGCCAAGGTCAAGTATGACGTACACGATGTGGAAATATATGAGCGCACAAGGTAGCAGGAAAAGCACTTGACAGGAAAGACGCTCCTGCTACCTTGTGCGCTCATATATTTCCACATTATGTTTTACCAACTGGCCCAGCATTCCACTTTATTGACGTACACGAATTAGCGGCGGACAGGTTGGTCTCTCTTCAAATAAATCATCTCTTTCGCGAACGTCCGCACATCTCTTTCGCGAACGTCCGCGTGCAGTTGGGGTCAAGAAATGGTGCAGAACCAACCTCGAAATCTTTATAGTTATTGCATGCAGTTGCTCTTTAGAAAATGGGGATTTTTATTGCTGGTACATTATCTCCACAGCAGTACATTGGTTGTCTTGGTCGTGGCTCACTGTTACAAATCCATGCTGGAATATGAGAACTGTACTTAATATTCAAAAGAGTGCGCAAATGTCGGTGACATACGCTGCTCTGCTGACTTCTGCACCTGACTTCTGTAGTTGATGTTCATAATCAAATTACGCAACCACTAATCAAACATCAACCAATCGATTTTAAATTTTGGTCTTTCTACGTGTTACTGCTTTCGGCTTGTTTCTTTTTTTTGTCATGCTTTACTAAAATCCTAAGTTGAACTTGTTTTGTAGAGAGAAGTGGTTATAAGAGAGAAAAGAAGAAAAGTGAACTCTGTAACTGCATCAGGGTGCGACACCTCAAAAGTAGCTCACAAGGGATGGGGGTGAGGAGGGATTAAACAGATAGGATTAAAGGTATAGAGAGACAGAGAAAGAGATGCGCTAGGACAGCGAGCGAGGACATATGAGGGATAGGAGAGATAGGAAAGAGGGAAACACGGTCACAGGAGGCCGAGGACGGGGCACCACTTGCGAGAGCTCTTGTCGACGTTAGGAGATGTCGTAGCGGAAGTCTGCTAGGTCAGAGCTACGCTGTAGTCGGAGATCGGCGTCAGGAGATGACGTAGGGCCAGCTCAGTCGGCCAGAGCTACGCTGACGTCGGAGAGGGTGAGAGGGTGATTCTTAAGAAAGGAAGAGAAAAGTGAGCCCCGTAACTGTCTGCTTCAGTGAGCGACACCTCAACAGTCGCTAACAAGGGATGGCGGTGAGGAGGGATAAAAGGGGTAGGAGTAAAGATGTAGAAAAGAGGAAAAGATGTGAGGTGGTAAGCCAGAAGGAGCGGCAACAAACTGAGGGGATAGGAGAGATAGGAAAGATGGAAACACGGTCACAGGAGTCCGAGGACGGGGCACCACGTGCGAGAGCTCTTGTCGGCGTCGGTAGATGGCGTAGAGCAAGTCCAGTCAGTCAGAGCTACACTGTCGTCGAAGGTCGTCGGCGTCAGGAGGTGACGTAGGGCGAGCCCAGTCGGCCAGAGCTACGCTGACGCCAGAGATCGCGAGGGCACAACCAGTCGGCACGGAATCCAGCGAGAACACGAGCATCAACATACATAGGCCAGTGTTTCAGTAAGCCGTCGCGCATGCACTAGTACTCTCTTATTTAGTGCATGACACAATGTCATACCTTGACAACTGATAAACAGAAAGTTGTTTGTACTCTTTTACTAAACTCAAAAGAGTAACACTGGGACTGTGCATCTCAGTGTTTGCCTAAATGCAGGGAGATGTATGATATCGTGAATAAAGTGTGCCATAAGGCACTGGAAAATGTTTCCGCCCCGGACCATCTTGTAGAAAATCGACCATTACAAGACAGCGGGACGAAACGGCGACGCACAAATGCCACGGCACGCAGGCGACGGTGAACGTGATGCCGGCGCCGGGCGCCGAGCTGGTGAAGCGGCGCCAGGGGGGGGGGGGGGGTCTTTTTCTTTTTTTTCCCGCGCTCGCGCTTGTTGTCACTGAACGGTTGTGCGTAAGTTGATGCCGGTTCCTGGCGCCAGGCTCGTGCGAAAGCACGAAGGAAGGAAGGTGGGAGAGGCCCGGACGTCACTCGTTGTGAAGCCGCAATGAAGCCGGAAGTCGGCCATATTGACTGAGCCAATTCTCTTTTCTTGTTGACATCCGAATGTAAAGCAAAAGGCATGACTCTCTCTCTGGCTCGGAAAGCACGTAAGCTGCTCAGCGCGCGTGTCGTGACGATCCGAAACTAATGAAACGGGGCTCAACACTATGGGCCAGTGCGACACTTCGGCGAAATCATTTCGTTTGAGCATGAACAGCGAGTAACGAAGCAAGTACAAGAGAACGCGCGCTACCGACAACGAAGCAAGTACAAGAGAACGCGCGCTAGATGCACTGACAACGGCGAGTGTTTTCACGCCATTAATTCGGCAACTGTACAGGCAACACGATTGGTCGTGCGCCTTCTACGGTTGCGTCCAGCCACTGTGCCCATGTTCCGCGTGAAATTCACCGGCGTCAGCATTCTGCAACCATGGTGACTTTGAGCACGGTGCAAGCGACACTTTAATGCGGTTGCTGTTACGTTTAGATCACATGCAATTCTGGGGGAGAGTATACGAAGCAGAACAGAAAAGGTGTTTTAATACACACATCCAAGTTGTTACTGTACACACACAACACGAAACTGCGTATGTGAACATGATCCTCATTGCGTCTTGCTGGGCTCAACAGCGTCATTTGTTGTCACAAGAAGGTGCACTGCCCAACCGTCCCTGACCTGCAAGGCATTCGTCGTCGTTCCGCTTCGTCATGGTGCCCAACGCAATTTCGCTGCACCCTAATTGCTTCATACGCGTCATCTACCGCACGACACATGGATATGCACTCGTTCTACGCACTGTTGAAACCCTGTGATGGACAAAAAGATTTGTAAACGTTGCTAAGAATACAGTGACTGCCAGGAAACCACTGCGTAACTAATAACGCGCCGAAGAGCACAAATATTGTCCGCCACGGCTCAGCACGAGACCTGGGGAGGCACACATGCCGCCGCCAGCCGCGGCAGCTCACTGCTAGACCAGCTCTACTGCGCAACACGTAACCATAGCAGCACCGCCAATGTGCCCAGTGAATATGGCCGCCATGATGTCATTTCCTCCACCCTTTTCACGTAGCGCGCGGGCTGGGCATTCCTCTGTGTGCGACAGAGACGGCGGCTCTCCTCTTTTTTTTTTCTTCTTGCACCTGTTCTTACGCGCTGTAGGCGTTACTTCGCGCCGCGCGGCTATCCCGGGTATTTTTTATTGCTGGGCTCTCTATAGTCAGGGTTTCAGTCAGTACGCAGGAGCGCGCCGCCTATATGCCGTTAGTTATCCAGCACCTGACTGTTAGTGTACGATCTGCCAATTTTATTGCGATAGCAAATATATGGGCACTTTCAGCTGGATTTTCCCGCCGGCGTCACTCGCCGTATATGTATACGTAAGTAAATATACGAAAATGCAAGAAAGCAAAAAAAAGTCACAGCTTTGCCACAAGGACGAAGCAATGAACGCGATAGCAACAAATTTCAAGGTCACGCGCAGTGGCAAGCAGATCGAAACGTGTCCCACGTTTCTCACGAACAAATAACGCACGAAACGTACTCAAGGGTACAGATGAAGGCGAATAAGCGTCTCAGTTGTTACTTCGCTGTGTCTGAAAAGCGCACCCTTTTCGCAAACGGAGACTGTGCGTCTGGTAACTACAACAACATCGTTCCGACGAAACCCAAAGGCTAGCCAAGACGTACGATTCTCCCCACTGCAAGGACGCGCGATCGAGCGTACACCCCCTTATTCTCTACGCGGGCGAAAGTAAGCGCGAGAGCCACCGCGCGCTCGCCATCTTGCTGATAATGCTGAAAACACGATAGTCCCTCCCCCCCCCCGAGATGCCCGCCCACAGCAGTAATAGGTGAATACGAATAGTTTGCCGTTTGAACGTTGAAGGCGGTACCTTTCGGTTGCTCAGCGGTTAACGTTCGCATTCACGACACGGAGGTCCCACGTTCGATTTCGCACGCAGGATTTTATCCTTTCTTGCGTTTTCATATATATATATATATATATATATATATATATATATATATATATATACGCTGCATGACATCGACGGCAAAATCCAGCCGAATCGCTGTCGCAACAAAAACAAAGAAAAAGAATCCGGCACGCGGAATTGAATTTCGGTCCTTTAAGTCGTGAGTGCGAGGCGTTAACCACTGCGCCACCCAGGAGCACGTCCTGCAACGTTCAAGCGGCAAGCTATTTATATCTACCACTTATTGCTGCTGACGGGCATCTATGGGGGAATCATGTTTTCAGCGTTAGCAGCAAGATGGCGCAATGATCCTGCGTCGCCACATCGCGTGGCGGCGCGCGCTCTAATCTCTCACGTGTACTTTGCCCCGCTTAGAGGTGGGCAGCGACGCTCCCTCAGGCGCCCTTATTTCGCGGTGGTGAGGAGGAGAGGATCGTACGTCTTGGCTGGCCTCGGGCTTTACCTGGAACCATTCTGCTGTAGTTACCGGGCGCACAAATGTCACTGTAATCATTGCAGCCTCTGTGTGCCAAAAGCGCGCGCTTTTCAGACACAGCGCAATAACAACTGAGACGCTTATTTGCGAGCATATGCACCTTTGAGTACGTTTCGTGCGTCATTTGTGCGTGAGAAGCGCGGGACACGTTTCGATCTGCTTTCCATTCTGCACGTGACCTCCCAATTTGTTGCTATCGCGCCCATTCCTTCGCCTTTGCGGCAAATTTGTGACTTTTTTATTTTCTCTTTCCCGCCACGCATAAGATTATAGTCTTTTGAAGTTCTTTTCAGGGAAGCACGCAGATACGCGGCCATTTTTTTATTTTGTCATTCATCACATTTAAGTAAGCAGTGTCTGTATGTCTTTGCTGTTCCGGCGTAGATATAAACTGCCAATCCCATGTCATACCTGCGTACCGCGGACAGTGGTATGCGGATGTGCCACGCGCTGAAGGAAAATGTATGACGTCGTACGAGACAAGATTTTCACGTTATTAATGTTATGACCAGTTAGCCATCCTCATCAAAGTCTCTTGCGAGAGTACCCAGGCGTAGGCAGTTAGACAAACAAGTAATAGAAACGCTCAATGTATCGGTAGCTTGCCTAGAAATGCTTCGCACGTAATATAGTTGTTGGATCAGATGCAATTTGAACCTAGGCCCTCTGCGTAGAAGTTGAGTATAGTGACACTTTTTGCAGAAAAACGTAATATGTGCGTCACGACGAGTCAGAAATCACGTTAACATACGAAATATATTGTGGTAGAAGGGTAAAATAACGAGGCCAATTTCTAAACAATTCGATCATTGAATGCTTCCAGCCAACGACAAGGAGACTGATGATGATGAATCCACAGCTATAACTCATACCCTACTCCCCCCCCCAAAAAAAAGACACCCTAGGTAGAACAAAAGGAATGCAATAATTGTAACTCGTTCAGATCAGACAATGCATTCGTTATCTTGGACAAGGATTAGCGTGGTTCAACAAAACTTCTGTTTATGTGTAATTATTCCTGCAAGGATAATGCTCACGCAATTAAAGCTTAATTCTTTTAGTTAACCAACATTTTTCATCCTCATTAGCCACTGCACAACGTGCGCATATCTCGCAGATGAGTAGCGGGCACTACGCGCCTCCCATCGATCATAAAAATTACGACTTAAAGGGGAGGAGGATCTTTGTGCTAATTAAATAAAGTTTATCTATCATGCTCATCATGGCGTAGTCGGTACCTTGCATGTGTATTTACCTTATAAGAATGACTACAACGGGCTCTAGAAAGGCCGCTCTTCGCCCCGCCGCAGTGGTCTGTGGCTAAGGTCAGCTGCTGACCCGCAGACCGCGGGATCAAATCCCGGCTGCGGCGGCTGCATTTCCGATGGAGGTGGAACTGCTGTAGGCCCGTGTGCTCAGATTCGGGCGCACGTTAAAGAACCCCAGGTGGTGAAAATTTCCGGAGCCCTCCACTACGGCGTCTCTCATAACCATATGGTGGTTTTGGGACGTTAAATCCCGCATATAAATCAAAGGCCGCTCTTCCAACTTTCGCTGCGACTCTGTCGAATGTTCTGCGCAGGCCTGGCATTTTTTCTTTTTCCTACTGAACTTGCGAAAAATGCCAGGCCAGCGCCGAAGACGCAGCACAGTCAGAGCGAAAGCTATATGAGCGGCCTTTCAGAGCCCTTTTTAAACACTCATTGGTTAACTGCTGAAAGAACACTTGCTGGTTACCCACTACAGCATTATTATTAACTTATTGGTAGTAGGCCGGCATTCGCTAGGCTATTTTTCGTCATTCTGAGAAGCGTGGTATACGCTAAACACTTGTACGGAATTTTGTGCCAATTATTCATGCAGTGAATGACGACGATGAGGAATTGTGCCTGAAGTGGGTATGCGCCACAGTTAGTAGTAGAACAAAAACAAGCTTTTGTAATGAGTTGGAGCGTTGGACGACCCACTAGTTGCGCTATTTGCATTGCGCGACGAATGGTAGTTCTTGCGCTCTTTTAAAACGCTTTATAAGTCGTATTAACGCGATTCCTTTCAAGAGATCAAGCCTGTCTAAGGCAAGTTTCCGCACAAGTTCCAAGCACCGGCGTGGCTCATTGGTAGAATACTGTCTGGCACACAGCGGACCCGGGTTCGAGCCCCACTGTGTCCTTGGTACCAGGCTTTTCTTATTCGTGCAATAGTGGTTACGGACACCAGAGGCGGTGGACATCTACAGCACCGCGCGTGACCCGAGTTGTGAAAGCTATCGCTGTAAAAGAAGCAATTATATGCACGCATACCACAAAATCATAGAACACTACATGGTAAATCGGCAAGTATACACCCTGGAGCGGACAGATCACTCGGTATACGAAAGAGGAAGTTATGTGGTGTGACGAAAGTTACAGACGGGGTTATTTTCAATCCCCTTACTTTACAGCAAGTGGCACCCAGAAGTTTTCCGGTCCCAGTGCAAATTTTGTGATGAGGCAGCACATTTGGTTCACGTGGTGTGAGCATGTCCGAGTCAGAATGATCAGTCACACACTCTGAAATCCTGGGAGGCCCTGCTCCGCAGCCCAGACCCCAAAGTCTAGCAAGACATCAGTTAAGCACATGCTGCAGCCGTGTCTCGAGGGATTCCGGCCAACGGCTAGGGGCAACGGGAAATGCCCGACGTGATTGACATATTTTTAAAATCGTTTTTCTCTTTTTCTCTCTCTCTCTGTAAAAAATAGTAAAATACATAAACAAAACAGTCCTGTAGCGGTGTTGAACTTATCGCAAAAGTAATGAGGCCATGCTGACAATCCTAATGACCTCATAAAAGCGCACGAGCTATTCGAGTGTTCGTTTCACATTGCGATGAAGTATTCTTGAATATGTACTCTAATAGCTTGCATTGCCAGCGCAGCACCCTTATATACTAAGCGGATATGATATCTGGTAATACTCTGACGCTCGCTCATTGTAGATGTCTCGGAAGAGTACGGCACTTGTGCTCTTCGGCATTTTGGTTTTGCCAGCGAAGAATACTAGAGGTTGTTTTTGAAAAACATTAATGTTGCAATGGGCACATCGCAGAAACAGCTCCAATTCTGGTGCCATATTCCATCTTTCTTCGACTCTCAATGCCAGACTCGGTGGTACAGTGGTCCCGATGCTCGCATGCTGGTCCGAAGGTCACAAGTTCAATCCCTGCCATGATGGCGGTTACATTTCGACGGAGAAAAACTGCTAGAGGCCCACGTTCTTTATTCGCATTTCTAAAAACTATATAATCCCTGCAATATATATTAATGATACACACTAAAATTAAATCGAGGCCTTATTGTCCTTTTGGCGTGGCATTGGCCTATTAAAAGGCTATCCATGCTCTACACCTTCCTTTTGTTTTTCTTTTCTTCACTTTTTTCTTTCAACCTTCTTTCCCTTTCATCCTCCCCTAGCGAACCGGCTGCTATAGTTCTGGTTGACCACCTTGCCTCTCTCTCATTTTAGTATCTCTCTCTTTTTATTCAGAGTGCTTTCCCTCATGTACGTGGCATGTATGAGACATGCAGCAGACGCCTGCACACGAAAATTGCTGCAGATGCATCACAGGATTGACTGTTCAGACCCAGTAGCTGCACAAGGTTGTTCACACCTAAAATCACACAAAATGCAATGATAGAAAACTTCGTGTGAACTGCACAAATACGAGACATGGAAATACAGCAACACACGAATGCAAGCTATCGACGAATGCTGCATTTTAAAATACACAGAACATGCAATTAAATCTCGACGTAACCTAGTTCCAAATATCACGAAATAATCCGTTTTTCACGCTTTCATGTCCACAGTATTTTGAACGTCAATATAGTAAAGTGTGTTTGTTCGTAATTTAAATATAACAAAGCTTTAGAGTGCTGCTTCAGAGGAACAAGAATGCTATTTATTGCATTCTTAATGTTCTTGCATTCTTGTTCCTCTTGTTTGCCAGAAAATTCCTCGCAATATTTTAGCAGATACCATGCTTCCCAGAATGACAAGAAATAGCACAGCAAATGCCGGCCTACTGCCCTAAAATTTTTATCATACCGTAGTGGGCATCAAGCAAGTGTGCTTGCAGCAGTTACCTAATGAGTGTTCAAAAAAGGCTCTGAAAGTACGCTCTCTAGCTTTCGCAGTGACCATGCTGCCCCATCCGTACAGGCGTGGCGTTTTTTACGTAACTGATATATTTTTTCTACCTTACTACCATATCATCCAAACGCTTTTGTGGCTTTTTGCAATAAACAAATTGATCATTAGGAAAACTGCATAAAAGGACAACTTTTAGTTTAAGGCAGCTTTCATAAAACGGGGTAAGACTTTGGTTTTATTGATTTTGTTGTATAAAGGTTTATCTGTATACTCTGGATGTTAATGCGTCTCCTGTTATCCAAGGCGGTCACGCTTTTTGCGATACCAACAGATGGGATGCTTACGCTAATGTTGTTGCTTCGATGAATAGTGAAGACCTCAAATATTTTGCCTGTGAGGCAATTCTTGTACAGCTTTGTATAATTATACACACAAAATCAGGTTTCTGGAGGTTGGTAAACCTTGTGGAGTTCACTCATGAAATATATTTTGCACTCGGAGCTCTGTCGAATTCCGAATCACCAAAATTTTCTAACCCGGGCTCACTTCGACTCACACTGACCAAGTTTTCTTCGACTGGACTCAAACTCACCAAAATATTGCTCACCCGGGCTTATTCAAACTCAGGCTTACAGCTAGATCTGAGGCTGAGTGAGTTTGAGTAATACCCTTGTCACACGGCGAATATGTCACTTACAGTGAGTTTAATTCGTTTGTACTGACATTTGTTTGCTGTCACACAGGGTAACTGTCATTTGATGAAAACGAAACTTTCGGTCATATGAGTTCCCGAAACACATTCGCATTCAATTTTGGACCGAATGAGTAGTCGCGACGCCAGGGACTTTTAGGGGGGAAGGACTTTTATGGGGATGATGAACTTATTACTGGTTTGATGACATAATAGCATGCGGGAAAGTTTGTAAGAAAAGCAAATCTCAACTTCAGTGGCTGGATGCAGACAATGTTTGATTTTTGCACTGTTGCCGTTGTTGCCTGTATCGCCGATGTTGATCGTTCGATTGCACGTGTTGTGATTACCGAAGTGGTGACTACACGAAATCGCTACCGTCGTCTCATTTCTGCATTTGGGAAGTCAGTCGTGCGCCCCGCTTCAGCGGACTGTACTCCTGCCCCATCGCGCATATCATCAGCCATGTTGATTTTCGAGTGTGTCATGTTGTGTAAAATAGCCACGTTTAAATTCTAGGAGCACCTTTTTATTCATAAAAATTATTTTTGTGGATAAACCCATGTTGCATGCAAGTTTCAGTATATTTTTATTTTCCCCAAAATCCATGGCTCAGGAAGGCCAAGGTGATGGTCGTCACTTCAAAATTATATTTGTTTTCGTCGCGTGACAGCATGCAGGTAAAATTACATTAGGTCCGCTTAATGTAATTCGTTGTAAATGACTTTAGGTTTGCCGTGTAACAAGAGTATAAGTCGACTCATGAGTCCACTAGTCCAAAATGACCTATTTCGACTTTGCCGTCAATGCTCTTTCACATGACTATCTCACGTAATCAGGGCTCTTTTTGGGACCTTTTGGCATATATTACCTTCGGATAGTAATTATCAGTGGTTGCAAACCAGTAAGGACATTTTTCAGAAAAGAGATGAAAACATAAGATGTCAAGCGCTTCTCTAGAATACAACAGTAGACTCTCATAAAACAGAACCTGAAAAGACCAGGAAAATACATTCTATTTAACAGAAGTTAATACTGCTGCCCTGAAATTAAAAAAAAAATTTGGGCAGTCACTTCTCTGACTGAGAGGCTCCCTTGGTTACCTCTGACTCAGAGGCGACCAGGGGAGCAGAGTGCGGAATGAAATCACTTTTGTCAGAAGCACTTCTTTCATTTATGCAGTAGTTCCGTTTAACAGATTTCCATTTACTGAGAGTTTACTGTAGTTGGCAGAGGAAGTCAAAGCACGCCCCTAACCCAATTTACGCTTCAGTTCAATAAAATTGAAGTGCAGTATGAACAATACCACTTTGTGATACGTTTAGATAGACGTGAGTATGAACGTGAATCTAGGTAAGGCTGATATTAATGCTGAGAATGAGTAGATAGCACCTGAGGTCTGCAAAAAACACGTGGAACTCACTCAGACTCACTCAAGAAATATATTGTGCGCTTTGGACTAACTCGGACTCGCTAAAGCTTCTCTGAGCTGGACTCACTTGAACTCACACTCAGAAAAGTTTCTTTGAGCAGACTCACTCGCACTCAAACTCACCAAAATATTACTCACCAGAACTTACTCAGACTCGCGGCTCAATCCGAGTATCAGTGACTCGACTCATGAGTGAGTTCACTATCCTAGGGACAGATGCTTCCTCGCCAGACTGCTTTCTTGGGGGGTCCTAAGCGAGCGAGAATGCTCTCTAGAGCTCTTATTAATAGCATGTCCCATCTGTCAAAAAGTATGTACGAAAAACCGCCAGATAAAGGGATGCTGCATGCAACATTGCTGTGGCATTCCACGAATTTCATCGCGTCCTACTTTGGTCATTGCATCGTTTCGGCTGATGAGCGTGCATAAACGTGCTAGTTTGTACAGGGCCGAGAAAACAGCCTGCACCACCACCCTTCCAGCAATATCCTTGATGTGATGCCAAATCTCCTAAATATATAGTACAATGGTGGTCTGCTTGCCATCGGTAACAGGTTGCATTGAGGTATACAAGAATACACAGTAGCCTAATCTTGAAGTTCCTTAATTATAGAAAGCAGCTTGTGTAAGTCCTTTTTTGTTTTTTTAATATCAACTTAGCAGGTAGGGAGGAGTTTTGCTAACAAATGCATTTAGCTTCACACTTTTTCCTGCAAAGTCAACATGGCATAGTCTTGTGGTTCAAGCTTTCTTTGATGTCGGGTTTTATGGTGCAAAACAGAAAATTATCTATGATGCACCAGTCATAAGGTTAGTGAAAGGGTAAATAAAAGGAGTAAAAGGAACAAATACTTCTTTTCAGTTTCTTTAAAAAATGTTGGGTCTCTAACATTTTACAAAAACATCTTGTAGGGGAACTGGTAGTATTGCATGCCGACTGGTGCATGTTTCTAAGATATCACAGGTGGCTGGAGAGGTGTTGGCGATTTGTATACTTTTTTAAAAGCAGCTCTGTGTTTTTCTAATTCCACATATGTTAGTAGAATGTGATGAATCAAAAGAAGCTTTTCGCACTACAGTTTTTTCTCACCTATGGGTAAAATAAAAAATAGTGACGAGCATGTCTTTTGCAGTGGTGACAAAAACGCTTTAGTGAAGCATCATTGGTGGCAAGGTGACTTCCATTCATGTAGAAGTAGTTTAGGGGTTTATAAATTAGTGTGTCTAGCATTTATAAATACATCCTTTGAAAGGAACCTTTATAATCACAAACGTTTTACGAGCCATCGTTATAGCTCCTTTATGCATGGCACAGCTTATCTTGCCGGAAACAAGTTCAAACAACACCGATGGAAGAAAAAGAAAGAAAGGAAAGACATGAGTACTTGAAACATACTTTCTTTTCCTCATCCAACGTGTTTGAATACATTTCCAGCAAGATGAATAGTAAATACCAACTTGCTCACATGTCCATTTGTTGCAAGATGGCATGGCACCAAGGCCAGGTGGATCATCTTGCCATGTTCTTCAGCTCTTCAAAGCATCTGGAAAATGTCTCCAAGAAAAGGTTTAACATTAAATTTTGAGTATAAAGCCTTTAGCCCACTAAGAGAGTCTGTGCATACTGCCGTCCTTGGTGCTTTACTGATATTGTGTCTTTTTCAGCTATAAATAAGGAATATACCTCTGCTGTAAACGCAGGGACATACTGTGCCAGTCTGATGCAAGGTTCCAAATGTTCTGACGTGACCCCAACTTGAAATACCATAGATCTTAGTTTCTTGAATAAATTCAAGCCAGCCTTTCTTATGATTTAACGGGCCACTCACCAGGTTTGACGATTTTGAGCTGACAAGCACAATGCGTACACGAGACGTTCATGATTGCGTCTGCCAAAATTTCCAACGCTACGCGCTGTGGAAATGGGTCAAATTTCAAGATGAAATGCTACTTCCCCTCCCCTCTGCCGGCACGTGCCCAGAGAATGAGGGCATGAGGTGCGCGTATGAATGGCCCTACGTACACGGCAATGCAGTGACACTGGTCCTCTACGTAGACGACTCTGCTTTGACGTTGTAAACAGTAGCACGTGACATGGGGAAAATTATTTAACACGGTATGCGCAGTTCATGTAATTTGTTGCTTGAAGAGATTAATAAAGCTCTGGATAAATAATAAGACGCAATAAGGGAATGAGAGCGTCTTTTTTTCCATTTTTTTCTGTGAATCGCAACGAGATGCGGGGCTAATGTGTCGGCATTTCGCATGCGTTCGTGTACCCGCGGTCAGCGCATCTAGCAGACGACCGCCGTAGAACGCTCCTACGCGTTTGTGCACTCATTGTGCTCATCTATTCTACCGCGTCTAAGCGAGCGTTTCCAAACCATCCCGCAGAAACACGCAGAATAGCACAAAATAACGCTGATCAACAAAGCAACCCCGCTCGCGTGCTCGGGGGCTGGACTTGTTTGGGCACGTCATGCGCACGTGACCATTTGGTACGATGCCTGAGAGAGTGGGAAAGAGATTTGGCTTACGAAGGCTACGCGGAAGAGCGACAAGGGTTGCGAGCTCGCCCCCTCTCATCCTCGTTTCACACCGCTTCAAAAAACCCGTTTTCTACGCTCGTGATGAACCGATTAAAAATATTTTGTGGCAAAATGTTCATCATCGGACACCCAATATCTTCTGCTGTCTAACTAAAATTTGGTATGGGGCCTGGTGAGTGGCTCTTTCAGAAAGTACTTTTAAAATTTCATGGATTTATACAAAAACTTTGAACACTGCTTATAAACCGCCTTTATTACAGATTGTACTTAGTGCAAACTGTTGCAAGCAGCATTCCAAGGCTGATGTTACATAGCTACTGCTGCAAACTTCCGTAGCCTTGTGCATTTCAGTGAGGCAGGTCAACATGCAGGACACCCTTCATAGTTTTGCATTATGTATATTGTCTGCTGCTTATAGTGGTTACTGTCTGCCACTATTTTGATTTTATCACTAATGTACTTCGGTTTGACATAACATACATTATGACAGTAATGCATACCAGCAATTTGCTGCTATTATACACAATAGCAAAGGTGACTGGATGCCACTACTATAATACACAGTTACAAAGCAGGGGCGGCCCCAGATTATCTTACTGGGGGGGGGGCACTGATGACAAGCGAGTTCTGTTAAGAGGACACATAGGCAGGGAAGTTATACATTGTGTTTGAACTAGGTTTTTTTTTGGGAGGGGAGAGGACAAAGGGAGGCCAGCGAAAATTCTGGAGGAGGCTCCGGCACCCCCGTAATCCTCCTGACACTGCCCCTGTTACAAAGATGCCTGGACGCCACAGACCTACTACTGGTTTATTCCACGTAAGATCGAACAAAGCATGGCTGGTCGATCTCTTAAATTTCTTTTAAAGTTTTAAAGTATTATATATTGTTGCTTGATCAGTGGAAAGAAGAGATCCGCAATTGGTTTTAGTGGAAAAAATTTTTTTCGGAGCACAGTAAATCAATTATGACGCAGAGGAGGAGTGTCACGCTTACCTGCTCTGCTGTTTTTTTTATTTGGCAGAGAATTACACAAAATATATAAAAGCTACACACCACACATTTCTTTAGCTATATATAGGCGTACTTGCATTTAGAATTAACAATATTTCAATTCTCTGCACAGAGTAGACTTTTTAAATCTAAATTTTCAAGTTTGACATAAAAAACCTTTGTCTGCCTAGTTTAAAGGCCTTTATTTAAAAAAGGGCCTATGACAGAAGGGTGAAAATGCCACATTACTTTCTCAGCATGCTTACTCGTAAATATCGCAAAGCTTATACCAATAACACCTAAATAAAAGATATAAGCACGCTAACTTAAAAAAGAGAACATGCTAAAGAAATTTCTGGCGACGATGTAAAAAACACCTATTTTTTATATGTGTCATACTTTCCTCTCTTATTGTCCTGCACATCAGCTTTCACAATCAATAAAAACATGTCGCATAATATGGTTTTACTTGCAGTTACCGCCCGTCAAAAAATGTCCTTGTGCAAGGATAGACTATTGTAGATCGGACTTCCTGCCTGTTAAGAATGAAATGCAAGCCTATACTTCAGTTACTTAAAAGGCTAGCAGAGCTGAAATAGCTGTCGACTGCACTGACGATGACAGTTACGGAATGATTTTGTCAGGGTAGTGGCCGTGAGTGCAAGATTAGGGAGCAAGCAAGCAGGCGATTAACGAGCTTGCCTGCTTGCACTATGCAGAGAATCGAAATATAGTTGCTCGTAAGCACAAGTACGACTACATTTAGCTAAACAAATGTGAGGTGCGCAGCTTCAATATATTTTGTGGAATTCATCACCAAATTTGAAAAAAAGCAGAGCAGGTAAGCGTGGCACTCGACCTCTTCGTCATTATTGATTTACTGTGCCTCTACAAATTTTTTTACAGCAAAACCAATCTCTTCTTTCCACTCCAAAGAAAACAAGATATAAATTTTCGAAAGAAATTTAAGAGGTTGACCAGCCATGCTTTGTTCGATCTTACGTGGAATCACTGAACTATGACTTGGCTTCCAGGGAGAGTACTTATTGAGTCAACCTGTGGCTGAAGAATAAAACAGGAGCACAGAGTCGAATAGAATAAAAGATGCTTTTCTTTGCACAGATGACATTGACCCTCAAAAAAATATGCCAATGGCATGAAATGTGCACAGACTCACAAAACCCAACAAAAGTAAACTAAACACAATCTGCATCTTTAAGCTAACCACAGTTACACATAAAAAAAAGTACAGAGAGCAGCTATTCCAGATCAAAGATAGTCAAACATTTCAACAGTTACACACAAAAAGCTTCTCGGCATACCAATTAATGTAGTGGTTTAAACAGCCCTGGTCCAGGGGTGCAACAGCCAAAACAGAACTTGAAGCAGTTTTTGGAGCTGAAAAATGTTACTTTTAGAGCACAAAATTTAAAATTCGGAGCAAGTTACAGGGAACAAAACTTCAGTTTTTTTATCACAAAAAGATCAAATTTGGAGCAGTATGAAAAAGAAGTATTACATTAAAAAAATATGTACAAACCAATCAACAAGCTCTAAATCATGCAGTGTAAGAGCACTGTATTTCAATAAAATAAGCATTTTTAACCACCTCATGGAGCAAATAATGACAGCGTCCACATTAGCATTTGCCACGTCTGACACTGTAAATTCAAATGTGATCTGCAAGACTGGCTGGGGATCTTGAAATTCAGGGGATTCGTAGGGGTGGCATGAAAAGAACTGGCATACAGTTTTTTAGGATGCCACAAATGTCATTATCATCATCATCAGACTGACTACGCCCACTGCAGAACAGAAGCCTCTCCCATGTTCCGCCAGTCAACTCTGCCATAAGCTTGCTGCTGCCACTTTATACCCATAAACTTCCTAATCTCATCTGCCCCCTAACTTCCTGTCTTCCTCTCACCTGCTTGCCTTTCTGGAAATCCAGTCGATTAGCCTAAAAGAGACCAACTGATTTTTTTGACGCAGTTTTTTTCTGGCACTACCAAAAGCTTACCGCTTGCAGTGTTCGCAGCTGCAGTCATTACTCCCAAAGCACATAGTTATTTTATAAGCAGTATTTTCCTTTTTAAAGACTCTGAAAACGATGGTGCCTTTTTGTCCGGCAACGCTGAGAATTGATAGCGATGCCGATAGCCCTTCTAGCGACTTGTGCATGCTGTCATTGTTCTGCTTTTGCAGGAGTTTCTGTAACTATGCTTAACCACGTTTATTCTGAGCTTTACAACTAATTTTGAAAATAACAAGCCATTACTATGAGATGATGTGGCTTTATACAGCTTACCTGTATTTGTACTGCCGTGCGTGCACCTACGCCCAAGGTTGGTGCGCTTGTGTCGTGGATGGCTTGTCGCGTCGTCGTTACTCTCTCGACACACGAGCCAAGTCAAGTCACCGAAAAGATCACAGCTTGTCATTTTTGAGACAAAGTGTAGGTAATAAACCCACGTCACTCCAAAATCTTTGCGACCTGGAAGCTGCGTGCATAACCAAACTAAAAGTTTCTCAAGATGTGCTGACAAGCACGGGATCATTACGTCATGCGAAGGCAGCGCCACTTTATTTTGCACTACTAACGCAGGCCTATAATTACATTTTAAGGAGCAATATCTTATACTATAAAAGGCAAATAATATTTAAATACTAACAAGAAAATTGTTGAATGTGTGCACTAGTTTGCCGTAATGTTACAGAGCAGTTCAGATAATTGAAGTTGCTGCCATCAGGTGGCACTACAGGCTAGTTTGATGATCTTCAATGAAGAAATAAAAATATGACTACACTTCTCATGAGAAATTAGGGTTGGTTTGAGTCGCTATGAGGGACAATATTTCCAGCCGTGCAGTCACCTCATTTCATGTTCTGGGCAGTAGTCGGTCCTTTTATTGACCAGCGGTTATCCTGCTACGCCCTGCATGCCCGGCCCATGTCCATCTCTTCTTCTTGATCTCAACTACCCAGGCAGCACGCCGCCGTTGGACCAATCTTGGACCAACATCGGCTAACATCGGCACCGACGTCGGCCCGACGTCGGAAGTGCAACTTCTTCCAATGTCGGGCCGACGTTCAAGCCAATGATGGGCCGACGTTTTGCCGATGTTTTAGCCAGTATGCAACCAACATTGGGCCGACGAAGGCCCATCGTATTGCCGACAAAGCTGCCAATGTTCGGCCAACATTGGGCCATATTTCAGCCAATCACATACCATTTTTACGCCGATGTTTGCTGCACGACGAATATTGGCTACGTATGTACGACCGACATTGGACCAATCCAGGGCCACATTGCAGCCAATCAAATGCCGTTATTACACCGATGTTTCCTGTACGACGAATATTGGCTACTGATTGGCTTGCCATTATGAAACCATTATTAGTAGGGAATTTTTCTTACCGGAAGATTTAAACAATATGTCTCGATGACCCGCTCTTGTAGCTTTGTAGCCCTGTATACTTGGGGCAACAGAAAATTGAATGCTGAGAACTGAAAGCAGTTACTCGATCTATTTCATCTTTTATACCTCATTCCCTTTGCTAACACTAGAAGTGTAGTTTATTTTTTTTACCAATTTATCTTTTTGCAATAGAGAGTGCTTTATTTGGTACTGGTATTCGGTACAGCAGATCGAAAAAAGTCGTTAGGAAGTAAATGTTGAAAGCGTATGTCCCCCACATGCAATCCCCACATATGTCCCCCACATGGTAATCGAGAATACCGTATATACTCGTGTAAGGGCCGCCCTCGTGTAAGGGCCGCACCCCAACTTTGAAAGCGGATATTTCGAAAAAAAAAAACAAAAGTTCAAAATGTCCCGCCAGAAAAGTGTAGTTAGTTCATTTACAGCCAGATGGCGCTGCACGCTTTTCCGCTTTTATTCTACTTCCGCCGACGCGCCGACCACGCTGTTGACAGCGCGCCGCCATATTTGCCTTGTGCGGCCTCTTTGTTGGCATCGTTCCTAGCATCGTGTCGATACGTTGGCAGCGCGACTTCAGATCGGTGTCGTCGGTGTCACTTTGTTGGTTGTAGTGAACCCTGCAGAAGCCAGCGCACGTGACGGACGATGGGCCGGCATCTGAGATCATTCACTGCAGCATTTAAGCTGCAAGTGATTGACTATGCCGAGGAGCACGGGAAGCGGGAAGCTGGACGAAAGTACGACGTCGATGAGAAGCGCGTGCGTTACTGGATGAATCAGAAAGATGCCCTCGCCGCTACTAACAGGAGCCGAAAGGCGTTTCGCGGGAAAAAGTGCAAGTACCCGCAACTCGAAAGCGAGCTCGTCAACTACGTCGTCGACACACGAAGGGACGGCTACGCCGTATCGACTGACATGATACGCGTCAAAGCCCTCAGCATCGCTCGCCACATGGAAATACCCCCGGCACAATTCAAGGCAAGTCGGGGCTGGGCTACGCGGTTTATGAACCGTAACCAGCTTTCTATTCGGCGCCGAACGACGATTTGCCAAAAACTGCCGCGCGAGTACGAAGACCACGTCATTAAGTTTCATCGCTTCGTGAATGCTCTCAGGAGGGAGCATGAATACGACCTGTCCCAAATTGGGAATGCGGACCAGACACCTGTGTGGTTCGATGCACCGGAAAGCACCACAGTGGATTTAAAAGGTGCGAAAAGTGTGTCTGTGCGCACGACTGGTGCAGAACGCCAAAGGTGCACTGTGATGTTGTGCATCACGGCAGACGGCAGGAGGCTTCCGCCGTACGTCGTATTTAAAAGGAAGACTCTCCCAAAAGAGAAGTTCCCTCAGGGAATCGTCGTACGTGCGCAAGAGAAGGGCTGGATGTCCGAGGAACTGGTCGTTGACTGGATTAAGACCGTCTGGGCAAACAGACCTGGAGGGCTGTTACAACGGAAAGCCCTCCTTGTTTTGGACAGCTTTAGGGGCCACTTGACCGACCGCGTCAAGAACCGAGTTGCCGCAACTCGTACGGACTTGGCCGTCATTCCCGGTGGCCTGACGAGTGTGCTGCAGCCGCTCGACGTATGCGTCAACAGACCATTCAAAGTGGAATTTCGCCGATGTTACTCTGAATGGATGGCTGGAGGCGTCCACGAGAAGACCCCTACAGGACGGCTGAAGCGGGCGTCGCTCCAACAGGTGTGTGAATGGATTTTGAATGCGTGGCGTGCCATGTCAGTAGAAGTAGTTGCTAAAAGCTTCAAGGTAACGGGAATTTCGAACTCCATGAACGGCACCGAAGATGACCGTCTCTGGGAAGACGCGGACGCCGAGGCGAGCTCCTCCGAGAACGAGGACAGCGAAATGGAATCCGAATAAAAACATTTCTGGCATGTCATTTGTGACTCTTGCACTCTGCTACTGTTGCATAAACAGTACAGACCTTTGGCCTGTACTGCCTGTACTAAATCGGCCTGATTCGTGTAAGGGCCGCACCTAGCAAAATTTTCGAAAAAAAAGTGCGGCCCTTACACGAGTATATACGGTATTCATAGTTTAGAGCATTTTTTTGTAACTAAAACATGGTGATGGTGCTTCCGGATCTGCATAAGCTAGCCGAACAGTGCACCACCGACAGTCTGCAGACTATTTATTCTTTGTTTTTTTTATTTATTTGGTACAACAAAAAATGTATACATTGAAAAATATATATACACAACTAAAAAAGGCCCGCTCTACTGCAGGTCAGGTTGCGTTGGGGGCACAGTGACAGTGGTGCTGTCAAGGACCTGGCTGCTGTGGCTGGGCAGGAAGCCAGCTGCCGCGAGCAGCCGATCATCTGCACTCTGAGAGTGGGGATCATTGGGCTGCTCCACAACAAATGCTTCTCTGAAGCGCCGCTTCCTGCCCTCACAGCGATCACCAGACCCTGGCAGCCACCTCTTAATAAAGTTGAGGGCCTCCGCCTGGTCGCACCCTGCTTTTTGGCAGATGACATCTGCATACAAGAACAGAAATACCATAGTACACATGAAGCACTGCAGTACAGAAAATACACAAGGGTACACACACATAAAACAATGAACAAGTCTAACCTGTCACTAATCTACAGAGCCTCAGGTTCACAAAGGCCCTTTTCCCTTTTCTGCCATGAAGGCTGTACAGCACTTGCACGTCATGTGCCAATACAGCCTTCATGGCATTCACACCAATTTCTCGGAGGCCACGTCCCCCAATCTGCAGGAGGTGCTTGCGCTGTAAAAAAATGCAAGAAGCATAGATGGGGTAAACGCAACAGCACATCGAAATGTTTTCATGATAAAAATCTGCAAGAAACACTGAAAACAACAACTTGAATTTTTGGGCATCACAACATTTCAATGTTTTTTTACGCTAACTTCAACTCACTTGACCTAAAATGGTTTCCACATCAGCCCTCTCACACTCAGTGTGAGAACCTTTCAGAGTCCTTCTCTGAATGCAGTTTTGCTGTTATGAAATCACAATACAACACTGTTATAACACTTAATAAATATTGATTCTAGCTATGAAATAGTATAATTACTTTGTACAGTGCTCAAATTCCAATACACGTTTCTTCGAGGTTACAATGTCTTTGCCTGAATGTTGACAAGGAGTAGCTTCTACAGGTGAAAAACGATAAAATATGTGGAATTCAAAAAGAAGCTTGGACATGTTTTTAATCAATGCATTGTAGGCAGAGCACAACAAGATAAAAGAACATGATCAAGGCGTACTAAGAGGCAACCTTAGAGCGACCAAATCTTGGTCATAGATGAAACTGATAGAAAAATAAAGGTCGCACTAGATGGTCGCACCATTTGCTGTTTATATTTTTCTGTGATAGCCAACAAAGAGGCATGTCGCTATAGAAATATCATCACAATAAACAAAGGTGCATTTTTCTTCACACTGCGAAATTGGGTGCGTGTTAGATTTTTAAAAAAGTAAGAAATCGGCTAACACAAGGCAGGGTGAACTGTAGCTCAAAGTAGAGAGAGCCGCAGCGGACACGAAATAGGGTGATAAATGAACAAAATTACTGAATGTCTGTTTTAAGCAGGCTATTGCTAGTCACTGCCCATCAAACACACGATGCCGCCTACATCGTCTGCTAGGTTAGGACCGTTCACTCGGACTTCACAGACTATAGTAAGTACAGTCGAATCTCATTAATTCCAACACACTTAATTTGAACTGACGCTGTGGTCGTATCAAAGCTATACCGCGCTCCGAAAATGCTCTCAGCATCCCGCCCAATCCTGCGGTGGCACTTCAGACACCTCATCGCTGTGCTTGAAGAAGAAAATGAAGAAAAGGAAAGAAAAGACTGCGGTGGAATGTTTGCCGAATGCCAATCTGCGACATTCCTGTGCCCCGCTTCGGCTTTTTCCGTCCCTGCCACGTACATAGAGACCCTTCTCCTCTTAACACCTGCGCATGAAGAGAAAGAGGGGGAAAAAAGCTGTCGCAGAGAGTTGGCTCTCTCATGCCGATCTGCAACGCGCCGGTGTCACGCTTCCCTGTTTTCGTTCCTGCTATGTAGAGACTCTTCTCCTTTCAACACCGCGCATGAAGAGAGAAAAAAAAAAAAAGCTGCCGCGGAGTGTTTCTCTTTCGAATGCCGATCTGCTTCTCTTCAGGTGGAGACGCTCCTCCATTCTCATCATGTGCTGGCCACGCTCCGGCTGCAGCGCAGATGGTAACAGTGGAAACACAGTTGTCTTCGAAGAGTGTCAGCACTGGACATTGCCGCGCGCAACTTCTTTTGCCAGGAGAATACTGAAGCCGAAGTACAAATGCCTTGCAAACTGGACGCAAAACTTGACTCGTTGCAAGGCCAACGTGTACAGACATGTATTGACTACTTTAATTAATGACGGATGTCCTGTAATTTGTGAATAAAACTTCTCCATGCACATGCATCACTGCATGGTGAGCCCTCCGCTCGTTTACCGTATTTACTCTATTATACCGCGCCCTCGATTGTAACGCGCGCCCCGGTTTCCACGACAAAAAAAAAAAAAAAAAAAAAACTAAGACATCGGTTGCAACGTGCACCCTTTTTTCTCGTTGGCCCGCTTGATCACACCACTCGCGAAAACGACTCTTTTTTGAGAGCGTCTTCCGTTTAAATATGAAGTACGGGGGAAGCTTATGCCTATCTGACGTGCAACAGAGCATTGCTGTCACTCTAGTTTTACCGTGGCCCGATGTCAGTACACAAACTTGCTTCGCCCCCTTCTCCTAGACGGTTGTGGTGCCAGGCATGTCAAAGTAAAGAGGCGTGTGATCGGCAATTCCCGATTTGCCCCAAGCAGGTAGCCGTTGTTGTGCCGCAAGTTTAGGAGGAACCTCTGAAGACTCTGAAGCTTTTCTTCGTACTCCTCCGGCAACTTCCGGCATATGCCCGTTCGCCTTCGAAGGGAAAAGCCTTTTCTCTTCATAAAGTTCGTTAGCCAGCACCTGCTCGCTTTTAAAATGGCTCTGCATTAGCCCTTTTTCTAAGGCTAACTGCATAGCCTGCACTTGGAGCAGTTCTGTCGTCACGGGCGCCGCTGTGCCGCTCACTGCTTAATCACATACTCGCCCGAGCATCTCTTCAATTTGTGGAAACCGACCCTGCTGTGGTCCCACTGAGCCTTTGCGTGAATCTTTGCTGTCGACAATATTCTGCTTTTGTTTCCGCCAGTCCTGCACGCACGTTTCGGGAACTCCGAATGACGCGATGCGGCCCGATTTCTGTCCGTTCCGGCACACGCGACGGACTTTTCTTTTAGAAGCAGCAATTGTGGTGCACTCGTCGAGTTTTTGGAGTCGGCCCTACCATGCCGTCGATGCTAATGTACTACAAGATGACGAACTCCTCAGCCCACGTATGAAGTGCCGCGCATGGGAAAACATAGGCAGAAATGACCGACGCGCCATGCGACGCACGTAGGGGGCGGCCCTTTTGTAAGTGGCGATGGCAATAGAATGACCATATTCATTTTTTTTTTCGTACTCGATTCCAACGCACATGCGATTATGAACTCTCTTAACCGGAAAAAAAGGTGCGTGTTAGATTCAAGTAATTAGTGGTAACTTTCATTATTTTGAACTTCTTTTAATTTGAAAAATTTTCTGGCCTCTTTGAGTACGAATTATTCATATTCGACTGTAGTACAGTGGCTCATGAGATAACCTGACTAGTTTGTTTCCCGAAACACAGTATCTTAAAGCAAGTACTAAATTTCTGCATGTACATAGGCATATTAAAAATCAAGAAATATACACCAAAGCCGCAGCCACAGCTTTACTCTGCACAGCTGCCTCTGCTGCCTCCACTTCTCCAATTGTACCAGCAGGCAGCCGGGGAAGGTCAGAGGGGCGCTGTGCTGGCTGGGCGTGCTGAGGCACGGACAAGAGCCGTACCTGGTGCTTCAGCAGTCGCACCTCCTGCAGAACCTCTCTTTGTTGCTGCCGGATGCCAAGTTGGATCCGCAGGATCCGTTAGCAATAGAGCTGAAACATACAAGAGTACATACCATATTTACTCGCACAATTTGCATCCTCACATAATTTGCTCACCAGTATAATTAGCCAGCCTGCTTTACTACAAGAAACTTTTTGCTCGCATACTTTGCCCTCCCCAACCAGCCCGAGCCACCTTGCCAGCACACACACAGACACATTTGACTTCATGATGCTCTGGTCAGGCACATCTCTTGTCGAGCAGGCGAGTGCAGTCTTACACAAAATGGACTGAGTGCAAGGTCCCTTCTTCCATGAACTTTTATGCTTTCCCTAGAATATCGAACTTGAAAACTGATTATGTGTAGTCCGAAATGCCTAAAGGTTTTGCCTCCTATCTTCCCACCTCTTCCACGGCAAGAATGTATTCCCGAGACACAGCACAGATGTTGAACGCGTGCAAGGACCTGTCACATCAACTAGATGAGGCAGGTTTTCGCACTCATTTTTTTTTTTTCGGTTTCGCCATCTGGCCATTGCGCTTTTACCGTTCCTTGTCATAGGCTACAATAATTATATACGAGGCAGATTGCTGTTACAAAGCTTACCGAAGAAAACTGAAACCGTGCTACCGCTAAGCACATCAGCGTGGAGTTCTTCGACATGCAATATTCAGTATGGGAGCCAGCAGAAGAGTGCGTTGAATAACACTTAGCATAGAAGTTGGGGTGTGTTGGTTAGATATCGGAGGGAACACAACAGAATAGAAGACTGGGACAAGGAATGGACACACACACACATGAAGGGGGACACACACAGCACTGTGTTGGCATCGCGCTTCCTTGTCTGCATCTTACTTTACGTTGGGTTCCCGACAATTATTGGAGAGTACTTATGTTCTCTGGCATAACCCTGTCGTGGGAACTGGTTTTTGTGAGCACTGTTCGGAAGAACTTCAAGAAAATGGGGGCATTTGAACAGGCTTAGCAAACAAATGACAATCCGCTTTGAGACAAGCTGTGACAGCGCCTGCAACATATATTCCCAGTTGAGCTTTTAGGCCAGCGATTCCTACTAGCTTCGCACATGACCGGATTGACAAAAAAAGTACACATAATACACGAGTATATACCGCATTTGACTCTGTAGCTTTGATGAACCAGGCAGATACACAAATTTATCCAAAACTCCATTGATTCTGTTGCAAAATTATTCAACAAATAAATTGTGATGTTATCCATGTTACTATACGATTGTGGCACTTTACCATTGCAGCTTTCCAGGAGGCACACATAGTGCAGCGTTAGTTCACCACTCGCAGTTAATTGTATGCAGTAGGTTGCTCACAGCAACTGATTGCATGCAATGGTGAACATCTTGCATGCTTGCACCGCTGTTTCAGCATGCTGGCTGCTTCCCATATGGCTATCAATTGATGTTCACAAAATTGGGAAGATGAAGAGAAAGACTACACAGTGCCCTCTGGCCACCCTATACTCCAAACCTCCAGCCAACAACAAACAAAAGAAACAGAAGTATGCAAATGAATATTATTGCTAATGCAGCTGGAATGTAGTGTAGTTTTCACCAATTCTGTGTGTTAAGTCAATATGGAGTGAGTTAACTCCATAAAGTAGCTTTTCTCAAAACAGTGTTCACTCTATTGTAACACAAGGAGTGACTTCATAGCATCTAGAAGGAAAAATAGAATCTTCAGTATTTGATAGAAATGTGAGGCTCTACCTTAAAACAACAATAATCTGGAAAAAGAACTCATTACATTCGAAAAAAAAAAAAGGTAGCACAGTTGATCCCCTTTACAAGAGACACTGATGTAACAGACAAACGGGGATAAGAGGCACCAGTGTGCAGGCTGACATTTGGCCCATCATGCATCAGGCACTCCGTAGATGCGCCTGTGCAGCCGGGAGCCCTGCAGTCAAGCATGCTGAGCAAGACTGTTCACCACTGTACAATGACACATTGCCACGAAATTTCAAAACTTCATTTCACAGACTTCTGCAAAAGCTTCTTACACTCTTGCATAATTTTTGCACAAGCTTCTCTCATTCTTGCGTGATTTTCGTCAGAACATATAAGTGTTGGAAGTTGTATGTCCCCAAAAACTTGCACAATACAAATAGCATACAGTAAAGTCTATCACTTAATACGTGCATAGGTAACAATGAAAGGAAACTCACGCATGGTTTGCTCCGAGCCTTCCCCGTGCGGTGCCTCCTTGAGCCTTGGAGAGCACTGTACAGCTAGAGCAAAGTAGCATCAATCCAGTGTTAATGGCAGGTTAACAAGACAACAAAACTAACCCCCATATTCATAAACGCTCCCCGACTCGACTTTCACCCTTCACTTGACAGAGTGAGCACTGTGCCGCTGCTCGTTTGAAAGCGACGCTGCGCTACTCGAGAATCACAGCAGATTATTGCTGACATGCCAGCAATTTTCTCTGCTTAGAGACGTGCGCCCCATC